>JAYESA010000017.1:14592859-15025359 GCA_036927795.1 Iris macrosiphon | reverse complement strand
CAAGTAGAGAGAGAGAGAGAGAGGGAATAAATTTGAAAAGAAATGAAGAGGAGAGAGAAAAAGAGAAAAGAGAGAACTTGGTTTAAGCATAAAGGGGAGAGGGAGACACTATGGATGAGTGCTACCTCCTTAATTCAAGGCCTCACCCAATCCCAACCGTTGGCCATAATGAACAATCTCTGCTGACTGGGTTCTCTGGACCGATGGTATACCGGCGGTACATGATATATCGACGGTATACCGCCTGTATACAGTATATCGACGGTATTTCGAATATCTGGATAAAATTTTAGTTTTGGCAATTCAATGGTACGTCGGTCTATGCACGACACCTAGTACAGATCTATGACAATGCCAATGGATAATTCAATGGTACGTAGTCTCACATATAATTATCTTATATAAAATCCGAAATCCAAATACACTTGCATAATTTAGTTAATTAATTTAGACCTATCGATTATCCTATGGGTGACTTGTCCGTACGGGTTTCGAAACTCTCACAAAATAACAAACAACAAGATACATGAGTCCACTATCGGATACGGTTAGTAGTAATACATGTGCAGGGATATGTTATCGATACTGGATACAATAATATGAAATATAGGATACGGGAACAAATAGACGTATAAATACATATATAGGGAACGGGGAGTAACAATATCTTTCTGTTACAAATGAGTGGCAATACTTTGTCGTCATCATCATCAATTTATTATTATTATTATTATAAGGGAGTCGGTTATGGAGAATAAGAAAACTCTATAAAGGATTTGACAATTTTTTTATTATCGGTTGTCTACCTGAAGTCAACCTTCTATTTTGGTGCATGTTCCTAGCCAAGGTAGCTATGAGCATAATAATATAATTTCATAAAACCTAGGTGATCAGTTCATAAACAGCTAGACCTACATTTTGGATATACACTTTAAGTTCTTGCAGCCAAGGAGCACCGTTCGTGTTCTCCTATAGTAAAGAGTTAGACGAAGAGATAATATGATACAATTTTCTATAAGAAATTGCATTCATCTCCATTGCACATAAAGCCACGAGTGAAAAGGAGCCAATCCTACTTTGTAAGATAGGATAAGAAATGAGTTTATTCGTGTAAATTTGGAGATGAGGTCAATTGAGTATAAAATTTATCGGGAAGAAAACCGTCTTAGGTGGTTTAGTCATGTGCACGTAGATGAAGTAAATTACTACTTGTTAGTTGTAACTATAAGATATAAGTTGAAGTAACTTATAGAAGGGGGCATGACTCCAAGAACTTGGATTGAGACTGAAATAAGGTTATGGTTTTAGTTAATGTTGAATAGCACATGGTCCTGGTAGAAATTAAAGGTGGTGGTGGTGTTGTGGCATGTTTAGAACTTTAAAAGGGGCAAACAAGTTCACAATCATGATAGTATTTCAACAATTGGGGTAACTTTTCCTAATTGCTTTCTGCATTGATTTATATATATTTTTATTCTAATCCTGGGTTTAGGAATTCCGAATCCTAGGATTTGTGCTAGTGGCTCCCATATTCCATGTTCCTTTTTTTGTCTCCCATGCTCTTCTGTAACGGTATTCAATTGGATGAATGATGGGTTCCTTCATATATCACAATGGTAGGACCCAAATATGTATATAGTAGTCCTTGCCAGTAGCTTGGCATGCTTCCAATGGTCTTGAACAATGTGACCCACATGAACTAATTTATCCACAATCCAGTTATGTTGCCTTTAAACCTAGGAGATCATAAAAAATGTTTGTTGATGGATTTATCCACTACTAGGAATTGAGAGCAAAGCAATGAAATAGTAATGATATGTTGCCTTTAAACCTAGGAGATCATAAAAAATGTTTGTTGATGGATTTATCCACTACTAGGAATTGAGAGCAAAGCAATGAAATAGTAATGATAATTTTCCGTTTTATTATGTTTGATAAGTGCATAATCTGGGGGATATATATAATGAGTGGTAAAGGAAATTTGTGTGTGCATATTTTGGAAGTTGTTATTTCTGAAATTATTTTGTGAATCTTCTCTTGTTAATAGTTCTACCATGAGCAGAACAAGTTAGGGTTGGACTTTGAACAATTCGTGGTTTTCTTCCATCAATATTTCCATATAAAACTCTTGGTCTTTGCATTTGCTTATTTTCTATGATTGTCTTTAAGATATTAGCAGCACTATATAGCCCGCGGTTTGGGACCGCCAACCAAACCGCGGACCACGTAACTTTTTTATTGGCCAAAATTTCGGCCGTGGGCCCCATGCTAATAGGAGGGCCGATAAGAAAGTGACACGTGGCCCGCGATTTGGTTGGTGGTTCCAAAACCTTGGGCCAAATAGGATTTTCCTTAAGATATCTTATTCTCTCTTCCCCCACAAATTCTTGTTATTCGAAGGGTTGAATCATTTTCCGCTTAGTATCATCCCAATAAATATGCCATTTTATTCTACACTAGTAAATTCCACGTAAAGTAAATTATTTTTCTTCTGAAAAACAATTTAAATATTTGAATATGAATTAATATTTGTTATATATATGTTTATATTTTAATTAAAATTTGTTATAGATATATGTGTTGGTTGATAGATTATATCAGGTAGTTAAGCTATTACTTAGGATATATTTTTTATTTTTTAATTATGACGGCTCATTTAGACTAATTTTTAATTATGATCAAAAGTTAATTTTGGAATTAATTCTTCCTTGTTTTTTTTCCCTTAATTAATTAATGATATATTTCATTTCTAAGTCGTTTTGAAGCTCCTCTATAATAGTAGAACAACAAGTGGAAGTAGAAGAAGTGCCTTCTACCATGAGTACAACAAGTGGAGGGGGCAGGTTATGATTGTTGGCTATGAATGTTTAATTAAGGGGTGAGCACATATAGGCAGGCAAGAGCAAGCATATGCTAAAGCTGCAAACTGAAGACACCAAAAAGTCCCTTTTCCTTCTGCAGAAGTGCAACACAAGCTAAACCTCTATGCCTCTCTCCTGCCTCTCTGTCTCCATTATTAGCAACACTGAAATTGCACCAGTATATATATAGACTCGATTGTTTGTATATATGTTTGTAACCTTGTACTAACACAAGTTTGTTACATAGCAAGGAGACGAGATGTGGTCATCCCAAGAAAGATGTCCCAATTTAGTAGTAGTACTCTTCATTCTTTCAGCATTTGGTGTCAATAATGTGATGTGCCTAATGGATGCAGTGCACAAGAGTAATGCCATCAGTATCAGCAGCAATGGCACAGTGCTCAAGGACCAGTTCAATGCAACAGTGCCTTCCAAGATGGGCGACGGCGGTGGCGGCGGGTGGAGTTATGGATGGGGGTGGGGTTCTGGCGGAGGAGGTGGAGGTGGAGGCGGTGGTGGTGGTGGCGGTGGTTGGGGTTCTGCTGGTGGTGGAGGTGGAGGTGGAGGTGGAGGCGGAGGCGGAGGCAGAGGCGGTGGAGGTGGTGGTGGTGGTGGTGGCGGAATGAGGCATCATTATAGGCACGGTGGTCGTGGCCACCGGCCTAGCTACAGCCCGAGGCTGTACCGTGTCGGGGAGTACGTGCGGTGCAGCGGCAGGAACCGATGCCGGGGAGCGCGGCTGCTGTGCCCCCTGCACTGCAATGGACCCTGCTTCTATGACTGTGAGAGCAACTGCAGGGCTCACTGCAGACTCTAGGTACTGAGATACTGAAGTCAGCCGTAGAGATTAATTTTGTATTTGCTTGTGTAACTCAACTTCTTGGGTGTTCTTTGAGTAACTTTGCAGTGTGACTAAATAACTTGGGTTTTCTTGATTTTTCTTGGTTTTTCCTTTTTCCAGTTTTTTTTTCCCCATCAAGATCATTAGTTTGATTGATTGTTATGCTTGTTAACCACATTCACATGGAGGAACTTCTTTTTTTTTTTTTTTTTTAGCACGTTTAAAGGAACTTTGGTGATTGTGATATAATAACTCTTAAAGGTTTTCTCTGGAACAATATACCTCTTTTCTTCTGTATAATTGATTAGATTGTTTGGACTTTAGTTTATTTAATTTTTGAGATTAAAGGATGGGATCAATGAGATTAAGACATTGAGTAAAAAAGTAGGTATAGCTAACCATTGATTTTAATTCTTATTTGTACTTGATAAGGAATTCTGACAAAGGATTGATGTTATCAACTAGCTATTCTGCAGATGTATGTATGATGCAGCATTAGGCTTGTATGGTGCCAAAAATTGCTGCACTTAGCATTCAGATGTTAAGACTATTTTCACAATCACTACTTGTATGCCAGACTTGAAGGAAGATTGTTTGTCAGATGGTTAAAGAGTTCTTCAACACATCGGTCTTCTTCCCGGCGTCTGTTAACCACATCATTATTGTTGGCCCGTTTGGTCACGATCAACTTGATTTTGATATTTAACTAAATCTTGATTCGATATAACGTAGTATAGTGCAACTGACTCACAAGAAGGAAATCACTGCTACTACTTCACAAGAAAAATGTTGAAAGTTTACATCTGGTTATTTTCATTTTATTATGTATTTTATATTTTATTTGAGTTTATGACTTATGTAAGTCGAAGTCACACTGGCAACTAATGAGCTCAAGTCCACTCAAACTAGCCAACCTATATCAAACTCCAATCAAACTAGAACCGAATCCAAACTCCACCAAACTCACAACTAGCCAAAACCTTTCCACAAACATTTTGGACTAAGGGTGACAGAACTCGGACCGAGTTCGGTCCCTGAAACTCGGACCGAGTTCGGTCCCTGAAACTCGGGCCGAACTTGGTCCCTGTGACCCAACAACCCTAGTTTCTCGTTCCTCTAGGAGAAAATGGTGTCAACGTTCGAATTTTTGAACGCTTGGTGACCAAACTCTTTCCGAACTCGGTCTTCAAAAAGCCTATAAATAGCCTTGAATTCTATACCATTCCTATCAATCAATTCTCATTTTCTCTTATATATTATGAGCTTTAATCTTCTCCATCTCCAAAAAAAATAACTCCCAAGCCTTCTAAGTATCAAAGTGCAGGTTCGATTAGAAGTTGTTCGAGTTATACTAGCTTGGAAAAGTTCAAGTCTCATCTTCCATTTCAAGTGTGAAGTTGGCGTGCTCTTCGGATTAAAACGCGTGGTTGTAAGAAGTCGACAAGCTCTTCAGATAAAAGCTTGTGTTGTATATTATTATTCTAATAGTGGATTAACACCGGACAAGAGTACTCAGGACTGGATTGCCCTCTACGAGGGACACCATTATGCATCGTGATATTAGCATTTGTGACTTCTTACCATTCACATATCTCTTTATATTCTTGCTGAATATTTTGTGTTGGTAATTAGTAGTGGATTATTGGTTATTGTTAGAGTAATTATTGCTTAACTCTATTCACCCCCCTCTAGAGTTTCCTTCAATTGATATCAGAGTAAGGACTCTTGAATATGACTCACATCTTAAGAGTAGATTTATGGCAACCATTAAATCTATCTACGCTAACAATGGTGAATAAAAATTCATAAATATGCTATCCATATTCGATGGAACCAACTACACGTAGTGCAAGACACGCATGAGATTTTATCTTAAATCTCTTTATTTTGATTTATGGTGCATTGTTGTAGACAGTTATAAAAGTCTGCTAAGATTATTGTTGATGGTACTCTTGTTGATAAACCACATGATAAGTAAATTGAGCTAGAAAATAAATAATCAAGTCTTGATGCAAAGGCTATAAATATTTTATTCTGTATAGTAGATAGAACTAAATTTAATAGTCTCTCTACATGTGCTACTTCTCACGAGGTTTGTAAACTTCTTGAGGTCACTCATGAAAGAACTTCACAAGCGAAGGAATCCATAATCAGTAGATTGACACAAGAATATGAGGCCTTCAAAATGAAGTCTAATGAGACTATTACACAGATGTTTACACGTTTTCTTGATATTATTAATCCTCTTGCTTTTCTTGGCAAGGAATACAATAATCATGAAAATATACGTAAGCTGTTTCGGGGACTCACTAAGAATTGGAACCCTAAAGAAACGGTGATAATTGAAGGAAACGATCTCACCGTCATGACTCTTAAGACACTGATGGGGAAAGTTGATGACGCAAGAACTTGATCTCAAGGAGCAAGAAGAAATCAACACACAAGGAGAAATCCATAGCACTTAAAGCGCATCACAAGAAAGTCTCCGACACTGATACAGAAGATGATGAATCAGGCGATGAGGAGTTGGCCCTAATCTCCAAAAAATTCAAAAGATTCTTGAAGTTTGAGAAATCAAACCGAAAGAAGAATGACAACAAAGATGAAGAACATGTATGCTACAACTGCAAGAAGACATGCCACATAAAGGAGTGTCCTTCAACAAAGAAGGTGAACCGCTATGAATGCACTAGCAAATGATCGTCGTTCCGCAAGTATACAAACATGAGCATATGGCATGAAAGCGAGGCAATCGAAGAAAAAGAAAATTCTCGTAATTCTGCCAATATGTGCCTAATGGCATTGACTAATGGGGTAACAACTAATCCTCTTTACGAAGATTTTTCTTACGGTGAAATTTCTGATGCTTTCAATGATCTATTTTAAGACAACAAAAAGCTTAGAGAGAAATACAAGCATGCTAAGAAAGAGATTCAAGCACATAAGCTTGAGAATCGATTGAAAGAATTTCTTCCTTATTGAATGAGATTTTCTCTTCTAGTGACACAAATGCGATTTATTCTTTGAAATTAACTTTGCATAATGCTCTTGAAAGCATTGAAAAGATCACACAAGAGAATGCAAAATTTAATGAACTATATGAGTCAAAAAAGAAGAAATACAACATATATGCACAAAGATTAGATGCACTTACTGCCAAATATAATAAAGTGTATGCCACCTCTAAAAAAGTTAGAGATTAGATTGGAAAAGAAGGTAGTACAACCCACAACTCAATCTAGCAGAAGATACATGACTAAACAACATGCCACTCACAACAAGGCATGTAAGATAGAAGCAAGCAAGACTAAAGCTTCAAGTAACCGTGCCTTTTATTACAAGTATCCACGTAAGTCATATCATAACACTGCACATGTTCATACTCTACCTAGCTCTAATGTTCATGTTATATGACATTACTGTGGTGTTAAGGGACATATTTTACCTCAGTGTAGAGGTAGAAATCTAGTTGATATGAATATTTATATGTGGGTTCCAAAGACTAACAATGTAGGACCCTCAAAGAAATGAGTACCAAGGATTACATCTTCAACTTATATTGTAGGTGGAACAACCCTCTCATGCTAGAAGCAAGTGGATCCTCGATAGCAGTTGCTCACGATATATGACTGGTGATGCTACCATATTTGCAACACTATCGATGAAGAAAGAATGATACATCTCCTTCGGTAACAACTTGAAATGTTATATTATAGGTAACAATGATGTTGGTATATCTCATTTTCCTGTTATAAAGAATATTTTTCTAGTAATGGATTTGAAACATCACCTACTAAGTTTTAGTCATCTGGTTGGCAACGATTATGGTATTAACTTTATAAAAAATAAATATTCTATTTATGATAGATCTAGCGGTAAAATTATTTATGAAGGTATCAGAGATGATAATACATATGCTTTTCTATCTATTAGAAGATACTAACTGTCACGCCCCAGTACCAGAATACGGAGACGGACATGGCCAGCTATCCCGTACAAGGTACTATATATCGTACAACGATCACGGTTGTAACTAGACAATAGGGTGCATGCTACAATCATGTCACTTAGGGTCACACGAATATCTGTCTTAATCAATCAAACAAGAAACAATAATCATAGAGAATATATGATAAAGCAATAAGGTGTCCCAAACACTTTCTCAAGATATTCTAGAGATCAGCTGTACAAAATAAGAAGCTGGTAGAATAACAAAAGTACATGACAGTATTACAGCTGCAGTCTGATTTATATACAGTCATGAAAAGAAAACTAAATATCCAGACATGCCGGCTAACAGGTGCCGGTGGATAAACGCCCAAAAGGGTAAAATGCATAATGACGAACTCGGAATAAGAAAACCCACTCGTTATCCTCGGCGGCTATGTTACTGGTACGCGCCATGAGTAAGGGGAAAGTACGTTGGATCCTCGGATGTTGGCTCGAAATATGGCTATACAAAACCAGTAGGGTTAGACCCCAAATAACAAGTACTATAAGGAAGCACGAAATTGAGAAACAAATTCCAAAGCAATAAATATATAATATATATAGGTTCTATGTCGTAACTTAGGTCCATGTCATATCCTATCACAAAGGCCCAAATCCTACAATCAAACAAGGACAAGGGTTGAATCCATCACACTATGATAGTCCATTTCCCTAGGCTACTAAAAGAATAATACAATCACTACCAAGTCCAATTAAAAAAATTGGCCAATCACTTGTACGACTTGCTTTTTGTGGAGTCCGAGGTTGTTACGATCCGCACCCAAAATAAGGGTACGAGTACGTGGGTACGTCCAGCCTACGTCGCAGCATCGGCGGTAGAATGCTGTCTAGATCATAATGTAAACTAACACATATCACAATAAAATATAACCTGTCAATGATCTCAACTCCATAAGGAGGACAAGGTAAATATAAATATAATGTCATACCAATACTCAATCAGAATAATATCTATAGGAAGATGAATGACACGATAAAGATATAAACATGATAGAAAAGATGTTCCAACACAAGTCTAGAAATAACATCTCAAACCATAGCAATAAATCTAAGAGTCTAGCTAACTTAAATTCAACATAAGTCTCAAATATTACAACTCAGAGTATATCTAAATGGAACAATCCAAATACAATATAAATGCTAGGCTCTAAATCACTACTAATGGATCCTCTACTGGAACGAGATCCTCCTGAAGCTCCTGGATGTAACTCTCATCTACACCCGGTCCATAGTTTGTGGAACAAAAGTTCTCAAGATCATCTAAAAAATATATCCAGTCATGATTGGAGTGAAGCACACAAACTAACAGGAGTTTCATTTATAATGATAAAGACTATAAAATTGTGAGTAATGAAAATACAAAATGGAAATAATGTTGAAACAATAAGGAAACTGGTACAAATAATCATATCATAGGTAATAATAAACTGTAAATAAATAAGTGAATGACTATATCAGCATGCATAAACTGGGATAGAGAAATGAACAACTACTAAGTGCCTTAAAATATTAGTTATTATGTGATCGGCTTGGGACAAGATCAGGCTCTACCATATATGATTGGCTATGCACAAGTACAGGTAAGGGATCAGGTCAATCAAGTATGATTGACTATGTACAAGTACGGGTAAGGGGATCAGGCCAATCATATACGGGGAGCTATGCACAATTAATAAGATTAGGCTACACCCTCGTGTGGTAAAGGTGAGCTATGCAGAAGTAAGTGGGGTATGATCACAATCGACTAATACTTTTTCGTTCCCGGCTAGTAAGATGGATCCAATCATGACTCCTCATGACAGATATCTATGATACTAGCCCGTGAATCCACTGTATCAGAAATCAAGTATAATACTACATAACTAGAGTCATAGTAATCATCAAAATAACAGAAATTGTCAGAGAATGTACTCACATGTGGTCCTGAGCAATGTGTGAAGATCGATGTCCAAGATGGAGTCACAATGACCTAAATATAGAATAATTGTGTTAAGGTGTGAAATAAAATGATAATCATAAATAACTAGCTAGGATGATGTTTCTAGGCCATTTCTAAGTCTATAGAAGGTTAACTAGGTCATACTGGGGTATACTAGTCCATATTAGTTAATACCTAACTTACCAGATATTGAGGTTACATTAGGTACTGCTAGTATATCATACTAATACATATTGGTACTAATTTAATACTCTACATAACTCTAAGGTAATACCAAAACCTTAGTTATCTCATAAATTGGCATATGGGTGTTCTAGTTCTGGTGTACATATCTGAATCCTAACAGATACTCTAGGTACTCATACTTAACATACACTAACATCACCCTTTAGTCCCCTTCTCGATACCCTTCACTCCACCTTTGTGTTCAGACACTTACTGATACTAGTGTATCAGTATTCTCCTAAGTTACCTTCAGCATCCCTTGGAACTCCACTCGTACCTAGGTACAAACACCCCATTGCATTCCTCATTACCTACACACTTGTTGTTCCCAAGTATCATTGCAGTCACTCACAAGTCCACCAACACATCTAACTACCTACCTTGATACTTTTCCACAATGACTGCAGTGTACCACTACACATATCTATATTGTTTAAGTTAACTAAACTTACTGTATTTAGTATCAGAGTTTGTCTCAAGGTCGGAACAAAGTTTTCCCCCAAATCCTATCAGCAAGCCAACACTCAAGGCTTGCACTGACTACAACATTACCCTTAAAACTCTGCACATTGCTTTTCCTCTGGATTTGATGTGCATCCATGTACACTGCACCACCCATTAACTGAACTTGAGATTTTTTTTCCCTTTTGCATTTGATGCACACAAGTAACCACTACTTCACCCAACCCATGCTTGCCTGCAGTAGCAAGCTTGCATAAACACTTCCTACTATTTGGACTAACCTCCAAATATCTATCTACTTGCAGTCTACTACAGTGGTGCCATGCAAAACTAAATCCTAATGCACTAAGTTGCTACCAAACCCGACTGTGCATAATACATCTCACACTCCACGAGCACTGCTCTCTATATGTTGTTGCTACTGCAACACGAGTTGCCAACCTCTATTTCACTGAACAGCTCCCCCTTTCAGCTACTGATACATCAGTGTATCAGTACACTTGTACTAATCCCCTGTATCTGATAATGGAATCTAACACTCACAACACACCCCTTGTTCAGTCATCCATCCACACACACACAGTAATTTGTGCTCAGTCACAGTAACATCAATGTACCCTTAACCACCCCACTCTCAACACACACACACACACACACACACACACACACACACACACATATATATATATATATATATACATATATATATATATACATATATATATATATATATATATACTACTACTACTACTACTACTACTACTACTACTACTACTACTACTAAGGATTATAACATCTAAGTAGACATATCTCTAATCATGGTTAATTCATCAAACACTAGGAGAGCACAAGGCAAGATACATGTTATAGTGTTATGATACACTATCGACCAACTAGGCAAAACCCCAAATTCATAACCAATACTTAAATATCCATATCAAATATAACTATATACATCTAATATGATTAGTTACAATGAAGAATAGAGGAAAATTACACTAAAATGCATAAAACCCCAAAATTTCTAACTCGTATCATGACGTATCACAACGTATCACGATACGCCATACTCGTATCCAATTATGGACATGTATCAACCTCCATAATATCAAATTAGGTCTAATTAAACCTATTTCACTCAATGACACACACTTAGTGCACCAATCTTGGATTTTCCCTAATTTGGACATAAAACTCAATGTAGAAGTCACAATAGGGGTCATAAGAACCTAGTTCTTCCTCCTATAAGTAGTCTTAATCTATGGGTAGGTTTCTAGTGGTCAAATACAATAATTAGAACCTAATTAAATAGGGATTTCATAATTTTACCTATTGAAAGATGGATTTCCAATAAAAACTCAATATGACACAATTTGGACACAAGCTCCTAGCTAAACTCTTTCTCCTTCAATGCTCCTAGCAATCCAAGCTCCTAGTGCTCCTTAGATGATGATTAGAGAAGATATTGATAGTATTTTATTGGAATTTGGTGAAGGAATGAGTCAATTTAGGGAAGAACACTAATTAGAAAATATTTGGATAAAGGAAATGAGAGGAGAGAGAACCTTCCTCCCTAAAACTAGGGCCGGCCACCTTCCCCCTTTCCCAAGCAATGCAAAAAGTCAAGGATACCCCTATTGGGTTATCATGAAGAAATTAATTAGTGGAAAAAAGCTTCTCTTCCTAATGAAGGTTAAGTCAAATCCTTAATTAATGAGAATTGTTAGCTAAATAGGGTCCAATGTGACTAGTCTAATTAGTTGGCCCAAGTTGTCATGTCAAGTCTAGTTAGGTCAATTAGAGTCATGTCCATTAGGTAGTTTAATCTACTAACCAAATAAATAATTACTATATATAAATAAATAACATGCACAATATAAGAATAATATAAAATGAATAAAATATTCTTATTCTATAAATATGGTAGTGACAATGCTACCCTCCTTAAAATAATTTATCCTTAAAATTAAAGGACGAACTAGCACATGATCACAAAGAAATAAGAAGAACAATACCTCAAGGCTCGAAGAGATAAGGGTATCGCTCACGCATCTCAGCTTCCCTCTCACAGTTAGACTCTCCTAGAGAGTGATGCCTCCATGCGACAGGTACTAAGAGAATCGTCTAGTTCCGCAATACCTTCTCTCTGCGATCCAGAATCTGCACTGGCTGCTCTCGATAGCTGTGTGTCGGGCCTACCTCAATCTCCGAGTGATCTAGTACGTGACTAGGATCTGTCACGTACCATCTCAGCTGCAACACGTAAAATATGTTATTTACTCCCTCTAGTGTAGGAGGCAAGTCTAGTCTGTAGGCCTCTGCACCGACTCTCGCAAGAACACCAAAGGGTTCGATGTACCGTGAACTAAGCTTTCTGCCTCCACTAAAGCGAATCGTGTCCCGTGTAGGAGAAATCCTCAGAAATACCAGATCACCATCCTAGAACAAAATACAACCTTAACACGCAATCTAAAATAAAGCAATCATAAGAAACACAAAACAAACCTATACCTCAAACTCCAAAGGTCTCCGGTGGTTGTTGGCCCAATGTCGCTGTCTGTCCTGTGCCACCCAAAGTCTATCTCTAATGAGCTTCACCTTCTCAGCTGCATCCACGACCATCTCTGGCCCCATCAAGGCTTTCTCACCAACATCATCCCAAGATAAAGGAGTGCGATACCTCCGTCCATATAAATCCTTAAATGGTTATATCTCAATGCTGGCCTGGTAATTGTTATTGTAAGCAAACTCTACCAGGTGCAAATGATCCTCCCAAGAACCTCCAAGATCCAAAATATAAGTGCAAAGTATATCCTCGAGAGTCTGAATACTCCTATCCGACTGCCCTTCTGTTTGAGTGTGATATACGATACTAAACTTGAGCTGAGTGCCCAAGCTAGCCTGTAAACTCCTCCAGAAGTGGAAAATAAAATGACTATCCCGATCAAAGATGATGCTCACAGAAACTCTATGCAATCTGACAATCTATTGCGCATACATCTTAAATAGTTTCTTCGTACATGTTCCCACTTTAAATGGTAAGAAGTGGGCCAGTTTGGTTAGCCTATCTGCGATCACGCAAATTGCGTCTTTTCCTCCTGGAGAACACGGAAGCCCCCAAACAAAATTCATGGTCACATGCTCCCACTTCCACTCTGGGATAGGTAAAGGCTGAAGTAATCCACCTGGCCTCTACCTATCTGCCTTTATCTTCTGGCATACTAAACACCTGGATACAAAGCAAGCCACCTCCCTCTTTATACCATACCACCATATGTATTCCCTTAGGTCCCTATACATCTTGTTGGCATCTGGATGCATAGAGTACTGAGAGTAATACATCTTCTGCAGAACCTCCTCATGCAACTCCCCATTCGGTACAAAAAATCTAGTACCGTGTTGCAATGATCCATCATCAGCAATAGTGAAGTCCTCCGATAATCCCATCTGAACATGTGTCCTGATGCACCTCAGAGTCTCATCATCATACTGCGTAGCCCTGATCCTGTCCATCAACTTAGACTATATATGCAATCCCCACATATCTCGATACCAGGAACTAGCACCTCTATACCCAAGCTCTCAAGATCGGCCAATAAATGTCTGTCCGTCGTCAAGTACATAGCCACTGAGTACCTACTCAAGGCATCAACGACTACGTTGGCCTTCCCTGGATGATACTGTAATAAAATATCGAAGTCCTTCATCAGCTCCAACCACAACCTCTGTCTCATGTTCAGCTCTTTCTGTATGAACATGTACTTCAAGCTCTTGTGGTCTGTAAAGATCTTCACACACTCTCCATACAGATAGTGTTTCCACAGCTTTAGAGCAAAAATTGTCGCTACCAACTCCAAATTGTGGGTTGGATAGTTCTTCTCATGAGGACGTAATTTTTTGGAAGCATAAACAATTACCTTCCCATGCTGCTGAAGAACGTAACCCAAACCCTTCCTTGGAGTATCACTATAGATATGTATCTACTTGTCCTTGATGACAATATAAATACTGGAGCTTTCGTCAATCTCTTCTTCATATCATCAAATACGGCCTGACAATTCTCTGTCCAGACAAACTCCACATACTTCCTGGTCAGCCTAGTTATCGGCCCTGTGATCCTGAAGAAATCTGGTACAAATCTTCTTTAATACCCTGCCAGTCCCAAAAAACTTCTGATCTCTGCCACTGAACTTGGAGTATCCCATGACTCCACTACCACGATCTTCTTTAGGGTAAATTGAGATCCCGTCACCTGTCATCACATGACCAAGGAATTCAACCTTGCCAAGGAAGAATTCATACTTAGAAAGCTTTCCATAAAGTTTCTCCTTCCTGAGAGTCTCCAAAACTATCCTCAGGTGCTCCTCATGCTCCTCTGGCATATTCGAATACACAAGAATATCATCAATGAACACCACCACAAACTTATTTAGGTACTGGTAGAATATCTTGTTCATCAAGTTCATGAATACCGCCGGGGCATTGGTCAACCCAAACGACGTTACCATGAACTCAAACTGGCCATACCGAGTCCGAAAAGCTATCTTCAGAATATCTTCCTTCTTCACTTTCACCTGGTGGTAGCCTGACCTCAAGTCTATCTTTGAGAATACCTTCGCTTCGCTCAACTGTTTGAAGAGATTATCTATCCTCGACAACGTATATTTGTTCTTTAGTAAGGTTGTTCAGAATCCTGTAGTCGGTACACATGCGTACCGACCCATCCCTTTTTGGTACAAACAATACCGGAGCACCCTACGATGATGAACTAGATCTGATGAAGCCTTTATCTTGCAACTCATCTACCTGCTTCTTTAACTCTGCCAGTTCGCTGTTGTTGACCCTATAGCTGTACTGTTATATCGACTCTGTGCCTGGCATCAAGTCTATAGAAAACTCAACATCTCGGTCTAGCGGCAATCCTGGAAACTCCTAAGGAAATACATCCAGGAACCCCGCTATCAAAGGATGTGGCAACTCTTTCTTTTCTACCATGGCTTCACAGATGATACTCTCACTGTACTTTGCTGCTCCTCTGGAAATCTCATTCTCTGGCTCTCCTGGAGGTCAAAATAATACTCTGCCTCTACGAAAATCTATACTGGCATGGTGCCTACTCAACCAATCCATCCCGAGTATTATATCATAGCTCAGAAGTGACATTACGAGTAAGCACGCACTCAACTTCTGGCCTCCTGTCACTCTCCGTTCCCGAAATATATATATTTTCGAATATATTTATTTCTTGCTTGTATTTATTTTCTGCTTAGAGTATTTTTTGCTTACATGATTAATTATGTTGCATGCATGGAGACTAGACCCATTCTTTGGTTCAATTAGACCCATGGTTTAATTGTTGGGTTCGTTCATTCATGAGTTGACCCATGGTATAAACCTCAAACCCTAACTATAAAACCCAACATCTTTCTCTCTCTTCCCTCATTCTCTCCATTTCCTCTTCTTTCTTCATTTAGGCAAGTACACCTTGCACCACATGGAGAAATCTCTTAATTTTTGATTATTACTTTTTTTTACATTTTATTAGTCTATTATGTGCTCATGATAATTCTAAAAACTTTTATTACTTGGGGTTTTCGGTTTTAATGGATGGATTTGAGTAGATCTACATTCTAAGTTTAGATTTTTTATGGGTTCCTTGATTTTTTGGTGGTTTTGATATACTAAAACATAGTATTTAAGAAAAATAATTTTTTGGATGGATGGAGCACTTTATTTTGAGTGTTTTGGCTTTTGGTTCACTCAATTCGGAGTTAAAATAAAGTTTTTATGGAGGAAACAAATTTTTGGTTTTTGGAGTTCACGCCATGGCCGAACTGCTGCCTGGAGAAGACGAAGTCGTATGCAGTCATGAGGCCTGAACTCATGCGGCCATGCAGCCTCAATGACCATGCGTTCATGCGTCTTAAACTCGTGCGACCATGCAGTCTGAACTCATGCGGTCATGCGGCCTTGAGCTCATGCGACTACAGCGGCCAGCGACCATGCGACCCAACTTTCTATGCGATAACTGATTCTATGCGACAACTGATCCCCATGTGGCCTTGATCCTTATGTGCGCATGCGGCCCCTTGCACACGCTTTATTGGACTAGTTTTGTTTGAATGTTCTTTTAGACCTTATGGGATGTGTGTGTGACTTTGATGACCAAAAGAGATTAAACCCATCTATGCGTCATGACCCGACCACTTGTATCCGTGCTGATACACTTACTACGTGCTATGTGTTCCTACGTGCTATATTTTCCTATGCCATCATATTACATCATTATATTGCGGTATACCTATGCGCTACGTGACATGTGATATGACTTAATCTCCAGCATGGACATAAGGGTTAGTCAATGACCAAGTGTTACTACCACATTTTCTAGGAAAGGGTATTTCTGTTAGTTCATAATTAATTAATTTATGTGCTTGTTGAATATTTACTTATTATATTATTTAATTATTGTTAGATGTTAGATTTGATTTTTGGACTTGTGTTAGTGGGCCTAACTAGATTAGAATAGACTCATGTACCAACATTAATTCTAGTTAGATTGAGCCAAACAAACAAGCCCAATAGTTAGCCCATTCATTAGGAGGATGACTTAATTAGTTAAACCAATTGGATTAGAACAGTCCCTCCTTAATTAATTCCTTCATGCCAAGCCCCAAGGGGTATTGTGAACTTTTTATAGTGACTTGGAGTAGGGGGTAAGGATGGCCACAAGGGGGGAGGAGAGAGAGACTCTCTCTCTTCATCCATTTATTTCAATTTTAGATCTATAATTTCTCTCATCCAAATTCTTTCATCCCTACACCAATACCTACCCAGATTCCTTCCCAATTCCTTTTCTACTCACTATTGGAGGCTATTGAAACAAGGAGGAGGCAAGGATCTATAAGGAGGAGGAAGGAGCACAAGTTGAGGGTTCTTGATACTCATTTTGAGACTTGCATTAGAAATCCATCTTCTAATAGGTATAATTCAGTTTTCTCTCTCTAATTAAACCTTAATCTTTAATTTAATCATTAGGAACCCTCTCATATACTAAGAATACCCATATGAAGTGGAATTAGGTTCATAGGAGGTCTATGGAGGAAGTTATGTGGTATTTTGTATCAATTTTGGAAAAATTCAAAGATTGATACATCTTGTATTTGTTAATAGGTCAATTAGACCAAATTGACATGTGTTTGGCTGTGGGAGACTAGTGTCGTATCCACAATTGGATGTGTGTAGGTTGTATCACGATAATTTGGCGATACGGGTTGAATTGGATATTTTCTTTCGACACGGGGGTTTGATGTAAACCCCCTCGATTAATTCTATAGATAGTCAGGTTTGGACTGGGAAAATTTTGGATTTAGCAGCAGATGTTGAGGTTTAGAGTAGAGTTAAGTTTGTCTGTTATTTTAATTTATTTAATTAAAATCCTTGGCGTGCCCTATCATTGTTTAATTATTCGGAGCCCAATATCAACCCATAAATTCCATCGGACTATTGTACTTCTGACTTGACTCGCCAAATTAGGCACTGGACTTTTCCGTCACTCAAAATCATATTTTCTTGTGCTCTAAATTAATTGTACAATTTTCCATAACCGAAATCCCATAATTAAATTCTGTGTCGGACACCTGTGTCGTTACCCTCAATTTTGAGATACCAACTTAACCCGTTGAGTCGGACCAACTAAAGGGTCCAAGACTGACTCCAAGCCCGCACCATTTTTGACCTTTGCGTCATTTTCAAATTTTGACCCTAAGTGCCTCCATTTAATTTAAAAGCACAGGACACTTTAATTCTATTTAAATCGGGGATACCAATTTTGTCTAATCCAATTTTAATCCCCAAATTAATCCCAATGCCCAATTAATTAAACCCATGCCTAACACCCAATACCCCCTTACCATGCAAATCACCAAACTCTATTTTTCCTATAATTTTTGCATTATTTCATGTGTTCATGCAATTTTCTGAATTTAAGGGGCTTAGTTGCAATATAGTGATTTTAGGTGTTCTCTCCTCATTGGCTAAGGCCAAATGGAGAGGTTACCATTTGTTGACTGTAGTCAACATCTCTCCCACTCTATTCCACATAAAGAAATAATTTTACTCATGTGAAATCCTAGCCCTCCATTTGAAATGGGCTAATCTACACCCTCCATCCAACACACCCCTCCCTATAAAACCATCACCATCACCCTCACAACTCCCAAGCAGGCCCTAATCCCAAGGAGCCTAGAACCCCCCCTCTCTCTCTCTCTCCTCCCTCCTCCATTTTTATTCTCCATACAAACTCCTCCTTCTTCATTTCTTCTTCTTTTTCTTCTTCCTTTCTCCTTCCCGAAGAATCATCCGGCCGGCCGACCAACTTGGTCCGGCCAGTGCACCCCCGACTCCGGCTTTGCACAGTGTCCCCGTCCGGCGGCACTGACCTAGACTCTGACGCTTCGCCGGCACAGCAGCCCCCTTCCGGTCTGCTGAGCAGCCGACACTGTTCTCCCTCCGGTCTGCAGTACCCCGCGCTCCCCGTCCGGCCGGCTGAATCCCCTGCAGTCCGACTTCAGACCACCCCCGTGACCCGTCCAGCCAGTGTAGCTCTCCCTGACCCGCAACATTCCGACTGTACCCGACTCCCGTGTGGCCTCCCTCTTCCGGCCATCTCCACTCTTCCAGCCACCATCACCACCACCACCAGCTTCCACCTTCACCACCACCATTATCACCACCATCACCACCACCACAAGCTCCCAAGATCATCATCACCACCACCACCATCCCGAGATCATTATCACCACCACCACCACCACCCCGAGATCATCGTCACCCCCTGCACCACCTCATTCCGGTCAACATCAACCACCTCGTCGAGGTCGACTCTCCCCCTCTCTTAATTAAATCCAGATTTGTGTTAATGTTTAGATAGGATTTTAATTATATATATTCATGTATTAATGTTAGCAAGGGTTTAGGTATCAATGTTTGTATAAGATGTAGTATTTTGAGCATATATGTATATATAGTTGTTAGGGTTTAATGGTTATATACTGTTGGCATATATAAGGTTAGTGTAGTATAGTACTTGAACAATGATTATTAAGGTGAATGTTGATTATAATGACTTGAGTTTAGGGTTTAATGGTGAACTTGGGGTTTATTCGTCATCAGTATATTAAAATGGATTTGAATGATAGACATTGAGATTTAGGGTTTAACATATTTATTTATGTGCATGGTAATCTGTATGGATGAGCAGTGATTGTGGGTAAAATTATACTGAGGGTTGAGGAAGACCTAATACTTAATAAGTAAATACTATCATGGATTGAGCATACCTGGACTACTGAACCATGTGATGAATATGGTAAGAATGAGGATTGGTCGATGAGAGTGTATAGATGACTAGTTGATTTGACTATCGTACCGATAGTCAACTATGGTCAACCTCCCTAGTGACTTGTCCCTGTGAGTCATAGCTGAGACTTAGTTTAGGTGTAGATGCGTGTTGCATCCCTGCCTGTCGTATATTAGATTATTGATTTTTGGTTTGTATCTATCTCTAGGTACTGCGGGACCTGAGGACTTGGATGTGGTACCGGATCTCCGTCATCAGCAGCCGCACGCAGACAAGTGTACCTTGCCACCCTGTATTTCAGTTTACAGATATTTATTGTTTCGTTATGTACATTATGTACGTATTTATGTTGACGTTCGATACTTCGCGTCCGGTTCACAACCGGGTGAAGACGTACGTCGTAAAGTCTTAGAAAGATTGTTGGATGTTTCGTAGCATCTTGATATGCGTACCTGAGTATATCGACACCCCAGGACACACTCATACACTGTGATCGTGCCAGATTCCTGTATCCTGATACTGATATCATGACCAGAGACTGGGACGACCTTAGGGTCGCGTCTGTTGAGTTATTTTTGTGTGTCGAGACTGTAGATAGAGGTTCAGGTTTAGCACACAATCGTTGACTGTTTGGAAAGGGGAAGACAGTTACTAGGCGTTTGGGCTCCTCTGCACATGCTTATATATGTATGTACTATCTATGTAGTGATCCTGTATCTAGTGTAGTGGTATCACCCGTGTGACTCTTTGCCCGGAGCTGCGGTACGTCCCATGTGTTTTCGTGTCCGGAGCTACGATTTTATTTTAGAAAGCCCACGCGTCGAACATTGTCTTTAAACTGTGTCACACTTGTTTGGTTATGATAGAGTACCCTGTCGTTGCACTTGTACTTTCTGTTTACTTGGCATGCTGTATTTTGTACCTTGTTACGTCCCTCTGAGGACCTGGTTTCCTGCCAGTTTTGCAGCATAGATGATTACGGAGCATTTGGAGTTGCTGTTGGAGTTGCATGTCTTGTGAGCATGGTACCAGGTACTCACATCTTATCTATCGACATTATGGGTATTTTACATTGATTATTCATTTGCTGTTGTAGCCTAGTTTTTATAGACTCATACTTCTTCTCGAGTCTATTCGAGTTAGTGTGTTATTGGGCGGCCGACTCTAGCATATATAGCTCTTTCTTGTATACTGTTGTACATTGTGGATTGAGACATAGAGGTTTATATTTATGGGATATCTGGATAGTACCCTTTTATATTTTACAGCTTATACGTATTCAAGTCCGACCACAGTCTGGTCGAATACGTAGCTGGCGTGTCACGTATTCCTGGTCCTACGTATTTTGGGACTGGGGCGTGACATTTGAGCATGTCATATTTTGACATGGGCACGTAGTTGAGTAGCTAGCTCTTCGTGTTACTTCTAATTATGATTCTAGACTTGCTCGTATCCTTTAGGATACGTTTGGATCAAACCTTGGTAGCGTATCGCAAGCGTATCGTAGATTTAGTACGATGTGGTGCGGTGCGGTACATGCCAAGTGTTTGTGAAATTGATATGTTAAGTTTTATATACTTGTATAAGTCTTATTTTTATATAAATTATACTATTATAGAATCTATATTTGATATATATACATATATTTTAGTATTAAGGGTTGTTAGTGATGTATATTGGTATATCTCTATGTGTATTGGGTAATTGAGCTAAGGGGGTGTTGTACCCGAATGTGGGAAGGCTCGGGTATTTGTAGAGTGCAACATACTGTGTGAGGTCGAGCAGCAACATACTGTGTGAGGTCGAGTGACAGCAGCAACAACAATGCAAGTAGGGGCCAGCAGCAGCAACAACATGCTGAGAGCAGGAGAAGCAGCAAGATGCTAGGAGCAACAGCAATGAGGTTGAGAGGGGTCGGGTTTGTAGGTTGGAAGTTAAGTGTTGGTTAGATGCCACTGTTAATAGGCTTGTATTTATTGGTTAGTAGTTTAGTGGATGTATGTTAGTGTTTAGTTGCTAATTTAATTAGTACATGTTCGAAGTATGGGTATGCTAGTTATGTTAGTTGTAGGTATTAATTTTAGTATTAAATAGTATGTTAGTATTTTATCTGTTAGTTAGTTAATTGGTGTGTGTATATATATATATATATATATATATATATATATATATATATTTTAAAGGTAAGATATTCATAGGTTAGATATTGGATTACCTTGTGATACCGAGATAATCGTTAGGTATTTTGGTTTATACCCAAGGTATTAGATTTGTGTATCAAGAAGGGGTGTAGGTGGTGTGATACCATATTGGCTTAAGGACAAGGTATCCACTTAGCATTAGTTTAGCTAGGGATACTATATATATTTTTATCATGTATATATATTATTGTATTTTCATATCTAATAAGTTACGTATCTTATGATACGGAATAGTGTCGATACTCTAATATCCAATCATAGCTAGTATAGCCTAGTTACATAGTGCATGGACCAAATATCCTATAGGTGGGCTCATACAACCTAGGAATAGCTAGTTTGACCAAGTTTGACTAGTTTGACCTAGAGTTGACCTAGTTTGACTGTTTTGACCTAAAAATAGCTTTATAACATAGAATTTGACTAGTTTAACTTATTTTTATTCCAAAATCTTGAATTGATGTAATATTCCATATTTAGGTCTCTGAGGCACCATTTCGGACATCTTCGATACTGTTTACCGAATTCCAGGCAAGTACATTCTCTGATAGTTTTTTATTTATGATATCCCCTATGTTTCTTGTATTTAGTATAGATATCCTCGATTTTTTGACACGATGGTTACACGAATTGGTATATCTGGATCTTGTCATGAGATGTTATTCCTTGGTATTTATGGTGTATCTTGTGCAAGCCTTGTTCCTTTATTTTCTTATACATGTACAGACATTGATTCTTGGGGAGACTAGCTACCTCCCCAGTGAATCCCGTGTCATAATGTACCATAGTTGGATCTACTATACCAGTCGGGGCGGGGAGTGTTAGTGTAGATATGTGATCATACCCTCCTTGTGTATGTCATTATGAGTGTTGATCATACACAACACGTATAATTAACCATGCCCTAATCCTTGTACAAGTTCCCAAGCCGATCATATATTGAAGCTGGTACTCACTCACATAGTAGTAGTATTTCTTGCTCATTTCCATAATGCTCATTTACTTGTATTTAATTCCAGTATTCCTATTTTGTATATCTCTTGTACTTGTATATTGTATCTTGTATATTCGCTCTATTTACTGTTACATAGTTTATACCATTTATTTGAACTGTTGTTAGATGTGTACTTTGCTCCTTTCCTGACTGGATTTTTTTTCCAGATGACACCGAGGAGTGGTATCCCACTCACTATGGGCCTCGGGACATAGTCGGCTTAGAGCCAGTGACTTTGTCTCAAGAGGGACTCATCCCGATTGAGACAGACGACCCAGTACCTGTAGCTCAGTAAATAGATTTATTTGCACTGGATTTGTCGCTAGCATTTTGATATTAGTATTCTTATTATATTAGATAACTCATTAGATATTATTTTTTCTTGTGAGTTATATTTGTCTCTTTAGTTCTTTATATCATTTTCATGCAATTGTTCCATTTTATAGATCTGTGATTGAGTATTCATATTTTATTAGTAGAATTATTATATCTTGATTACTAGATAAATAGTTTACCCAAACAGCGTTCTACCACCGATGCTGCGGCGTAGGCTGGACGTTGTTCACTACTCGCGCCCCTACACCGGGTGCGGGTCGTGACACATTTTTAGTGGTGTCTGAGGGGCTTCCACCTCCACCTTCCATGCCGACAGATGCGACTCAAGTGTTCTCATTATTTTACGAGATACTGGAGGCTCAGAAGTCCCACTCAGAGGCTCACCAGAGGCAGACCGACGTGTTACGGTAGGGAGAGTGCTCATCAGCTTGCCCTTGCTGTAGTAGAGAGAGGAGCTCTGGTCCAATAGCAGGTTGCTCCGCAGGTTGCCCAGCTTTGGCCGGGTAATATTCAGGACTTCAAGAAGCTTGAACCTCGGGTCTTCAAGGGAATCGAGGGCATCGTTTACGCTGATGATTGGCTCGAGGATATCGAACGTCTCATGAGGGTGTCCCGTATTGCTGAGGATCTGAAGGTTGAGGCAGTATGACTTCATCTGTTCGACATCACCCACACTTGGTTCAGGAATGAGCCACTTCTTGCTGATGCGAGACAGTCTTAGGAGGTGTTCAAGGACCTTTTCAAGAGAAAGTTCTTTGCTCGGACAGACAAATTGGACTTAGGGAAGCAGTTTGAGGGACTTACTCAGGGGAGCATGTCCGTGGAGGAGTACGTCGCAGAGTTCGGTAGGCTGAGCCGATTTGTGAAGTATTTGGTGAGGGAGTCAGAGGTTCGGGCTATCCTCTTTAGCGAGGGTCTGAACTGGAAAGTGAAGATCCTCATTCCGTCTTTCTATGAGACGTATTCGGAGATACTTGTAGAGGCACGCAAGGTTGAGCGAGAGTTGGGCTTGAAACCCAAGAGAGACCGTAATTCTTTTCTGGGGGATAGTAGCAGCGCAGTGCCTACTAAGCATCCTCATTTCCAGTCTAGGCCTTTTTAGCAGCCACAACAGCACCAGACTCCAGCTAGGGCGTCGGTTCACCAGGCACCACAGCAGCAGCAGAGACAATCACAGCAAGTTTTCTGCCACTTTTGTAAGAAGTTCGGCCACATTTGGGAAGTTTACAGGAAGAGGTTGGAAGTTTGTCTGTATTGTGGTGCCGGGAGGCATCAGCTGAGGGATTCTCCTTCCAACCCTCATCGTGTAGTTCAGGGAGCAGCTCCAGCTCAGAGAACACAGGTGGGGCCACCTACAGTACAACCGAGGGGACCGTCGCTTCCGATCTAGTAGCAACGTTATGCCCAGCACCAACATCGGGGGGGGGATGCACCTCAGGGACGAGCGTTTGCTATGACGGTCGTAGAGGCCGAGCCCACCGGAGATGTCATCGCAGGTTCTGTTCTTCTTGATTCTATTCCAGCTTTAGCTTTATTTGATAGTGGTGCTTCCCATAGTTTTGTATCTATTTTTTTTGCTTTGAAGTATCATTTGGTATATGAGCCTTTGCTTAGGAATTGCAAGATCATGACCGGGGGAGGCATTATCCTGGTTAGTGATATTTGTAAGGACCAGAGAGTTACTCTAGGAGGCCAAGAGCTGAGTACGTGTCTACTTGTAATACCACTTTCGAGCTACGAAGTTGTACTAGGGATGGATTGGTTGAGTAGAAACCATGCTAGTATAGATTGCAGAGGAGGTAGATTTTTATTTAGCCCGCAAGGAGAGCCAGAGTTTGAGTTTGCTAGAGGAGCTGCTGAGCAGAAAGAAGGCATTATCTGTGGAGCTATGGTGGAAGACAAGTAATTTTCGCATCCTTTGATAGCAGAATTCTAGGATATGTTTCCTGAGAAGTTGCTAGGATTGCCTCCAGATCGAGATGTTGAGTTCTCTATAGACTTGGTGCCAGGTGCGAAACTAATTTTATAACATGTCTATAGATTAAACAACAATGAGCTGGTCGAGCTAAAGAAGCAAGTAGATGAATTACATGATAAGGGGTTTATCAGATCCAGTTCTTCACCGTGGGGAGCTCCGGTACTGTTTGTACCGAAGAAGGATGGATCAGTGCGCATGTGCATTGATTACAGGGCATTGAATAATCTTACTATCAAGAATAAATATCCGTTGCCATGGATTGATGACCTGTTCGATCAGTTGAGTGGCACCAATATATTTTCCAAGATAGACTTGAGATCAGGCTACCACACGGTGAAAGTAAAGCCGGAGGACATTATGAAGACTGCTTTTATAACTCAGTATGAGTTCATGGTGATGCCGTTTGGGTTGACTAATGTCCCGATGGTATTTATAAATTTGATGAACAAGGTGTTCCACCAGTACCTTGATAAGTTCGTGGTGGTGTTCATTGATAACATACTCATATACTCGAAGACACCAGAGGAGCACGAGGAGCATCTGCAGATTGTGTTGGATGTGGTGAGGAAGGAGAAGCTGTATGAAAAGCTGTCCAAGTATGAGTTCTTTCTGGACAAGGTAAAGTTCTTGGGACATGTTGTAACTGGTGATAGAATTTCAGTGGATCCGAAGAAGATCGCAGCAGTGGAATCTTGGAAGACCACGAGTTCAGTGGCAAAGATCAGAAGTTTCTTGGGTCTAGCATGCTACTACAGAAAGTTTGTGCAAGATTTTTCGAGGATTGCCGAGCCGATGACTAGACTCACCAGGAAGGACACAGAGTTTGTTTGGACAAAGGAGTGCCAGGCTGCTTTTGAGGAATTAAAGATGAGGTTGACGTCTGCTCTTATTTTGACGTTGCCATCAGGGTCTGGAGGTTTTACTATTTATAGTGATGCATCAGAGAAAGGGCTGGGTTGTGTTCTTCAGCAGAATGGGAAAGTGATTGCCTATGCATCCAAGAAGTTGCATCCTCATGAGAAGAACTATCCTACCCACTATTTGGAGTTGGCAACAGTCATCTATGCCTTGAAGTTGTGGAAATACTATTTGTACGTAGAGCGTATGGAGATCTTCATAAACCATAAGAGCTTGAAGTACATTTCCACTCAGAAGGAGTTGAACATGAGGCAGCGTCGGTGGTTGAAACTGATGAAGAATTTTGATATATCCTTACAGTATCATACGGGAAAAGCCAATGTAGTTGCCGATGACTTGAGCAGTTATCCGGTAGCTATATTTTTGACGCAGGTTCGATATTTGTTGGAGGATCTGGAAAGATTGGGAATTGAGGTGATAGTCCCTGGATTTGCCATACAGATGTGGGGGTTGCAAATACACTCAAAATTGATGGACAGGATCAAGGCAGCCCAGTATGAGGATGTATCTCTGAGGAGCATCAGAGCTCTGGTGAGAGCAGGATTGGAGGATAATTTCACCATTTATGAGGATGGTTCTTTATGGCATGGTGCTAAATTATGTATGCCTAGTGGGAAGCTGCATGAGAAGGTATTGCAGGAAGCGCATCGCTCTTAGTTTTCCATGCATCCAGGTGCCAACAAGATGTATCGGGATATGCGAGAGTGTGTGTGGTGGTATGGCATGAAGAGAGAGGTGGCACAGTTTGTATTCAGATGCTTAGTGTGCCAGCAGGTGAAAGCCGAGAGGAAGAGGCCAGGTGGATTACTTCAGGTATTACCCATTTTAGAGTGGAAGTGGGAGCATATTACTATGTATTTTGTGTCTGGACTTCTACGATCTCTAGCAGAAAAAGATACGATTTGGGTCATCGTTGACAGGTTGACTAAGTTGGACCACTTTTTGCCTTTCAATGTGGGTTTGTCTACGGAGAAGATGGCAGAGATATATATGAGGCAGATCATCAGGATACATGGGGTTTCCGTCAGTATAGTATCAGATCCAGATAGTCATTTTACTTCTCATTTTTGGAGGAGTTTATAGGCGAGTTTGGACACCCAGCTCAATTTCAGTACTACATATCACCCCAGACCGATGGGCAGTCATAGAGGACCATTCAGACTCTTGAGGATATGCTGCGCACCTGTGTACTAGATTTTGGGGGATCTTGGGAGGACCATCTCCATTTGGTAGAGTTTGCTTACAACAACAGCTACCAGACTAGTATAAAGATGTCACCATTTGAGGCTCTGTACGGTCGGAGATATCATACTCCCTTGTCATGGGACGATGTTGGAGAGAAAGCTTTGTTAGGACCATATATGGTTGTGGATACAGCGGAGAAGGTTAAGTTAATCAGAGATAGACTTCGAGTAGCACAGGACAGACATTGGCATTGGGCCGATAGCCACCGGAGACCATTGGAGTTTGAGGTATAGTTTTAGATTTTTGTTTTATGTTGATATTAGTTGTTTGTTATAGATTAAGTTCTTAATATTTTATTTTGTTCTAGGTTGGTGGTCTGATGTTTCTGAGAATTTTTCTGACACGAGGCACGATTCGTTTTAGTAGAGACGAAAAGCTTAGTCCGTGATTCATCGAACCATTCACTATTCTCGAGAAGGTCGGTGCAGTTGCTTACAGATTAGACTTGCCACCTGCATTGGAGGGAGTGAAGAACGTGTTTCACATGTCACAGTTGAGATGGTACGTGGCAGATTCTAGTTACGTATTGGATCACTCGGAGATAGAGGTGGGTCCTACTCTTAGCTATCCAGAGCAGCCAGTTAAGATTATAGATCGGAGGGAGAAGGTGCCGAGGAATCAGACCATTTCCTTGGTACGCGTCTCATGGAGGCATCACTCTCCGGGTTAGTCTACTTGAAAGAGGGGGATGTAATACGAGAGCGTTACCCATATTTGTTTGTACCTTGAGGTATGTTCTTTCCTGATTATGTTTTATTTTCTGGAGGTAGTTTTGTCTTGAATTTTGAGGACAAAATTATTTTAAGGGGTTAGACTTGTCACTACCATATTTTCTAGGAAAGGATAATTCTGTCATTTCATAATTAATTAATTTATATGCTTGTTGAATATTTACTTATTATATTATTTAATTATTATTGTATGTTAGATTTATTTTTTGGACTTGTGTTAGTGGACCTAACTAGATTAGAATAGACTCATGGACCAACATTAATTCTAGTTAGATTGAGCTCAACAAACAAGCCCAATAGTTAGCCCATTCATTAGGAGGATGACTTAATTAGTTAAACCAATTGGATTAGAACCTTTCCTCCTTAATTAATTCCTTCAACAAGTCCCAAGGGGTATTGTGAAATTTTTATAGTGACTTGGAGTAGGGGGTAAGGACGGCCATAAGGGGGGAGGAGAGAGACTTTCTCTCTCTTCATCCATTAATTTTAATTCTAGATCTAGAATTTCTCTCATCCAAATTCCTTTATCCCTACCCAAATTCTTTCCCAATTCATTCTCTACTCACCATTAGAGGCTATTGGAACAAGAAGGAGACAAGGATCTACAATGAGGAGGAAGGAGCACAAGTTGAAGGCTCTTGACACTCATTTGGAGACTTGTATTAGAAATTCATCTCCTAATAGGTATAATTCAGTTTTTTCTCTCTAATTAGACCTTAAATCTATAATTTAATCATTAGGAACCCTCCTATATACTAAGGCTACCCATAGGAAGAGGAATTAGGTTCATAGGAGGCCTATGAAGGAAGTTATGTGATATTTTGTGTCAATTTTGGAAGAATTTCGAGATTGGCACATCTTGTATTTGTCAATAGGTCAATTAGACCAAATTGACATATGTTTGGTTGTGAGAGACTAGTGTCATATCCATAATTAGATACATATAGGCTGTATCATGATAATTTGGTGATACGGATTAAATTGGGGGTTTTCTTCCGACACGGGGATTTGAGCATGTCATATTTTGACACAGGCACGTAGTTGAGTAGCTAGCTCTTCGTGTTGCTTTTAACTCGTATTCTTTAGGATATGTTTGGATCAAACCTTGGTAGTGTATCACAAGCGTATCGTAGATTTAGTGTGATACGGTGCGGTGCACGCCAAGTGTTTGTGAAATTGATATGTTAAGTTTCATATAATTGTATGAGCCTTGTTTATATATAAATTATTCTATTATAGAATCTATATTTGATATATATACATATATTTTAGTATTAAGGGTTGTTAGTGATGTATGTTGGTATATCTCTATCTGTATTGGATAATTGAGCTAAGGGGGTATTGTACCCGAATGTGGAAAAGCTCGGGTATCTGGGGAGTGCAACATACTGTGTGAGGTCGAGCAACAGCAACAGCAGCATACTGTGTGAGGTCGAGCAGTAGCAGCTGCAGCATACTGTGTGAGGTCGAGCAGCAACAACATCAATGCAAGTAGGGGGCAGCAGCAGCAACAATGCAAGCATGGGGTAGTAGCAGCAGCAACATGCTGAGAGCATGAGCAGCAGCAAGATGCTAGGAGCAACATCAATGAGGTTGAGAGGGTCGGGTTTGTAGGTTGGAAGTTAAGTGTTAGTTAGATGCCACTATTAATAGGTTTGTATTTGTTGGTTAGTAGTTTAGTGGATGTATGTTAGTGTTTAGTTGCTAATATAATTAGTACATGTTAAAAGCATGGGTATGCTAGTTATGTTAGTTGTAGGTATTGATTTTAGTATCAAATCGTATGTTAGTATTATACCAGTTAGTTAGTTAATTGGTGTATATATATATGTTAGTTGGTTTTAGTTTAATATGAGATATTCATTGGTTAGATGTTGGATTACCTTGTGATACCAAGGTAATCGTTAGGTATTTTGGTTTATATCCAAGGTATTGGGTTTGTGTATCAAGAAGGAGTATAGGTGGTATGATACCATATTGGCTCAAGGCCAAGGTATCCACTTAGCATTAGTTTAGCTAGGGATACTATATATATTTTCATCTTGTATATATATATATATATATATATATATATATATATTATTGTATTTTCATATCTAATAAGTTACGTATCTTATGATACAGAATAGTGTCGATACTCTAATATCCCATCATAGCTAGTATAGCCTAGTTACATAGTGCATGGACCCAATATCCTAGAGGCGGACTCATATAACCTAGGAATAGCGAGTTTGACCAAGTTTGACTAGTTTGACCTAGAGTTGACCTAGTTTGACTATTTTGACCTAGAAATGACTTTATGACCTAGAATTTGACTAGTTTGACTTATTTTCATTCTAAAATCTTGTATTGATGTAATATTCTATATTTAGGTCTCCAAGGCACCGTTCTGGACATCTTCGATACTGTTCACCAGATTCCAAGCAAGTAATTTTTCTGATAGTTTTTTATTTATGATATCCCCTATGTTTCTTGTATTTAGTGTAGATATCCTTGATTTCTTGATATGATGGTTACACGGATTGGTATATTTTGTCATGAGATATTATTGCTTCGTATTTATGGTGTATCTTGTACAAGCCTTGTTCCTTAATTTTCTTGTACATGTACATACATTGATACTTGGGGAGACTAGCTACCTACCCAGTGAATCCCGTGTCATAACGTACCATAGTTAGATCTACTATACCAGTCGGGGCGAGGAGTATTAGTGTAGATATGTGATCATACCCTCCTTGTGCATGTCATTGTAAGTGTTGATCATACACCACACGTATTATTAACCAGGCCCTAATCCTTGTACAAGTTCCCAAGCCGATCACATGTTGAAGCTAGAACTCACTTACATAGTAGTAGTATTTCTTGCTCAATTCCATAATGCTCATTTTCTTGTATTTAATTCTACTATTCCTATTTTGTATATCTCTTGTACTTGTATATTGTATCTTGTATATTCGCTCTATTTACTGTTACATAGTTTATATCATTTATTGGAACTGCTGTTAGAGGTATACTTTGCTCCTTTCTTGACTGGATATATTTTTCTCAGATGACACTAAGGAGTGGTATCCCACTCATTACGGGCCTCAGGACGTAATCGGCTTAGATCCAGAGACTTTGGCTCAGGAGAAACTCATTCCGGTTGAGACAGACGACCCAGTACCTGTAGCTCAGTAGATAAATTTATTTACACTGGATTTGTCTCCAGCATTTTGATATTAGTATTCGTATTATATTAGATGACTCATTAGATATTATTTTGTCTTGTGAGTTGTATTTGTCTCTTCAGTTCTTTATATCATATTCATGCGATTGTTCCATCTTATAGATCTGTGATTGAGTATTCATATTTCATTAGTGGCATTATTATATCTTGATTGTTGGATAGATAGTTTATCCAAACAGCGTTCTACCGTCGATGCTGTGGCATAGGCTGGACGTTGTTCACTACTCGCGCCCCTACACTAGGTGCGGGTCATGACACCAAGCGTGGCTAGGATCTGTTGATTGTTGTATCATGTTGGGGTGAACCCAAGTTGGACTATCAAGCGACAAAGTATATTCGTATCTAGCATGGCCGTATTATGGTACATCATATAAGGGAAATACCATGTGACCACACCATGTAATTTCAGTTAACAATAGGGTTAACTAGGCAACTAAACTTGTAGAGCATTGGGAGCGAATAAAATCTCGAGATCGTGCCTAACTAGCCACCTTCAGGCATCTGTATTGGGGTGTGTAGGCTAGTCCCTATGGATATTGTTTAAGTCCTCATTAGTGGATGATAATATCCAACTATTATACTATACTATGTATTCTATACGATCTTAGCACGGTGGCCTTACGAGGGACCGGTGCGCAATACTATGTGCTATGTGACGATTTATGGCTCGGCTAGCCCTGCTAGTACCTAGTTTGATCTGAGGATTCCTATATACATAATATCTTTGGGATAACCCGAATTCTATCTAGTAAGCAGTATAAGTGATTGGCCGATTATATAACCGAGCTTGTTTGTGTATTGTACCTGTTGTCAAATCGTCTAGGGATATGGACTATCATGGTGCTATGGTCTAACCCTTGTCCTTGTTTGGTTGTAGGGTTAGATTATTATGTCACGTTAGGATATGAACCGAAACTACGAGACAAAACTATATATATACATATATATATATATATATATATATATATATATATATATATATATATATATATATATATATATATGATTTTATTTCTTTATTCGTGCTTCCTTGTGGTACTTGCTATTTGGGGTCTAATCCTACTGGTTTTGTATGGCCAGGTTTAGAGCCCGCACCTGAGGATCAAGCGTACTTCCCCAGGTTAATGGTGCGCACCAAGAGGATGGCCGTTGAAGGGAACGAGTGGGTTTTTTCTTCCCTGCTCGTTATTGTACACTTTACTTATTTTGGGCGTTTAGCCACTAGTACTTATTAGACGTAAGATCTGGATATTTAGTTTCCTTTACATTATTGTAATTAATCAGACTGCAGCTGATCATGGTCATGTACTTTTGATACTCTGCCAACTTTCTTATTTTTTACAATTGGTTTCTAGAATATCGTGGCAGGGCATTTATGATACCTTACTTTCTTGTCATATATGTTCTATATTTACTGTTCTTGCTTGACTGATTGAGACAATAGATATATTGTATGAACCTAAGTGACTTGCTTATAGTATGCATCTCCTTGTCTAGTTATAGCTGTGACCACTGTACGACGTTCTATACCTTGTTCGGAGGAGCTAGACATGTCCATCTCCGTATTCTGGTACTGGGGCATGACACCTCCCAATGTAACTCTCTGATCCTTGCAAAAATTACTGATTAGGATAATACCACCCCAATTGTGATCTTGCAAGTCCTAACCAAAGGTTCAGCCTCTAAAAGATGCTTAGGAGCAAAATATACAAATATAAAACTACGAAAAGCACCAGAATCAAATAAAGTAAATTCTGAAAAGGAATCAAGAATGACTGAACCTGAAATTATGTCTTCCTCTGCCTCGGTCTCCTCGACCGTCATGGTGAATGCTTGCCCCTAGGGTGCACCTCTCTACTGCTGCTGGTACTGGACGAATCTCTGCTACTGTGGCGGAAGTAGAAGTCCCATTTATTGAACTGTGGGTGGCCTTGCTGGTGTTTCCTGAACCGGTTCTTTAGCTGGTCCTCCCTGAGCTGGACGAGCTAGACAATCCCTTAACTGGTGGTCAGGTGTCCCATATAAAAGGTACACTCCCCGCCTCTTTCGACAGACCTCCCCGGTGTGTCCTAGATTTCTACAGAATACACAATGAACGGCTTGCTGTGCCTGCCTCTGTGGCTGCTACTGAACATGTCCACAAACTAGTGCCTGGTGCTACTGGTGATGGTGCTGGAACGGTCTCTGCTTCTTCAAAAAATGCGAATGCTTGGTCGGTCCCATGCTACCACTCGCACCTCTAGAAATATCGTGACCCCTCTTGGGTCTGAGATCCAGATCATCCTCAACAATCTGGGCATCTATCAAGATGCCCTCAAAGATAGCAGTATGTCGACCAGGGTTACGCGACTTGATCTATCTCATCAGCCCCTTCATGAACTTTCGGGCTAGATTTCCTAGGTCCTAAATTATGGATGGTGCAAAATGGCTCAAACAGCAGAAGTCTGTGGCGTACTCATCAACAAACATGTTCGCCTGGACTAAGTCATGAAACCGACTCTCCAAAGCTCCCAGGGGCACGTAGGGGAAGAACTTATCCTTGAAAACCTCATTAAAAGCCTCCCAAGTAAGTCCTCGTATGGTAAGCCTGGGCTCCGTACGATACCAAGTGAGTGTATCAAACAGCTGGCTGTCGGCCGCCTCAATCTATAAGCTCTATGGAATCTAAGCTAAACGTAGGATCCTCTCTATATCCTCCAACCAGTCGTCAGCATAGAGTATCCCCTCGGTACCCTTAGACTCTCGTGGCGACAACCTCTTGAAGTCCACAATAGTGCAGGCCTCTGCTGCTGCGGCTGGCCAGGATGCTACTGGACAACTCTTTCCACTGCCTATAAGTCCACCTGGTGAGCATTCTCCATTCTCTCTTTCATCAGCTCAGTCTGCGCATGGTGCGCCTCTTCCTGCATCATCTATGCCTCAGCCTGAATATGCTGAGGCTCCACTGACACCCTCTGAGCATCTACCATGCCCTGGATCAAAGCAAACATCTGTGCCCCATCAGCAGACACACCTCCAAGAAAAGAAAACTATGGCGGTGGAGGAAGGTTCTCTGCTACAACTGGGACATCCCTCTGGAAAGGTGGGGGAGGAAGACCCCCTAAAGCTACCAAAACTCCTATATGAACAGGTGAAGCAGAAGAGCAACTCCAGCTGCCCGGGTGGCAGGTCGAGAGGTGGCAGACCTCTCTGAAGTTGCGGGTCCTGATCTCCGTGATCTGGTCTTCGGCGGTATCCTAAAGATAGATTAAAACAAGAATAAGTCAAATAAGACACAAGATACGTTATCATCAAAGAAGAATAATAATATTTAAAGAATACAAATATTCAGAGTGATAAAGATAGGAAAATCAATAGTTGGAAGTTTCCTAGTTGTGATTGAGTATACTCTCATCATATATCCTATAACAGGCTCATAATAGTACTTTAATTCTGAGCACTAATACGATATCATACTAGTTGCGACTTGACATGCAAGGGCCACCATATAAATGGGTCACGACCCGCACCCAGAATAAGGGTACGAGTACGTGGGTACGTCCAGCCTACGTCGCAGCATCGACGACAGAACGCTGTCTAGATCACAATGTAAACTAACATATCTCACAATAAAATATAACCTGTCAATGATCTCAACTCCATAAGGAGGACAAGATGAATATAAATATAATGTCATACATATACTCAATCACAATAATATCTATAGAAAGATGAATGACACGATAAAGATATAAAAATGATATAAAAGATGTTCCAACACAAGTCTAGAAATAACATTTCAAACAATAGCAAAAAATCTAAGAGTCTAGCTAACTCAAATTCAATATAAGTCTCAAATAGTACAACTCAGAGTATCTCTAAATGGAACAATCTAAATATAATATAAATGCTAGGCTCTAAATCGCTACTAATGGATCCTCTACTGGAGCGAGATCCTCTTGAAGCTCCTGGATGTAACCCTCATCTACACCTGGTCCATAGTATGTGGGACAAAAGTCCTCGAGATCCTCTGAAAAATATATCCAGTCAGGATTGAAACGAAGCACATAAACTAACAGGAGTTCCATTCATAATGATAAAGACTATAAAACTGTAAGTAATAAAAATACAAGATGAAAATAATGCTAGAATAATAAGAAAACTGGTACACAGATAATAATATCACATGCAATAATAAACTGTAAATAAACAAGGGAATAAGTATATCAGCAGGTGTAAACTAGGATAGAGAAATGAACAACTACTAAGTGCCTTAAAATATTAGTTATTATGTGATCAACTTGGGACAATATCAGGCTCTACCATATATGATTGGCTATGCACAAGGACAGGTAAGGGATCAGGTCAATCAAGTATGATTGACTATGCACAAGGACGGGTAAGGGGATCGGGCCAATCATATTCGAGGAGCTATGCACAAGGAATAAGATCAGGCTACACCCTCATGTGGTGAAGGTGAGCTATGCACTAGTAAGGGGATATGATCACATAATCAACTAATAATTCCCCATCCCCAGCTAGTACGATGGATCCAATCATGACTCTTCATGACAGGTATCTATGATACTAGCCCGTGAATCCACTGTGTCAGGAATCAAGTATAAAACTATAGAGCTAGAGTCATAGTAATCATCAAAATAACAAAAAATGTCAAAGAATATACTCTCCTGTGGTCCTGAGAAATGTGTGAGGATCGATGTCCAAGATGGATTCACAAGGACCTATATATATATATAGAATAATGGTGTTAAGGTGTAAAATGAAATAAAAATCATGAATAACTAGGTAGGATAATATTTTTAGGCCATTTCTAAGTCTATACAAGGTTAACTAGGTCATACTGGGGTATACTAGTCCATATTAGTTAATACCTAACTAATACCAGATCATGGGGTTATACTACGTACTGCTAGTATATCATACTAATAAATATTGGTACTAATTTAATACTCTACATAACTCTAAGGTAATACCAAAGCCTTAGTTATCTCATAAATTGGTATAAGGGTGTTCTAGTTCTGGTGTACATATCTGAATCCTAACTGATACTCTAGGTACTCACACTTAACATATACTAACAGCACCCTTTGGTCCCCTTCTCGATACCCCGTACTCCAACTCTGTGTTCAAACACTTACTAATACTAGTGTATCAGTCTTCTCCTAAGTTTCCTTCAGCATCCCTTATCACTCCACTCATACTCAGGTACTAACACCCCATCTCATCCCTCATTACCTATACACTTGTTGTTCCCAGGTATCAGTGCAGTAATCACAAGTGCATCAACACATCTAACTGCCTACCTTGATACTTTTCCATAATGACTGCAGTGTACCACTGCACATATCTATATTGTTTCAGTTAACTGAACTTACTGCATTTAGTATCAGAGTTCATCTCAAGGTCTGAACAAAGTCCCCCCTCCCCCAAATCCTACCAGCAAGCTAACACTCAAGGCTTGCACTGACTATAATATTACCCTTAAAACTCTTCACATTGCTTGCCCTCTGGATTTGATGTGCATCCATGTGCACTGCACCACCCATTAACTAAACCTGATATTTTTTCCTTTTGTGAATTTGATGCACACAAGTAACCACTATTGCACCTAACCCATTCTTGCCTACAGTAGCAAGCTTGCATAAACACTTCCTACTGTTTGGACTAACCTCCAAACATCCATCTACTTGCAGTCTACTGTAGTGGTGCCATGCAACACTCAATCCTAATGCACTAAGTTGCTTCCAAACCCGTCTGTGCATAACACATCTCACCCTCCCCACGAGCACTGGTCCCTATATGCTGTTGCTACTGCTACACGAGTTGCCAACCTCTATTTCACTGAACAACTCCCCCTTTCAGCTACTGATACATCAGTGTATCAGTACACTGGTACTAATCCTCCTGTATATGATAATGGAAGCTAACACTAACAACATACCCCTTGTTCAGTCATCCATCCACCCCCCCCCCCACACACACAGTGATCTGTGCTCAGTCATAGTAACATCAGTGTACCCTTAAGCTAATATATAACACCCAACTCTACTACTACTACTACTACTACTACTAGTACTACTACTACTACTACTACTACTAATGATTATAACATCTAAGTAGACATATCTCTAATCATGGTCAATTCATTAAACACTAGGTGAGCACACGACAAGAACATGCTATAGTATTTTGATACACTACTTGCCAAAACCCCAAATTCATTACCAATACTTAAATATCCATATCAAATATAAATATATACATCTAATATGATTAGTTACAATAAAAAATAGAGGGAAATTATACTAACATTCATAAAACCCCCAAATTTCCAACCCGTATCATGATGTATCACGATACGTCATATTCGTATCTAATTATTGAAACATATCACCCCCCACAATATTAAATTAGGTCTAATTAAACCTATTTCACTTAATGACACACACTTGGTGCAACAATCTCGGATTTTTTCTAACTTGGACATAAAACTCAATGTAGAAGTCACAATAGGTGTCATAAGAACCTAGTTCTTCTTCCTATAGGTAGCCCTTATCCATGAGTAGGTTTCTAATGGTCAAATACAATAATTAGAACCTAATTAAAGAGGAATTTTAGAATTTTACCTATTAGAAGATGAATTTTTAATAAAAACTTAATAGGACATAATTTGGACACAAGCTCCTAGCCAAACTTCTTCTTTTTCAATGCTCCTAGCAATCCAAGCTCCTAGTGCTCCTTAGATGATGATTAGGGAAGGGATTGAGAGTGCTTTGGTGGAATTTGGTGGAGTGATGAGTCAATTTAGGAAATAACACTAATTAACAAATATTTGAATGAAGGAAATGAGAGGAGCGAGAACCTTCCTCCCTAAAACTAGGGCCGACCACCTTTCCCCTTTCCCAAGCAATGTGAAAAGTCAAGGATACCCCTATTGGGTTTTCATGAAGAAATTAATTAGTTGGGGAAAGTTTTTCTTCCTAATGAAGGTTAAGTCAAATCCTTAATTAATGAGAATAGTTCGCTAAAAAGGGACTAATGTGACTAGTCTAATAAGTTGGCTCAAGTTGTCATGTCAAGTCTAGTAAGGTTCACTAGAGTCATGTCCATTAGGTAGTCTAATCCACTAACCAAATAATAATAATTACTATATATAAATAAATAACATGCACAATATATGAATAATATAAAATAAAATTTTTCTCCTATTCTAGAAATGTGGTAGTGACAGAGGTTATCTCAGACTAATGCATAATAGGTATCCTTAGATCACGCTATTGTCAAATATGAGCTAACCGAGCCTATATATATGATTATACAAGTACTTCACGAATTATACCTGTTTCATGTAGCGCCACTACGCTAGATCATGGTATTAGTGGTTCCAATATTCCTATAGTAAAATATTGGCTTGGCATTATTTATAATAGGTCAGATACTGCAATCTACTAAAACGGATGATATACAGTATCTGTGGTGGCCAGCCCACAACCTACTTAGAATGAATCTCAGTGGGAAGGTTCGTTGACATGATCTCGAGATACCGTTCCCTTTCAATGTTACTGCCACTTTTAGTTGCTTAATTAACCCTATATTATGTTCAAAATCTCAAGGCATGGCCACATGAGAATTTTTCTTAAGATGTCGTGTCACGACCCGCACCCGAATGAGGGCACGAGTACGTGGACAACGCCTAGCCTACGTCGTAACGATGTAGAATGCTGTCTAGGTCAACCATGCTATCTAACATCTCACACAATATATATATATATATATATATGTGTATATGTGTGTCTGTGTGTGTGTGTATTATATAAGGTACCTGTCATGCTATCTCAACTCCAAATGAAGGAACATTATAATGATATATAATAACAAAACCAATACTCAATCACAATATCAACTAGAGGAAGAAATGACACGATATGGAATAGAAGCAAAATAAATATAAGAGTCATAGATACAAATCCAAGTCTAACATCTAGTCACAACACAATTGTCTCTAAAATAAAAATAATACATGCCAAGGCTCTAAAGTGTCAAATACAAAGCAATAATAAAAGCTAAGTCTCCTCTGTGACTAGTGCTATGTCATCTTGTACTAGAGGTGCTATCTCTCCTGCTGGCTCACCTTCTTGTGCCCTATAATATGTGGGACACATCTCCTCTAACAAGTCATCTGAAAAAATATATCCAATCAGGATTGGAACAAAGTACAAAATCTGAAAGCAGTTCCAATTACATGGTAGAGCATATATGACAGGTGATAGAAAGGAATACAAGATAACTAACAACAGGAAATAAAATAAACTAGAGTAAACAGATAATATACTAGAAAGAAAAAACCGACAATATGGAATATCTGCAAGTAATGGAAATAGATAAACTAGCTAATGTGCCTTAGAGTACAAATTTGTTATGTGATCGGTTTGGGTTGAACACGAATATAATATGGTAATTCGATTACACGTGCGATATATAATCGACATATATACGAATACACTTAGGCTTGATCACATAACCAACTCCTACTCCCCCGTCCCCAACCAATACTCATAGATCCAATCACGACACATTACGAACACGAGTAATATAGGCACAATGTACACGAGACAGTGTATGAACATAAAGAACATGATAATCAATACCTGATGCACATGATAAAATATATGTGAATGAGTACCCGCTAAACACGGTAAGGGGATAACATCTCCTAACATGATCTATATAGTACCAGTCTGTGTAACCACAGTGTCAGATTTAAGTATACAGTTATAAATAAGTGATATATACACTACCATGAAATAAAAACTAACAGAGAGATGTACTCGCCTCTGGTCCTGAGCAAAAGAGGTAACTCGATGTCCGAGCTGGTGCCACCTAATCCTAGATAGGAAATATCTTGTTAAATAGTTTAATAAATGATAAATGAGTTTAAGAATACACTAATATGATATTCTAAGCCATTTCTAGGTCACACTAGCCCAACTAGGTCAAACTAGTCAATATAAGTCAAGCTAGGTTACTAACTAGCTAACACTAGCTTATATTAGCCATACTAGGTTATTATCTAAGTTTCTAAATCAATACTTAGTTAGTACTGGTCAATACCTTATCTCTAATATTAGTACCTAACCCCTTTGACCAATACCTTAGCTATTAACAATAACTTAACATTTAATCTTACTAATGATAACTAATTGATACACTAACTTAACTAATATGTCAACTGATATTCCAAGTACTAACTTCTAACTGCTACTAACTATCAACTACTACTAACTTAACTAACTAATACAATAATTGTCAACCCAAAACTCCACCAGTTGAACAACTGGTAACCCATTACAATAGAGTATCAACTGATACTCTCCCCACAGTATTTCATCATTGATACACACTGTCAACAATGCTTACAAACCTGAAACTGAGCTCAATAGAGGTGTACACACATCTAGTGCAACATCTAATTGCACTGCAGTTGCTGTTCCTCTTCACACAGCAATCATTGTTGCTGAAAACTAGAAGTACTCACTGCTCGAGTACAAGATACAAATCAACCCCCTCCACCTGGTTTTCCCTTTGCCATCAGTACTGCTACTGCTTACTGCCTTAATTCTCACATCAAAAATGAGTCCCCTCTTCACTGATACAAGCTTGTATCTGTTCAGATAGTGGACTGATACTAGTATCCAACTCACCTCACAGCAACATGCATTCCAAATCAATACCTTATAGTATCATAATACTTCAATAGAAATATCTTAATCAAGAGCCTACCCTAGTGCCAATACTTAATCCCACTTCTAACTCCAATCCTTTATTCTAAACTTTAATACCCCTTGGTTTTTGAGTATATTGATACTCAATATCAACTGATACCAATACATGCACCTCAACCTATACCAACCCTTGCACCAACAGTCAAAACCAACACCAACATTTGTACCCACACATATACAACCATGCTATTAACTGTTTCTCTCATCACTCAAAAAGTACCTAGCCATCATAGGCACCCCTCACTGGACTGTTGCAACACCTCACCTGGATAAACCACCCTACTGCTACTGCTCCTATGCTCTTGTTGATGCTGCTAAAGCCACCTACTGCTACTGTATTTGAATGCAGTTGTTGTTGCTTCAATACCTACTGCATTTGCATATGCAAGGAATGGACTCCCTGTATACCCAAGTTGAGTCCCCCAAGGCATAGATGCAATAATACATAAATACCCCTTTGAATGACTAAAACCAATACCAAACCCGACATCAATAATTTTACCCTCTGCACTCTTACTTGACTGCAAACACCATCACCCTCTTCTGGCGCTCGACTGAACCAACTCCAACACGAACAAAAAATATACTATTGCACTTACCAACACAGTACTAATGCCTGCCACCTAGCACATGCAGTGTCACGACCCACACCAGGATATTCGGGCACGAGTACGTAGGTACGTCCAGCCTACGCCACAGCATCGGTGGTAGAACGCTGTCTGGGTCAACTCTACTATCTAAACATCCTAAATAATATATATATGGTACCTGTCAATTATCTCAACTTCAAACGGAGGAACAATATGGTATCTGATAAATGTAAACTATACTCAATCACAATGCAAAGTAGGGAAGATAAATCACGAGATGGAATAACGAAAGAAAGAGTCACAATACATCCACAAGACTGAAATAATATATACATGACAATAACCTCAATAAAGGCTAATACAAGTCTAACAATATTCTAAACCTCCTCAGGCTCTAGTACTAAGTCCTCATGCTCTAAATGAGTATCCTCTAATAGAATACCGTCCTGCGGTCCGTATACATGGGACACTAGTCTACGAGCCAATCATCTGAAAAATATATCCAGTCAGGATTAGAGCAAAGTACATACCTCTAAAAGCAGTTTCAAATACATAATCAAGCATCTATAACAGATAATAGAAAAGAATACAAGACAACTAAACAACAGAATAAAATAAACTAGAATGAACATGTAATGTACTGGAAGGAAGAACATATAACAGAATATCTGCAATATAATAGAAAATAAATAAAATCTAGCTAATGTGCCATAGAATACAAGTTCATTATGTGATCAGTTTAGGTTGAACACAAATACAATATGGTAACTCGATTACACGTGTGGTATGTAATCGACATGTACACGAATACATTGGGACTTGATCATATAATCAACTCCTATTCCCCCATCCCCAACTAATACTAATGGATCCAATTACAACACATTACGAATACGAATATGGTCACACTGAACACGAGCAGTGTGTGTACACGAATGTAAGCATACCGAACACGAGCAGTATGTGAACACGAAGTATAATAAATCAATATCCGATACACATAATAAAATATATGTGAAGGAGTACCCGCTGAACACGGTAAGGGATAACATCTCCTGACAGGATCCATGTAGTACCAGTCTATGAAACCACTGTGTCAGAATCAAGTATACAGTTCTAATACATGAGATATACACTATTATGAAATAAAAACTAACAGAAAAATATACTCGCCTGAGGTCCTGTGCAAGGTGTGTCTCTCGATGCCCAAGCTAGTGTCACACAGACCTATATATGGTATATTGCATCAATACAAGGTTTTGGAATAAAAATAAGTTGAACTAGTTCAATTCAAGGTCATAAAGCCATTTCTAAGTCAAAGCAGTCAAACTATGTCAACTCTAGGTCAAACTAGTCAAACTTGGTCAAACTAGTTATTTCTAGGTTGTATGAGTCCATCTATAGGATATTGGGTCCATATACTATGTAACTAGGCTATACTAACTATGCTAGGATACCAACAAAATACTGTATCATAAGATACGCAAGTTATTATATATATATATATATATATATATATATATATATATATATATATATATATATATATATATATACAAGACAAAATATATAGTACTCCTAGCCAAACTAATGCTAAGTGGATACCTTAGCTTTGAACCAAATACGGTATCACACCATCTACACACCCATCTTGATATACAAACTCAATACCGTAAGTATAAACCGATACCTTAATATTACCTTGGTATCACAAGGTAATATAATATCTAACATTAGCTAACTAACCAACATACCTCACTATACACTAACATGCACTTAAACTTATAACAATACTATACTAACTATCATAACTAACATACCCAATGGATATTTAATACCCATACCCAAGATACCTCAACTCTCATTACCTTGGTGTAACACAAGATAAACTAGAAATAATACTAACCAATGCTAACTAATGCTTATATATATATATATATATATATATATATATATATATACTTAACTCACTAACAATATATATAAATAACTAACTTATCAATATAAACTAACTTAGCTTATTAACTAGCTTAACTTAACTTAACTTATCTACAACTTAATTTCTAAGCACTCAAACTACTACTTCTTATTTCTACTGCTTCTGCTTATCGCTGCTTCTGTTGCTGCTTCAGCTTGCTGCTTCTCGCTGCTGCTTCTCGCTGCTGCTTACTTCCTGCTTCTGCTCCATCCGCCGCGGCCCTTCCTCGCCTCTGCTCTGAGTCGCGTGAGACCCGTCATCGAGGACTCTTGCTGTTTCTGCTGCTGCTTACTGCCTGCTTATTGGCCTGCTTCTCCGGCCTGCTTAAGCTTATAACTTCCCCCCTCTAGCTCACATACACACATCTAATACACACATATACTCACACACACACACACACACACACACACACATATATATATATATATATATATATATATATATATATATATATATATATATATATATATATATATGTTACCACATGCCCATATTAATGATGCACATGCACTCTCCTATTCTCCCATGACCACCAACACATCAAAATAAAATATAGAACATACACATAATTATATATATATACATATATATCATATAACAATTATAATTATAATACTCTAATAGCTATGACCAAGGTAAATTCAATTAAAATGCAAGGAAACAAACACGTGGAGTGCACCGCACCCGTATCACACTCAATCTATGATATGCTTGCGATATGGCTCCACCACACCACCAAAGGTACCCCGAAGGATACGAGCAAGTCTAAAATCATAATTAGAAGCAACACGAAGTATTATCTATTCGTCTATGTGTCTGTGTCAAAATATGACATGCTCAAACCCCCGTGTCAGAAAAAAAACCCAAATTATCCCGTATCGTTAAATTATCGGGATACGGCCTATACGTATCCAATTGTGGATACGACACTAGTCACACACAATCAAAAATATATCAATTTGTTCTAATTGACCTATTGACAAACACAAGATGTGCCAATCTCGGAATTTCTCCAAAATTGACACAAAATATTATATAATTTTCTCCATAGGCCACCTATGAACCTAATTCTAATTTCTATGGGTAACCTTAGTACATGGGAGGGTTCCTAATAATTAAATTATAGATTTATAGTCTAATTAGAGGGAAAAAACTGAATTATACCTATTGGGAGATGGATTCCCAATAAAATTCTCCAAATGAGTGTCAAGAGCCTTCAACTTATAGATCCTTGCTCCTCCTTGTAGATTCTTGCTTCCTCCTTGTAGATCTTTGCTTCTTTCTTGTTTTAATATCCTCCAATGATGAATATGAAAAGAATTATAAAAAAATTGGGTAGGAATTGGTGTAGGAATGAAGGAATTTGGAAGAGAAAAATTCTATATCTAGATTTGTAATAAAAAATGAAGAGAGGGAGTCTCCCTCCTCCCATATGGTGGCCGGCCTCTACCCCCTCCTCCAAGCTACTATGAAACAATAATATCCCTTGAGACTTGTCATGAAGGAATTAATTAAGGAGGGAAGGTTCTAGTCTAATTGGTTTAACTATTAATTCATCCTCCTAATGAATGGGCTTACTATTGGGCTCAATTCTAACTAGAATTAAATGTTAGTCCAGGGATCTAGTCTAAACTAGTTAGGTCCACTAACACAAGTCCAAAATCAAATACTATATCTAAAAATAAATAAATAATATAATAAATAATATTTACAACATGCACAATATTTAATATTATATTTCTAAAACAAAATACCTATGCCAAATTACCAAACTACCCCTAGGTGAAAAAGTGAGGATGACATACAACCCCTGCAGAAACTACTACTCAAATCAACAATAACACAACAACTATAACTCAATACGACTCCTCTTGATACAACCACTATACTCAATGTAATCCCTACATTACCCCTCTACAACAGCAGCACAACACCAACACTTAAACCTGAGTACCCCTACCTCACAATAACTTATTTAAACTTAAAACCTCAAACACTCATACATAGGTACTATATATAACACACATTATATATATATATATATATATATATATATATATATATATATATATATATATATATATATATATATATATATATATATAATGTGTTATAACTTAAAATCTCAAACCTCAAACACTTGGTGTGCACTATCGATACGTCCCGCATCACACTCCGATACGCCTGATACGCCCTTCTATTGGCCACACGAACACAATACACACCTCCACCAATAATTAGAACCTCTTAAGAAATCTAATATGATCTAATAATATACATATTAGCTAGTTATAATGCAATATAAAGAGAAAACACATATCGACCAAAAAATATCCAAATCTACCAACACGTATAACAACGTATCGTAATACTGCTACACATATCCAATTATGGACACATAGCTAGTCTTCCAACCCCGATTAAAGTCTAATTGAACTAAATTAGTTTTATGACACACACTTGATGTGTCAATCTCGTATTTCTTCCAAAATAGACACAAATCACCATATAAAAATTACAATATACATCCAAATAGCCTAGAACTTTATCCTATAGGTTAATTCAAATGCATGAAGGGTTCCTAATGATCAAATGCATGATTTAGAACCTAAAATGAAGGTTAATTCAGAATTATACCTATTGGGAGATGGATTTCCAATGAATTATTCCCACGGACACGATCCGGACACAATCTCCTTGCCAAAGCTCCTCCTCTAAGTGCTCCTTGCTACTCCAAGATCTAATGCTCTTTGAGTGGTGAAAATAAAAGAGAATATGAATGAGTTAAGAGGGATTGATGGAGGGATAAAGGGAATTATGGATCTAGGAAGTTAGGGATCTAGAAATGAGTGCAAATGAAGAGGAGAGAGAGAGAGAGAGAGAGAGAGAGAGAGAGAGAGAGGGAGGGAGAGAGAGAGAGAATAGCCCCTCAATAGTGGCTGACCCCTTTCCTCCTCTCCAAGTCACCATCAAATATCTAAGTTGCACCTACATGAAGAATTATAAAAAATAATTAAGGATGCTATTTTGGAAAGTTTTTACACTAATACAAATTAATATAATTCTCATAATTAATTAGAGAGAATGTGTCTAATGGGCCTAGTTCATGTTGGACTCAATAAATTATCATGACAAGTCTAATTGGGTTTACTAGTGTCAAGTCTAAATAATAGGCTAGCCTACTAACTATAAATAAATAGTGCAAGGCACCAAATAATTATATAGCACACTAAGTAATATTTAATTCCCAAAATAAAATAACTTTTCCAAATTACTAAACTACCCCTATTTGGAAAAGTGAGGGTGACATGTCGTACAAAGTACGGTAACGCTAGATACGAATCGATGGAAGTTCAGTCTGGATTCACCCAAGCGTGTATGCAATATTCAATAAATTAATATCCTAGCCACTCTTTGGTACTTGACAAACATATCATGCCCATGTTGGGGGAAAATTATATATATAGTATCACACGTTCAGGAATTTAAAGGCATTCTCGATGCACAACCTAAATATAAATCAATTAATACGTAACACGGTATGTCGTACCTCAGTGCATATTATATCGTGAACACTATCAGAAAATAATTTTATCAACACGGATACAGTATTCGAGTCCAATTACCAATTATTCATTGGGTCACATGAATCTTGATCACATTATAACACGAAGCTTATTTCATGCACATAGCTGGTTAGTCACTTATTACTTAGTCTGGTCCACACAAAAATTTTAGTCAAACACATATTCATGCCATGTACATAGCCAATCTTAGCACATGGTCGTGTCTAGCATGAGGTCTGGTTACTAAGTCTATTCTTCCTTAGAATTAAGACACAAGCATTACTAGAATCAACCACATAGAGTAAGAAATATTTTAAATAAAAATATATGATCCCAACAAGAAAGTACTACGTGTACACAAGGAGTCGCTAAGGATATTACTTGTCTAAGTCGTAAAAAAGAAGGTAAGGCCGCATGAACCAACTCGGCTGCATGCTCGGGCAAAAGTCTACTACTTGGAACAAGTGCCGAAGTGATGGGCAATAAATGAAGCGTCAGGAAAGTGACATAAAGTGACTGATGCGACAAGGCATAAGTGTCAGAGAGAAAAGAAAAAACCACATAAAGTCGTGCAGAGACACAAAAGTTATGTAGAGGCATGCGCCCAAAAAGAAGAGACGTATGGCTCGTGGCCACATAATCTCCTGGACACATGGACTCTGGGCGCATGGAGTCAGTCTTTAGCGAATTTCCATGCGTTCAAGGTACTATGCGTCCTAATTTTTGAAAGCATGCACAAAGCAGACATGCGTCCAACAAGATGGACATATGCTGGAGGGGATATATGTTGCTGGGCCGTATGGTACTCTATTATCCCAGAATAGTAAGTTCGGACATGAAAAAATTTCAAGAATCCGAAAAACTTATCCTGCCATAAAATCCTTATCTCAGCTCCAAATCAAGTGATTCAAAAGCCAAATTACTCGAAATGAAGTGCTCCATCACATAAATCAATTAGTTTTTGAAAATATCAAGCTTTTGAAGATCAAAACCAAGAAAAAAAATTAAGAACACCCACACTGATAAAAATCTAAATCTGCACAATTCCATCCACCAAATCCGAAAATACCAAGCTCTAAATATGCTTAAAATCACACAACAATCATAATAAACTAAAAATATGGAGGGTTTCTCCATTTCTCATGCAATATATACTTGTCTAAGGGTGGAGGGAGAGAACTTAAGAGAGATAAAGAAAAGAAGTAATAAAGAGAGAGAAGGAGAGATTTGGTTTGTATACATGGAGGGATTGGGTTCACTTGACCCAAGGTTCAAGTCATGACCATGCCCTAACCTCAAAATAAACAAACCAACCCTCCACCGAAGAATAGGTCTAGTCTCATGCAATAAAATAAATATACAGCAAGAAATAATACGCTCCCAATATGTATACTGTGAACGGAGAGTGACACTAACATTGTAGGTAGATACCTTTATGCCTACAAAGATGAAAGATGGCTATGGTATATGTGTCTAGGAGATGCAAACATGAACATAATTACAAGATTTTTATCGAAGAAATTGTTAAGAGGCTTACCAGATACCACTTTTAAAATAGACGATCTGTGTCGATTGTGAAAAGAATAAGTCAACCAGATCCTCCTTTAAATCCATATTTGGACCTAGTAGAGTCGCCAATCTTGATGGTAAGCTATATGCATTTATAATTATTAATAACATTTCAAGATTTACTTGGATTTTCTTTCTAAATAAAAGTAAACATTTTCTTAATTTGTAACATTTTGCAAACTGGTACAAAATGAAAAGGGCTTCATGATTACTTAAATCCGAAGTAATCATGGAGGTGAATTCGAGAATAAAGATTTTAAAATTTTTTATGATTCAAATAGTTTTTTCTATAAAATTTTGTCCTAGAACTCCTCAACAAAATGGTGTTGTGGAGCACACAAATATAACTCTTGGCAATATGGATAGATTCATGTTAAATCAATATAATCTTCCAAAATATTTTTGGATAGAAGCTATAAGTACAACATACCATATTTTAAATAGGGTTCTTATTCGACCTATTTTGAAAAAGACTCCCTATAAACTTTGGTTTGGTAGAGTTCCTACCATTAGCTATTTTAAATAGGAAAAATTGATTCTAAAGATACTGAAGGAATTTTTCTTTGCTATGCTGCTAAGAGCAAAGGTTTTCGGATTTTCAATAAGCGTTCTTTGATTGTTGAGAAATCTATGAATGTTACTTTTGATGAGCTTAAAAGTCAAGTACTAAGTGACAGTGGTGATGAAATATCGGTGTAACATCTAACAAAGAATCAGTCCCTGACGATATAGCAACTGGGACAAGCTATCTGGAAACTTTGCCTATGAAGATGCGATTCACAACCAAACATCTAGAAGAATTGACCATAGGTGATGTATCCAAGGGAATAAGTACTCGTTCTGCTAGCAAAAATTCCATCACAAATGTTGCTTTTATTTCATAAATAGAACCTTAGAATATTAATAAAGTTTTTACTAATGAGTTTTGGATTTCTGTTATGCAAGATGAATTAAACCAATTGAAAGAAATCAAGTTTGGAAACTTGTTCGTAGACCTAATGATTATCCGATAACTGGCACCAAATGGGTATTCCGAAATAAACTCAGTAAGGATGGACAAGTCACATGTAACAAAGCACGTCTCATAGCTCAAGGTTTCAACCAAAAAGAAGGAATTGACTATGACAAGACTTATGCTCCTGTTGCGAGATGAGTCCATTCACATTCTTTATGCTATGCTAGTTTCCATAATTTAAAATTGTTTCCAATGGATATTAAAAGTTCTTTTCTAAATGTATTTATCAAAGAAGAAGGTTTTGTTGAGCAACCCCATAGTTTTAAAGATTTTAAAATTTTAAATCATGTTTTCAAGTTATGTAAGGCTCTTTACAGACTCAAACAAGTTCCATGTGGTTGGTATGAGTGCCTCAGTTCCTTTCTGCTTGAAAAAGGTTTTTCAAAAAGGAAAGTTGACACAACTTTATTTATTAAAACACATAATGACACACTTCTATTAGTACAAATTTATGTTGATGATATCATATTTTATTTTACTAACAAATTACTATGTGAGGATTTTGTTAAGTGTATATAGAGTGAATTTGAGATGAGCATGATGGAAGAACTCACATTCTTTCTCGTACTGCAAATCAAGAAAAATTTATAGGGAACATTCATTAATCAATCCAAGTACACTAAGGACATATTAAAGAAATTTGAGATGGACAATGCAAAACCTATCGGTATACCAATGTTATATCTACAAAGCTTGATCTTGATAAAAATGGCAAAGTTGGTCATTACATGTAAGTATCGAGGTATGATAGGTAGTTTACTCTATTTAACTACTAGTCGTCACGATATCATGTATAATATTTGCCTATGTACTAGATATCACGATAAACCTAAGGAATCATATTTGTCTGTAGTGAAACATATCTTTCGATACCTTAAAGGCACTTTGACAGTCAGCTTATGGTATCCCCAAACCACATCCCTTGATCTTATAGGTTATTCAGATGCTGATTTTATGGGATGCAAAGTTGATCAAAAAAGTCCAGCGACACTTGTCATTTCTTAGGTAAAGCATTATTCTAGTTTAGTAAGAAATGAAATTTTGTCGTGTTATCAACTACCGAAGTTGAGTATATAGTTGCAGGACGTTGCTATGCACATTTTTTTTTGGATAAAATAGACCTTATAAGACTATAATCTTTTTTATAAAAATATTTTCATATATTGTGACAACACTAGCACTATTAATCTCACGGAGAATCCTATATGTCTTTCACACACTAAACACATAGAAATTAAATATTATTTTCTACGTGATCATAAGTTACACGGAGATATATGTTTAAATTTTGTTGACACAAAATATCAATTGGCTGATAATTCATAAGTTACACGGAGATATATGAACGAGGATCGCTTCAACTTCATACGTCGAGAACTGAGAATTCTAGATTCAACTAGTATTTAAAAACACTGAATTCTAGTCTATAGGAACCAAATTCGGACCAAACTTGGTCCCGAACTGAACTCGGACCGAATTCGGTCCCCCTCGGTTCCAAAATTCAAGTTGATATGGACCCACTCTTGACTTATTGCTATATGATTAAACCTATTCCCCATATGTTCAAAACCCAAACAACAACCTTATCCTATTCACCTTTCTCCTCTAAACCCTAGAAAACTAAAACCCTAACCCTAGAGATCCCTCTCCTCAAGTGGTTTCAACCCTCCAAACTTCAGATCTGTGCTTATTTTGATATTCTCTTCCATATTCCAGTATTGTTTTAAGGTACAACTCTTCCCTTCCCTTCTATTCTATTTTATTCCAATGGCCCCAAGATTGTTTAATAGGGTTAGTAGAAAAAAGAGAAGAGTTGATGAAGAATCCTCATCTAATCCTCCTCAAGTGGAAGTCCCTTATTCTCTGTTTAGTCCTCATATGCCCAGTAGGGATGATTTTGATGGATTTCTCTTTAGAACCCTAGAAACTTTGGTTGAATTGTTTGATAATTTCATTAAAAGGAATGTCTATCCAAGAAACCCTATTAGTTTTACAATCTTTCATGATTATTTATCCAATTTTAGAGATCTTTCACTTGAAGAGCTTGTGCCTACTAGAAATTACATTTATCTTAATGCAATTCACATGTTCTATTGTAACTATCATGCCCCAGTTCCAAATATAAAGAACTGAGCCATGTGGCATTGCCAACGGGTATACTCGGACGGGCAACCCAATCTAATGGACCCGTTGGAGTGCACCTAAGCTGTAAATTACAATAATATAACCCAACAAATAAAACATAAGCAATATAACTAATCTCATCCACAGACATAAGAATATAAAATACATAGAGAAAACAAGTCTACTAATGTGTAGAAAGAAAATAAGTCTGGAAAGGTATCATAATACAATACGGAAAGAGTCACACGGGGACAAACCCGCTAAGACAAGTACTGAATGAAAGAAAGTGATAAGATAATTAGGGCCGATATCTGTAAACTAGATAATGATACCAGAACAAAGGGTAAAGTCACTACCAGTGATCAAGCGAAGTACTCGGGAAGGATCTCGTCCTCTGCTACAAGTCCTGCTCCTGGATATACACCCGGTCCGTACTCCTCCGGGTAGTCCTCCTCGCCTATGCCTGGAAGGAAACCAGGTCCTCAGAGAGATGTAACAAGGTACAAAAATAGCAAGCCATAGTAAAACAGATAGGAAACATGTGATACGTCGGTGTAATCTAGAATAACCACCTAAGTGAGACACAACTTAAAGAATATATTTAACACGTAGGCTTTCCAAATATAAATCCGTAGCTCCGAGGCACAGAGACACACGGTACGTAGCTGTAGCTCCGAGCACAGAGTCATACAGTAAGTACTACGACTCCGGATACAGGATCTCTCTCTCTCTCTCTCTCTCTATATATATATATATATATATATATATATATATATATAGTGCATGTGAAGTAGCCCAAGCGTCTAGTAACTATCTTTCCCTTCCAATGTGGTCAATGAGACACATCCGCGGCTCGCTGAGCCTGAACCTCTATCTAATTATCTTGTCATACTGAAGTAACTAGCACCAATCATGATCCTATAGTCATCATAGGTTTTGGTCATGCTAACACTATCAGGATACAGAAAGTCTGGTACGATGACAGTGTCTGAATGTGTCCTAGGGTTCCGATGTAACCAAGTAGGTACATAAAGGTATCGAGAAGCATCTAGCAATCGATATTAGACGTTACCGATGAACATCTGCACCCGGATATGAACCGGACACTAACTAACAATTTTGATCCAAAGCGCACACAATGTATAGATGAAATAAATAGTAAAAACTAGAACTGAGTTACAGAATGGCAAGGTACACTTGCCTGGATTCATATGCTGAAGGTGGGGCTCCGGTACAACGTCCAAGTCCGAGGATCCCAAAGTACCTAGAAATGATATATAAATTAATTAATAATCTAGATCGAAACTATCTAAAATAAGAGATGACATCATGGACTAACATAGGTTTCTGTCTTAATTATAAAACTCACGTCTAAGGTACTAAGTATAGGGTTGACCAAAGTTGACTAGGGAACATTATGATAAATACAAATTATCAATAGCATAATGTCATCAAATAATATCTTTAAACCCTAATATTCTTCAAGTGTGATTTCGGTCATCTATAAATAATGTTCATCCTCAACCCATGCCTTTCCTGCAATCATAGTCATAAATGCATAAGCCCAAATTAGTTGCCACCCCTAAATACGCATAATGTTTACATACTCATCCTCAATCATAACATCAAAGCTACCGAACCAAAATTTATTTGAACAACAACCTCATCATTCATGCATTACACACACACACACACACACACACACACACATACACACACACACACACACACATATATATATATATATATATATCCAAACAATTGCAATTAAACTTGGATATAAACTAAACATGGATATTGCTCAGGGAACCCTAAATCCTAACTAGGCTTTTCATTCAACGAATAGGAAGAGTTATATAAATAAAAAATAAGTATAAGAAGAAGCGATGAGTGATACCAGAGGTGGCGGCTACGGGTTGTGGTATCGTCGGTGGTGGTGATGCTTCGGCTACTTTTATAGCAACTGAGGGTGGAGCGGATCGGTGGCGGTGATATTGTGGTAATGAGGGTGGTCGAGGGGGTGGTGGTGCTCCGGCTGCTGCTGTAGCAAATAAGGGTGGAGTGGATCGGGGTGATGATGTTGTGGTGATGAGGGTGGTCGAGGGGGTAGTGGTGCTCCGGCTGCTGCTGTAACAACTGATGGTGGAACGACTCGGTGGTGGAGATAGGAATAGTGCTCGGCGGTGGTGATGATGACAATGCTCGGTAGTGGGAATGTTGGTGGTGAGGTATTGGTGGTGAGGTCATGGCGGTATTGATGTCATGGTGGTGGTGGTGGTGTTGGCCGGTGATGCTCGGTGGGGACGGTGGTGAGGTGTTCGGTGGTGGTGATGGTGATAGTGCTCGATGGTGGTGATTTCGGTGGTGAGGTATTGGTGGTGTGGTTGTGGTGGTGTTGAGGTCGTAGTGGTGGTGGTGGTGTTGGCCGGTGATGCTTGGTGGGGGTGGGGGTGAGGTGTTCGGTGGTAGTGATGGTGACAGTGCTCTATGGTGGTGATGTCGGTGGTAAGGTATTGATGGTGAGGTTGGTCGAAAAGGTGAGAAAGAAGAAGTATAAGAATGGAGAGGAGAAGGAGAAGGAGAAGAAGAAGAATGGAACCCTGACCAGTCGAATAGTGCTGGCGAATGATGCTTCCATGCAACCCTGACCAGTCGAATAGTCTGCCCCCTCAAAACCTTCTTACTGCAATCGAGTATCCCTACTGGCTGCTCCATATATGATAACCTGGGCCCGACTGTAATCTCTGAATGATCGAGTATGTGGCTAGGGTCTGCTACGTATCTTCTCAACTGTGATACGTAAAATACCTCTTGCATGTCTACTAATTACAGAGGCAATACAAGACGATAAGCTACTTCGCCAACATGCTCCAAGATGTCAAAAGGTCCGATGTACCTCGGACTCAGCTTGCCTCTGCCCCTAAATCTGATGCCCCTAAAACACATGGTCACCTTTCTTGAATTCTAAAGGCCTCTGGTGCGCATCTGCCAAATATTTTGTCCAGTCCTGTGCTGTGCGCAGGTGGCTCTGAATCTGCTTCACTTTCTCCACTATCTGTGTCACCAACTCTGGACTAAGTATCTGACGCTCTCCTACGTCACTCTAACATACCGACGACCTACACTTTCTGTCATACACTGCCTCATAAGGTGCCATATGTATGCTTATTGGTATCTGTTGTTGTAGAAGAATTCTACCAAGTATAGATGGTCCTCCCAAGATCCTTCAAAGTCGATCATGCATGCTCTCAATATATCCTCTAGTATCTGAATTATGCACTATGACTGACCATCAGTCTATGGATGATATGTAGTGTTAAACTTGAGGTGAGTTCCTAGACTCTCCTACATACTCCGTCAGAAATATGACGTGAATATGGAATCATGATCCGATATAATGCTGATAGGCACTCCATGTAGTCATACTATCTATCTCATATATATGTTAGCCAATATCTTCGTGGACTGCCCAACTCTGAAGGGCAAGAAATACGTCGACTTTGTGAGTCGGTCCACGATAACCCAGACTGCATCCTTCACACTAGGGGTCCTTGAAAATCTTGTGACAAAGTCCATGGAAATGTGCTCCCACTTTTACTCAGTAATGAAAAATGGCTGCAATAGTCCTGTGATATTCGACCTTGACTTGCTGACAGACCAAATATCTCGCCACGAATCTTGCAATCTCTCTCTCCATCCTATCCCACCAGTAGTATTGTCTCAAATCTTGGTACATCTTCATACCCCAGGGATGAATAGAATAAATCAAACTATGGGTCTCAGTCATCAACTCCTGGCGTAGCTCACCACTCGGAACATATAGGCGATCTCCATACCTCAATATTCCGTCTTCGTGGATCTGGAGTCCCGTCTGAATGCCGGCCTCTGTCCTCTCTCGCAGTCGTCAAAATCTCGCATCGGTAGGCAAGGCTGCCTTGATCCTCTCAACCAATATAGATTGAAATTCTAAACTGGCCATCTGTCCATCCCTTCCTGGCAATACAACCTCTATCCCGAGCTCATGAAGATCCCCTAACAAATATTGCTGAGTCATCAAAAAGTATGCCATGGGCTTCTTGATTAAGTCATCTGCTATGATATTCGCCTTGCCAGAGTGGTACTGCAACACAATATCATAGTCTGTCATCAGCTCTAGCCAATGCCTCTGTCTCATGTTGAGCTCCTTCTGAGTGTAGATATACTTCAGACTTTTTTAATCTGTGTAAATCTCAACCCGCTCTACATAAAGGTAGTACCGCCATAGCTTTAGTGTAAATATCACCGCAGCTAGCTCTAGATCATGAGTCGGGTAATTATTCTCATGAAACCTTAGTTGTTTTGATGCGTAAGCTATCACCTTGCCGTGCTGCATCAGTACACATCCTAGTCTGCTCCCAAATGCATCGCTATGCACCATAAATCCTCCAGATCTAGAAGAAAGTGTCAAGATCGGTGCTGTCATCAGACGCTTCTTCAGTTCATCGAAAGTTGTATGACACTCTCCAGTCCAAATAAACTCCTCGCCTTTATGCGTCAACTGCATCATAGGCGCAGCGATCCTCAAGAATTTTTCCACGAACCTCCGATAATATCCGGCAAGTCCGAGAAAACTCCTAACCTCCGTAACTGATATAGGGGTAGGCCACGTCTCCACTGCGACGATGTTATTCGGGTCAACTGATAGTCCATCTCCAGTGATTATGTGACCAAGGAAAGGTATAATATCCAAGCAAAACTCGCACTTACTGAGCTTGGCATACAGCCTCTCCCGCCCCATCGTCTCTAACACGATTCTGAGATGCTCTTCGTGTTCCTTCTGGCTCTTGGAATATACCAAGATGTCTTAGATAAATACCACCACAAACTTATCCAAGTACTGGTGGAAAAACTTGTTCATCAGGCTCATAAATACGACTGGTGCGTTGGTTAAACCAAACGGCATGACTAGAAACTCATAGTGCCCATACTTCGTCCGAAAAGCTATCTTCGGAATATCCTCTTTTCTCACCTTGATCTGATAATAGCCGGATCTGAGATCGATCTTCAAGAATACACATGCTCCACTCAGCTGTTCAAATAAATTATCGATGTGCGGCAGAGGGTACTTGTTCTTTATCGTTACAGCATTTAATGCCCTGTAATTGATACACAAATGTACTGTCCCGTCCTTCTTTGTATAAATAAGATGGGTGCTCCCCATGGAAAAATACTAGCCCGAATGAAACCCTTGTCTAAGAGATTATCTACCTGGACCTTCAACTCAACCAACTCTTTTGGCGCTAGTCTGTAGACGGAGGAAGTAACTGGCCCGGCTCCGGGAGTCAACTCTATAGTAAACTCTATCTCTCTGTCAGGTGGCAGGCCTGGAAGATCCTCATGAAATATATCCTCAAACTCTGATATAATGCGGGGGTATACTGGTTCACCTTCACCAATGTGTGCCACTAAGGTAGGTTGGAAACCATGCTCTCGGGCACTCCGAAGAAACTAAAACTCAGGGTGATCTGGTGGTCTAAATATAACGTATCCACGTCGACAATCTAGCGTCGTATGGTATTGGCTCAACCAATCCATGCCTAGGATAATGTCATAGTCTGGCATGAATAAGACTACAAATCGGTCACCCATCTCTAGCCTGCAAATAACTATTGAACAAGATCTACAAGTATCGCTAACCGGTACTATTCTACCTCCCGTAAATATTTTCTTAATCTTCAGAAGGGGTGCAATTGCTATTCTATGGGTGGCCATAAAACTAGTAGCTATGAAAGAGTTTGTGGCACCAAAATCAAATAATACTACTGCTGGTAATGAAGCTACTAAAATAGTACCTGCGATCACCTCTCCAGCGGCCTCTGCCTCCTCAATCGTTATCACAAAGACCTGGCCCTGTCCCTGTGCTGGTGCCCCAACTGCTGTCGAGCCTGCTATAAATAAACTGCCTGTGGGGCCACGGGTGCCCTCCTCTGAACTCCTCCTGGTGTTGGTGGTCGCTTCGTCCCAACTCCTGCGTAGGGCAGCCTCGATCCTGGAAAGACTGGCCCTAGGGGCTGCTGGTAGGGCCTCGGTGCTGGTAAGGTTGGTCGATGAACCATCGGTACTGAAATCCTCTTCTCTGGGCAATCCTGGACTACATACTGGTCAGATACATATCTTATGCATACTCCCAACCTCCGTCGACAATCCCTCAATATGTGTCCCCTCTTGCCGCAGTAATGGCAAATAGGAATCACTGGTCCCTGCAAGGGTGCTTCTCTCTGCTGCTGTGGTACCAGGGGATATTTTATAGGTCCTCTCTGCGGTGCTCGAACTAACGATGATAATTCATAGGACCGCTTCAGACTGGCCTCCATCTTGTTGATACGATCTTGGCGTCGGGCTGCTAACAGAATCTCGGAGTAGGAGGTGGGGGATATAGATCCAATGAATCTCTGTGTCTCAAAACTCAAGCCTTCGTAAAACTTTTAGACCTTCTTCTCCTCAGTCAGAATCAAGTACGGGGCAAAATGGAGGAACTCAGCATTGTACTCCTCAATGATCAAACTGTCTTGCCTGAGGTTTTAGAACCTGTCCCGAAGTTCTGCAGTAGCAGTGGAAGGAATAAACATATCCTTGAAGAGCCTGGAGAACTTCTCCTAAGTGGCCCGATCGGGCCCTAAACGCTCTTCCTCTGAAAGCCACCAGTAATGAGCATTGCCGGTAAGCTGCAACCTGACAACGTTCATCTATCTATGTCTCGGGAGATCGGTGGCCTCAAACTGGTGTTTAATGTTGGTAAGCCATGCGTGTACCTCTGTCGGCTCCTTCGTGCCACCAAATGGAAGTGGTATCATCCGACGAAAGTCTATGACAGACCCTATCGTTGAATGGCGAGCTGGTGGTCACGCTTGTCCCAAAACCGTCATAATACTCTATCTCAAGGACTCAGCCTGGCCCTGCTGAGCCTGCTGTTGAGCCTGCTGTTGGACCTACTACTGGGCCTGCATCATAGCATGGACCATCTGGAACATCTGCGGCCCATCCATGGGTTGCCCTGGTGGAAAGGGCATGTATGGCATCTGTGGGAGAATTAGAGGTGGTAAGGGCAACTGTTTCTCTTCCTGTCCTGCGGTTCGCTGGCCTTCATGATCTGCCTAGTGCGGAGACTGGTGCTCGTCTGGAGGCACCTCTGGCTGCCCAGATGATTGTCCTAGGGGAGATGGGGTTAACAGAAGGACATGCCCCAGTGTCGGTTCCCCAGATGACCCGATGTCACAGGGGACATCGCCCGACTGTGCGACACGTCCGCTACGGAGATTCATAACTCTGAAAAGAAGTCATATTTAAGATCAGCATTTAGGAACTAAACAGGATGCAAATTGGCAAAATAAAATCAAAATAGATTTATTATGTGAAGTACTCAAGCATGTAGATGAGATCCTAATATCTATTCCTAATTGCAGGCTCGCTTGGCACAGTCAGGTAACCAAGACTATTTAAATCGGACTTGCATGGGCCACCACAAAAACTATATCATGCGCCAGTTCCAAATATAAGGAACTGAGCCACGTGGCATTGCCCAGCGGGTACACTCTGACGGGCAACCCAATCTAATGGACCCGTTGGAGTGCTCCTACGCTGTAAAGTATAATGATATAACCCAACAAATAAAATATAAGCAATGTAACTAATCTCATCCACAGACAAAAAAATATGAAACACAGAGAAAACAAGTCTACTAATGTGCAGAAAGAAAATAAGTCTGGAAAGGTATCATAATACAATACAGATAGAGTCACACGGGGACAAACCCGCTAATACAAATACTAAATGAAAGAAAGCGATAAAATAGCTAGGGTCGATATATGCAAACTAGATAATGATACGAGACCCAAGGTTGAAGTCACTACCGGTAATCAAGCAAAGTCCTCGGGAAGGATCTCGTCCTCCACTACAAGTCCTGCTCCTGGATATACACCCGGTCCGTACTCCTCCGGGTAGTCCTCCTCGTATATGCCTGAAGGGAACCGGGTCCTCAGAGGGACGTAACAAGATACAAAAATAGCATACCATTGTAAAACAGATAGATAACATGTGATACGACAGTGTAATCTAGAATAACTACCTAAGTGAGACAAAACTGGAAGACGATGTTCGACACGTGGGCTTTTCAAATATAAATTTGCAGCTCCGAGGCACAGAGACACACGGTGCATACCCGTAGCTCCGAGCACAGAATCACAAAGTAAGTACTACAACTCCGGATACAGGATCTCTCTCTCTCTCTCTCTATATATATATATATATATATATATATATATATATATATATATATATATAGTGCATGTGAAGTAGCCTAAGCGTCTAGTAACTGTCTTCCCCAGTCAATGCGGTCAACGAGACACATCCGCGGCTCGCTGAGCCTAAACCTCTATCTAACAGTCTCATCATACTGAAGTAACTAGCACCAATCACGATCCTATAGTCATCACATGTTCCGATCATGCTGACACTATCAGGATACATGAAGTCTGGCATGATGATAGTGTCTGGATGTGTCCTAGAGTTCCGATATAACAAATAGGTACATAAAGGTATCTAGAAACATCTAACAATAGATACTAGACGTTACCGACGAACGTCTGCACCTGGATATGAACCGGATGCTAAGTAATAATTTTAATCCAAAGCGCACACAATATATAGATGAAATAAATAATAAAAACTAGAACTGAGTTACAAAATAGAAAGGTACACTTTCCTAGATCCGGATGCTGAAGGCGGGACTCTCGTACAACATCAAAGTCTGAGGATCCCAAAGTACCTAGAAAAGATATATAAATTAATTAATAATCTAGCTCGAAACTATCTAAAATAAGAGATGACATCATGGACTAACATAGATTTCTGTCTTAGTTACAAAACTCACGTCTAAGGTACTAACTAGAGGGTTGACCAAAGTTGACTAGGGAGCGTTATGATAAATACGAATCATCAATAGCATAACGTCCTCAAATAATATCTTCAAACCCTAATATTCATCAAGTGCATAAACCTAAATTAGTAATCATAGTCATAAATAATATTCATCCTTGACCCATGCCATCCCTGTAATCATAGTCATAAGTGCATAAACCCAAATTAGTTGTCACCCCTAAATACACATAATGTTCACATACTCATCCTCAATCATAACATCACATCTACCGAACCAAAATTTATTTAAACAATATTCATATTATTTATGTATTTCATACACATATATATAACCCCAAACAATTGCTATTAAACTTGGATATAAACTAAACATAGGTATTGCTCAGGGAACCCTAAATCCTAACTAGGGTTTCCATTCAACGAATAGGAAGAGTTATATAAATAAATGAAGAAGGAGAAGAAGCGAGGAGTGATACCAGAGGTGGCGGATGTGGGTGGTGGTATCGTCGGTGGTGGTGATGCTTCGGCTGCTGCTGTAGCAACTGAGGGTGGAGCGGCTCGGTGGTGGTGATGATGTGGTGATGAGGGTGGTTAAGGGGGTGGTGGTGCTCCGGATGTTGCTGCTGTAGTAACTGAGGGTGGAGCGGCTCGGTGGTTGTGATGAGGGTGGTCGAGGGGGTGGTGGTGCTCCGGCTGTTCCTATAGCAACTGAGGGTGGAGCGGCTCAGTGGTGGAGATGGGAATGGTGCTCGGCGGTGGTGATGATGACAATGCTCGGTGGTGGGGATATTGGTGGTAAGGTGTTGGTGGTGAGGTCATGTCGGTATTGAGGTCATCATGGTGGTGGTGGTGTTGGCCGGTAATGCTCGGTGGGGGTGGTGGTAAGGTGTTTGGTGGTGGTGATGGTGACAGTGTTTGGTGGTGGTGATGTCGGTGGTGAGGTATTGGTGATGAGGTTGTGGCGGTGTTGAGGTCGTGGTGTTGGTTGGTGATGCTCGGTGGGGGTGATGGTGAGGTGTTCGGTGCTGGTGATAGTGACAGTGCTCTGTGGTGGTGATATCGGTGGCGAGGTATTGGTGGTGAGGTCGGTAGGAAGAAGAAGAAGTTGAAGAATGGAGAGGAGAAGGAGAAGAAGAAGAATGGAGAAGAATGAGAAGAAGAGAGAGGGAGATTCGGCTGTGAGTGTGAGGGAGGGGAGGAGAGAGGGTGAGGAGAGAAAATTTTAGGTTTTCTTGGGATTATGGTCGGCCACATGGGGATGGGGGGGTCTGTGTGTGTTAATATAAAGGGAATGGGTAGTTGTGATGGGAGGGAGATTTGAATCAAGGGCTAGGATTCTACATAAGGGAATAGTACTATTCAAGGGCAAGAAAGAGAGAGTGAGGTGACCGGTCACATGAGGATGAGGGGTTTCTACATTTAATTTGCACCAATAGGAGTGTGACACCTAGCAACCTCTTTGTATTTGAGTCCCTAATGTTTGGGTGTTTATAAATAAAGGAGAAAGAGTGAGGATTTGATGTGGTAAGTTGGTGTTTGATGTTTTGTAGGATGGAGAGGGTGTTGGATATTTTATATGAGCCACGTGATTTGGTGTGAGGGTTAAGTTGGGGTTAAGTTAAGTTGGTTTCCCCAATTTAAATAAAAGTTGTGTCATAGGTCCTCTTAAATTAAATGGGAGTACATAGGGTCTCAATTGTGATTGACACAAATGTCATGGACGGTGTAGGTTTGGTATTAGTCTTGGGCCCTTTAATTGGTTAGCAAAACGGATTGAGTTTGTATCCCCAAATCGATGGCAATGATATAGGTACAAGGCATAGGATTAAAGAATTAATTTTTGTGACTGGAAAGTTGTGCATTTAAAATAGAGCACAAAAGAGTATTTTTGTGAGTGACAGAAATATCCAGTGCCTAGGTTGGCTTGTCAGGTCAAGAGTGCAAAGATTTGTTGGAAAGTAAAGGCTATTATTGTGCTTTAATTATTATAACAACGGTAAGGTGCACCAAGAGTTTAAAATTAAAGAACCAGTCTACAAAACCCTAATTTCTAATCATTAATCAACCTAAAGCTAAACCAAAATTCTCACCATACCAAATCTACCTAAAAAGTTTGAGGAGGTTTACAGTAACTTAACTTATAAACATTATACTATTCGTTCTAGTGCCTGTGGTACTGATATTGAATTTGATAATGACAATTTAAGTGAGATCCTATACATCCCAACATAGTGATGCCCTAATCGATATTACTCAATTTCGATTTTAGGCTGACATGATACTGGATTCATTCAATGATGCTATATGTGTACCTCATCCTCGTCTACTAGGATATAATGCTATGTTACCCCTTTTCGGGAGTGCGACTAAGAAATACTTCCTGTATCATTCGATCGAGATAGATTGAATCAAGATCCTTTCATTGTTATAGATTGATTTCTTCGAAATCAATTCTCATATTTAGTGGACCGTGTCCCAAGGATGGACTTAGTGGCAGAGTCAAGAGGGACCTCTCCGTTGTAAGTTTTTTTGCCTAGTTTTCACTGTCACATTATTACTTTCGTACTTTTGAGTTTATTTTTGAGCTTGCATTTTATTGAACGATTTTGATGATTTACATTATTTTTGTTCGTTGAACTTGGCTTTAGTTTCGATCATGGAGAATGAGAAGAAAATATATTGATCGTTTGTTTGTGGCAATGCAGGTGATCGTGTAGGCGTTGCGTGAGTAGAGTTTTGAAGAACCTCTTTCCTTTTCTATCTCCACCAACTTGTGAGTGGCTACCATCCCGACTAGCTATCTCTCAAATCTTCATACCTAATAATCTTGCTCTCTTGATATTATTCCGATCAATGATACCATAATAACTAAAAGATATTAAGATACAATATAATAGTCTTGGATTACTTTATGCTTGTCAACCAGATTTATGAACGGTTACACGGTTGCATGCTAGTTCACCTAGAATATTCTTTTATCGTATTTCAATTCTAGTTAGAATATATTCTTCTATTATTGTTTTATATATAGAACACACTTTACTATGCGATAAACTGAACATGAAGAATATGCAAATCAAGATCATGTCTTGTTACTTGTCTCGTTCTTGTGTTGCCTTGAACTATTTTATTTGATAACTTGGTATTAGACATCGCTTGGTCACAGACAAATGGTTAACAAGGTTTCATGATTCATGCAAACAGTCGCTGGGGCACTGGCACCGATCCGATCTGGACGAAACTTTACAATAGTCTCATGCACAGGACTAGATGGCATATAGAGCTTCATGTTCCTCGTATTGCACACCATTCTTATCCATGACTATTTCTCGTCCACTATGGTATCGTGCCAGTAACCCCCTCGTATATTTAAATTGTGCAAGCTAACTATGTCTTTGTGGCAGGAAAGGACATGGTAAGTTTTGTGCAGATGGTTCAGACGGGCAGGTAAAGTCACCAAATGGTGGCATGTTTATTTTAGTAAATTTCTATATCTATTGTATGCCTGTATCTTGAAGTAAGATAAGATAGAATGACCACATAATAACTTGCTTGCTTCACATAAATAACGTGTTGATTAGTATAGTGTGGTTAGCTCATCCTCACCGGTGCATTTTGATGTACTGACCCTCGTTGCAACAGGTTCTTCGCGCCAAGGTGATCCTGCATAGAGATAAGGTGACTTCTAATCCCGTCCACCTACCGGCGCATCCTGTTCATGCCCTTTTAAAGTGTGTCTTAATTCCGGAGCTAATGAACATACCTTATGTAGCTCCGTGACAAGGCGATAGTTTCGCCCGAAGGTGACAATAATCTTTTAAAACTTTAGTAAAATGATGTAATATATCAGACGATAATCTCATTTTGCGTCCACTTTTGTAAGTTCGTGCGACAACCTTTTATACTTTTTTAAGAGTTTTTAAATGATGTTCATTATCAATAAAGAAAACTTTTTCTTGTTACAATATTGTGTTAATTATCTGGGCAGTCTGAATATGTGCTCATTGTATCAAATACCATGGCCTTGTGCGTTATGCAACTTAGGCACGCATGACATCACGCCTAGGGGACGACTATCGATTTCACAAAATTGGGGCATAACATATTTGTATCAGAGCATGGCTTCAGTTCCTTTGACCCTTGTCTCGAAAAAAGTTTCATTAACGATTTCGTGTTCCCTAATCGAACTCTTGAACTCGTTTGGCAAAAATAAGATATATTCCATACAGTGAGTCCATAATAATCTATGATACTGATGCAAATTGCTTTCATTTGAAGGAATTACTCAAGAGCAGGCATCAACGCTAGCACATAGAGAGGTACAAGCACATAAAAGTAGTTCCAGCACCTCGAGAAGTTCTGGAAGACAACGAGCTATGCCCCATGTTGAACCAGTTGAGCGAATGATGCAGATAATTGAGGCGAGCCAATAGAGCTATGAGGCTCATCATGAGCGAGCCGAGAAGCGGACAGAAGAACGTTAGAGCAAGTTTGAAAGCAATCTTGAAGCCCGATTTGCAGTCCAACAGAAGCAGGTAGATGTCCTGCAGCAGATTGTTCACACCTTAGCCTCCAACCATTCCGCGACGACAACAACAGTGCAGGTGGAGCCCTTAGCAACTAAAGTCGAGATGCCTCAAACTCCAAAGAAGAAGAAAGTGACTACCTTTGACTTTGCTGACTTCAAGAAGGTATACAACACATCTTTCCGTGGGACTGAAGACCCAGTCGTAGCTCTAGACTGGTTAATAGAGCTTGAAGATCACTTTAAACTTTCTGAGGTATCTGAAGAGAAGCAAGTTGCTTGTGCCCAACTACAGCTCCGTTTGAACATGCACGATTTATGGGACGTGCATCGAAGATCTCTCCTCCCAGACAATAAAGATGAGACAATCGCGTGGGCTTCCTTCCGTAGCGTATTTGAAGAGGAGTTCATACCCCCTCCTATTCGTCGACAAAAGAAGAACGAGTTCGTGCAACTTCGACAAGACAACATGACAGTGAAGCAGTACTCTATCGAGTTCAATCGGCTCTCCAAGTTTGTAATCTCCTACCTACCAAATGCGTCGAGTCGAATAATATGATTCGAATGTGACCTGCTGTCACCCTCACTTTTCCAAATAGGGATAGTTTGATAATTTGGCCTAGTTATTTAATTTTAGGAATATAATATTATTATTAGTGTGCAATAAATAGCTATTTGATGTTTGTAGTAGTTATTTATTTATTAGAGTGTTATGTATTTATTTAGATACTTGTAGTAATTATTTCTAATAGTGGGCTATCCTATTATTTAGACTTGACAATTATAAGCCCAATTAGACTTGTCATTACAACTAGTGAGCCCAACATGGACCCAAGCCCAATAGCTATTACCACAAATAAATTAGGAGAGTTAGACTTAATTTGACTTAATTAGAGACTTTCCAAAATTGTCCACCCTAAATCCTATTCATATTTGGATGGAGAGGGGTGTCTTAGACATTAGACATTACTTGGAGAAGGGGAGAGGGGGCCGGCCACCATAAGAGAGGACTCTCTTCTCTCGCCTCATTTGCATTCATTTTGATCCAAATTCTAGATCCCCAATTTTTTCCACATTCCCTCCATCAATCTCTTTCTCAATTTCTTCACATTCCCTCTCATTTTTATTCCTCAAGGAGTTTTGGAGCTTGGAGAAGCAAGGAGCACAAAGAGGAGGAGCATTGGTGGAAAGATCGTGTCCGGGTCGTGTCCAATTGTATTTTCATTGGGAATCTATCTCCCAATTGGTAATTTCTAAAATTTATCTTGTTCTAGCTTCTAAATCATTCATGAGACCTCAAGAACCACCCCATGGCATAGGGCTACTATTAGGAACAAATTCTAGTTGATTTGGTTGAGTATTATGGTCTCTACATAAGTCTTTGTATTGATTTTAGGGGAAATTATGGGATCGACACATCAAATTGTGTATCATGAGACTAATTTAGTCAAATTAGATTTAGATCAGGGTTGGGATGCTAGATACGTGTCCACAATTGGATACGTGTAGGCCGTATTATGGTATTTTGAGATATGGTATGATACAGAGTCCTATTTTGGGTATTTTGTGCAATAACTTCTAAATTCTCATTGTATCAAGTTTTATTAATTATATAATAATGTATTTATGTGTAGGAATGATTTAATATAGAGAATTATTGAAATTGGGTATTTGATTGATGTGTGTATCATGATTTTCCTATAGTGCACACATAGTATTTGATTTAATGTCTCTTGTGTGGGTGTGTTATATATATATTTATATATGAGTACGAGTATACAAATATCTATATCTATATTTATTTATGTGTATTATTTTATGGGGGTGAGTGGGTGGGGGTAAATTGATAGTGTGTTTGTGTTGACAATTATGTGAGCATGTGTGTGAGTTGCAAACTTGTGCACTTGAGATGGGGCATTGATAGTGCAGTGAAGTGGGGGAGTGGTATCAGTTGATACCACTCAAGTTTAGTAGCAGTGGCATTAGTAAATTATGTGTGAGGGAGGGTTCAGGTATGGAGGATTGGGTTACATTGCAATTTCAGCAGCAGCAGTGCACATCTGTGCATTTCTTTACCCTTTGTAACAACATCTGCTGCTACTTGTATGGGTATCAGTCAGTTATTGAAGGAGTTGGTGTTGGACTTCTTGAGTAGGTTGGATTAAGGAGAGGAGTAGATTATTAGTAGCGCACAAGTGCTTGTGAGATGGAGTTGAGGAGTTAGGTTTAAGGAGAATTCAGTAGCAGCAGTAGATAGTATAGGGGAACTCGGGTATTACTTGGATACTAAGGTTTATATCAGCAGCAATGCACCAATATACATTGCTATAGATCAGGTAAGAACAAGTTATTGTCAAATGTATGTGTCAGTGGACAATTGCATCTATGTCTGCAGGTGGTCGATGAGTGTGAATGTGTGGTGATCTGATAAGCTGAGTACATTGGTATCTGATACCAAGGTTTGAGTCTTTAGTTAGTGAAGTAAGTATTCAGTCAGGATATGTATTAGGTGTTAGTAAGATAGGATAATGTCAATTAGTGTTGTAGAAGCATGAAAAATACGCTGGGAAACTCTACGCAGCATATTGATGCAGAGCCGCGTAAACAGAGGCCTTCAGAGCCCTCAAGCGTACAAACAGAGCTTTCTCCGCTAAACACAGCATGGAGTATAAGCTCAAAGGACCATCTGCGTAAGTGCAGTACGTCCAAGCCGCTTCAGCGTAGACAGGGTTCCTCATCGCCTCCATGGCATAAAAACTCATCCGCTTTCAAAGCAGCGTTAAAGCGTATGAGGAACGCTTCGTCTTCCCCGAAATGAATATGTCAAGTCACGCAGTGCACCTGACCTCTGACTCCTGATAGAAAAGTGCTGCACGGCTACCCAGACGACGGCTGAAAACGATGGCAGACCACTCGGGATGCGTCCCACAGTATAATGGCGGATCTCTGCATTTAATGCAGAGGATTTGGTTAAATATCACCGAACCGTAATTTACTGGCATCCCCTCAGCATGAGCTGCTCTTTCGCGTACAAGGGGATACGCTGCCTTGTTTTACACAGGCAAACATGAGTTATTTATGCTCTGTAGTAGACAAACCGCCTGCCACGTCAAAAGGCTGCACTTCGTACGGGGCTCGAGGCACGTCTCTACGTCTAATTGCACAGAACAGTGACAGTTTCTCTCACGTCTCTGCGACGGATGCACAAAAGGGCTGCAGACCTTCAAAACACGCCTTCGTATTTAATGCACATGATGGTGGCAAATCTTTGCAAAATATTTGATTATATCTTTAAAAGCCATAATTCTGGCTGAAGACGTCCACATCAGCACTCTGGCACGGTACGCAGCGACTTCTACGCCCTCTCAGCTTCTATGCTCATTCGGCTTCTACGCCCTCTCAGCTTCTATGCTCACTCGGCCTCTATGACCACTCGGCTTCTACGCCTATTTTCGACTTCTATGCTAGTTTGATAACTACTTGGCTTCTACGCCATGGTGACAGACATTTGGCTTCTACGCCAACCTCTTCTACACGAGGGATACCTACCTACGTGGCTTCTACGCCGTGATCTTCACAGCAAATATACGCGTTTTGTCCCCTTAGTTGGACACGCGTCATATGCTCACTCAAAAGGTTATCTATACGTAGGCATTGGTTATTTTAACCGTTGTGTAAAAGGGTGCTGTACTTTCCACTCCTCGATTTCTATATCGACGGAGTGGTCACTGTCACTAAAACTCTATAAATAAAGACCTCTATCAATGAGGAAAAAGGTCGACAAATTGTAAGGTCGAAAAATTGGTCAAGAAACCAATATCGGATCCAAGGTCAAGAGAGAGAGAGAGAGAGAGAGAGTCCGGAGCTCAGGCAAAGAGTAGGGATCGACGACTTTGGCATCGTGTATCCACCCTCCTCTGCAACCTTCGAAGCTGCTACCTGTCTTCCACGACACTTCTTCAACATCGTGTGGTCCAAGGGCTAAAGTGATCGACTGCAGATCAGACACCTATAGCAATATTTACCCAGATTAAATAAATTATACTCCCATATCCTCGTATAGGATCAAATTGTACAAGTTTTTTTGTAAACAAAAGAAGGCAGGTTTCGTTCAAACCCTGTACTATACACATCTTTCATTCTTTCGTTTAATACCACAAACAAGATGGCGACTCCGCTGGGGACGTCTTTCTCTTCTGACGAGGAAGTAATTGCTCAACACGATGCGGTATCTGTAGGAACCATGAAGAAGATACTGGTCGTCCAATTCGACCAGTCTGCCTACGAAGATATGCTTCAAACCAGGGTAGCTCTCACCCTCTCTCCGTCCAAGACAACAGGAAGCTGCGCAAGGTCTGGATGCCCAAGACATCCTCTACCATTCCTGTGGACTCTCTGATCTCTCCGATCTCTTCGACCTCTCCGACCAATGAGGTGGTAGCATTGCTCCCTCCGTGCCCTGCACGTAAAATTCAGTCTCCCGCTACGCGTGGTACAGATGAAACTTCGGGCAAAGCCTCAGCGCTAACCCGGAAGTATCCACTGCGCTCTACGCGTAGAAACCAGTCTCCCGCTACACGCGGTACAGACGAAACTTCGGGCAAAGCCTCAGCGCTAACCCGGAAGTATCTACTATGCTCTGTGCGTAGGAACCAGTCTCCCGCTACGCACGGTACAGACCCAACTTCTGATAATACCCTAGCGCCAAATCAGAAGTACAAATCACGCTCCACGCGCAAGACAATATCTGACCTCTACGGTGAACCAGATGAGTGCTGTGATCTCCGCAAGGGAAAGCAAGAGGCAGAATACTCAACTTCTCGGCCTTTACGCCAGCAAAGGAATAATCTGCCTACCCTCAGGATTACGCGAGAAGCCGATGGCGGACTGAGGACCTCTTCAGCTTTACGCCAGTCTGAGCAGATCTCTAAATTATGCCAGACGAAGTCCCATGGTGCAAAGCAAGCTCAGGTTGCGGGAAGACACCCTCCCAGGGGGTTATCCGCCACCCAGATGGCCAATCTGTTGTACACAGGTGGCACAGGGAAATCCATGGTGCCCAATCTCCACGTGCCCACTGATAGAAACAGAAGGAACAAGCCGTCGTCTTCTTACTCTACTTCTCCTGACCTGCGCAAATATCTAATTTAGAAGCGTAGGGAGAGGGGACCTTCCAATATGTCTATTACGCCTCCTGCCGAGCACTGTTGTAATAGTCATAAGATCGTGATTGACTGTTGCTGTCCTAAAGTAAAACGAGCGGTTTTCGACCGGTTGAGCTACTATCTGTCTTTTCAGGAAGAAGAGCCCGCGCATGCATCCGTGAACATGGCCTCACACGCGCCTAGAGGAGGGTCGAGCTCAAAACGTCATCCCTCTAGGCCTCCGAGCCAAAGGAGATTCAACGACCTCGTCAGGAACGCTGAAGCTGGGGTATTCCAAAACACCCGTGCAAAGTCACAGCAACCAGTGTCGTACTCATCTGATTCAGACACTGGGGGTCGCCAGTCTCCCAGATCAGATGTCGAGAGTATAGAGTCGACTTCTGCAGCGACCTATACTAATCCTTCAATGACGCCCAGGGAAACGGGAGTTTATGCCGTTGAAGATGAACGCGAGGAAGCTTCACCGTCAGGAAACGCGGAATAGCACATCACTACGCTGGAGATATCTCTGAAACAAATGCAATCCATAATGGAGAACATGCACCAGATGACGCTAACCCAGCACGCAACTGCCATGGCTCAAGCATCGATCCCGCCAACTCAGATATGTGTGGGGGTGGACTTACCACCATCCAACCCGAGCCAAGAGCCTACTCTAATCAAGAGTCGGCAGTTCCTCCGCTTCCTCACTCAGAGAATGCCTTACCTCCCGCTGGAGTTACAATACAACCAACTCTGCACTACACCGTAGTCCCGCTTCCGACTAAAAATCCGATACAGGTAGTACGGGAGTTGAAAGCCCAGTTTGACGCCTTGAAGCACAAAGATCAGCTCAAGAAACTGGGAATCAACCAGCCTTACCCAGCTATCTGGGAAGAAGTCCCTTTCCCTCCGAGGTACAAACCTCAGACTATGGCTCTGTTCGAGGGAAAAATATCACCAAGTCAGTACATGAACTATTTCAGTATAATGACTGTGTTGCTACAAGGGAACGACGCTCTCCTCACTCGGGTGTTCAAAGGCTGCCTCTCAGGAGTAGCCTATCAGTGGTACCGTAGCTTGGCAGACAACTGCATTACTTCCTTCGAGGACTTCAAAGCTTTATTCTTCACGCGATTCTACGAGGGAGGAATGGACATGTCTATGTCCTCTCTCATCGAAGTCAAGCAGAGGAAGAAAGAGGAAGTTCGTACCTTCATCGAACGTTTCCGTCAGGCCACCTTACAGATGCCTCCAGGAGTTTCAGGCTCTGCGTTAGTAGACATTTGCAGAAAGAACCTCCTTCCCGTAGTATCGGTGTTTACAGGACCATATCAGTTCCATGATTGGCCCTCGTTCATCATCTCGGCAGTAGCTGCCGAAGACAACAGTCGCAAGGCGCACGACAATGGCATCATGATCTCCGCCTCCGACAGAGGCAAAAGGTTATCTTCCAGCAGCGACTATCCTCGCAGCTCCAAGGGAAAAGAAGCTCTGGCGATCAATACGGCCGGACAAAAGACCGCGGCAACCGCACAAGCGAGACCTGGGACCTCCAGGCCCGTCGAAGTCTACTCTTTTGACGACGATGATATCCCAAGTATATTCGAGTGTCTCGTCAAAAGTGGCAAGATCACCCTTCCGGAGCTAAGACGGCCCCAAGAAGTCGACAGTACTAACGACCCCAAATACTGCATCTTCCATAGATACGTGCACCACCCGACAAAGGCGTGTTACATACTGAAAAGGAAGATCCAGGGGTTAATCGATGCCAAAGCCATCATGCTACACAACACCGAAAAGACGGTCACGGCCAACATGATCTCTCTACGGTTTGGCAATCTGCCTTCCTACGAAGTCTCGGACGGTGTCACCCCCATTTCCTGGACCACGATAAAAATCGTCAATCTCCCTCCAGCTAGGGGTCAAAATCATGACCTGGTACCCCTAACCACTCGGCAGGGCGAGATCATGTGGGTGCATCCGGATTTGGTGTCAGAGTTCGGGGAGGAGACTAAAGCTACTAAAGCTACGTCTAGAAAGAGCTCCAAATACAAGCCATGCCATATGGTCGCAACTTCTTCGCCATCAGACGAAGACGAGGTATGTGCTGTAACCCATTCAGGGAAAGCCTACCTCAACGACTACGGAGCAAGTAAGGAAGATGCACCGACAGACGCTTCAGCTTCCAAACCTTCAGGACCAGACCCCGTCGTACCAGATACCGGTCCTTCAAAACCAACTCCGGCGGACAAGGGGAATAAAAGAGAAGTACGCTTTGATAAACCTGTGAAAAATATTCCAAACAGAGGTTTAGGGAAGCCGTACAACTTCGACATCCTGGCCCAACTGGCTAATACGCCAGCCAGGCTGTCCATCTTCGAGCTACTCAGGCTCTCCCCTGACACTCGGCTAGCCCTGAGCGAATCACTGATGCAGGCGGATGCATGCTTGACCCAGCTCAAGTCCCCCGACGAGGACGGTGGCGTGTCCTCAATGCCACAATGTAATGGAAGTGGTCCCAAATATCACTTTTACTCAAGACGACATGTTGTTAAAACATAATAGGCATGACAGGCCCCTCTATTACACCGGGTACGTCGGTTCCATGGAGGTCGATCGGATTCACATAGATCTGGGGTCATCGATCAGCATCATCCCTCACAGTCTGCTCAGACCGCTGAGGATTCCTACCAGCGAATTGGCTTACACCTCCACTACAATCGTGGGGTTCAACGCCGGAAGAAGTAAGCCGTTGGAGAAAATTTGCCTGAGGATCCAGATTGGCAACCTCAGATCGATGGCCACATGTTACGTCATCGATTCAGAGGTTTCCTATAATATTTTGCTGGAAAGACCATGGATCCATGACCACAACATCGTTCCTTCAACTCTACATCAATGTCTGAAATATGTAGACCCCCAAGGGACAGTATAAACGGAGGTTGCTGACCTAAACCCGTTTAAAGGAGTAGAGTCCTACTATTCCGACGCCGTGCTGTATTCTCAAGACCACACGGAAGAAGTCCAAGCAAGGCAGAGAAGGAATCCCACCGGGAGCCAGAAAAACCCCCTGCGACACTACCACTGTCAGTCAGAGTGAAAGGACGAACCACTCGTCCAAAAGCCATGGAGCCTATGGCTATTCATCTGAACAAGACCAGGTCAGGAAAAGGGAGTGATCCTCTAGTGATCACTTTAAACCAGAAGCCTCCACCTTTGGTCATCAACCTGCGGCGCAACAAGCAGCCGACTGATGTAAGCACAACCAGGAAGGGAGTTTCAGATGATAATAAACATCCTCTTTTTCAGTATATTGGCACTCATATTCCAAAATAGGAATCCGCTCCCCATGACGAGGTAGAAACCATAGCACAAGAATTCTTGGAAGTTATGAACTCCTACCATCCGTATACCTGGGAAGTCGTACCATCATCCAACGTCGTCATGACATATGGACCACATGAGGATTCTATCTTCATTGTCCCGCCTACCTGCAGCAGTCAGCATCCAATATTCTTCGGCCGCATGCGCAATCAACCGACTGTCCAGGAAGATCCTTTCAATGACGATACTGGTAAAATACAAGTTCACCGATACAGCCCGCAAGCGCTGAAGATCATGCAAAACATGGGCTACGACTTGAAGCGGAAGCCAGGCCTCAACTACGGAAGAGGCAGATGAACGCCGCCGCACGACAACCCTTACTATCAATGAACTCATTTTGGGTTAGGGTACACCACCTCCTCTAAGTCGGATAAGGACACCATTTTCTCTCCTCGGAATGGCTCGTCGCCCTCCGACTCACCTGACGCTCTCAAACAGACATTATCAGTGAATATGGTAGTGATAGATCCCTTTGAAGCAGATGAACAGGATTCTGAGCCATTTGAGAATGACTTTTGGGCCCAACAAGTGGATACACAGTAGAAATTCTGCTTCGAGCAAAGGGAACCTCCCACCAAAGATGAAGTTATCTAGGTTGATGTTGGGGGTAAACTTTTGCCAAGACCGATATTTATCAGTAACAATCTTTCTCCGGCTGAATGGGAAGAAGTTATCCAGCTGATAAAAGAGTACATCGACGTCTTCGCATGGGATTATGAGGACATGCCAGGCCTTGACCCGAAGGTGGCTACTCACAAACTCAACATATTGACCAACTCAAAGCCTGTGAAGCAGCACCAATGCCGGTTTTGCCCGAATATGATGGACGCCATCGAAGCCGAAGTCAAGAAGTTGATAGCCTGCGATTTCATTCGGGAAGAACAACATCCCGACTGGGTCGCCAACGTTGTCCCAGTCATAAAGAAGACCAGGAAAATACGTACCTGCATCGATTACCGTGATCTGAATACATCCTGCCCCAAGGATGAGTTCCCTTTTCCTATCACGGACATCATGATCGACAACACCTGCGGTTTTGAACGCATGTCTTTCATGGATAGGTTCTCAGGATACAATCAGATCAAGATGTATCCCGAAGACGAGAAGGACACTTCCTTCCGGACGCCGTTGGGGGTATATTGCTATAAGGTCATGCCCTTCGGGTTAAAAAATGCCGGGGCAACATACCAAAGGGCTATGAGTAACATATTCCATGAGCATTTACGCAAAACAGTAGAATATTACGTGGACGACATAGCCGTCAAGAGCCGCCTCAAAGACGATCACATTCAAGACTTGAGAACGGTATTTGAGTTAATGCGCCAACATCAACTCAAGATGAACCCTACAAAGTCCTTTCTGGGTGTATCCAGTGGCAAGTTCCTGGGATTTGTCATCACCGCCAAAGGCATCCAAGTGGACCCTGACAAAGTCTAGGCCATCGTAGAAATGCAACCATCCCGCAATCTGAGGGAACTCCGGGGATTTCAAGGCCGTCTGGCTTATATCCGGAGATTCATATCCAACCTCTCGGGAAGATGTCAGCCCTTTTCGCATCTCATGAAGAAAGGTGTATCCTTCGTGTGGGACGAATCATGTCAGCAAGCGTTCGGAGATATCAAACGCTACCTCACCAGTCTGCCAGTTCTGGTGCCTTCCATCATGGGGAGACCATTCTTGCTGTACGTTCGAGCGATGGATCATTCGCTAGGAGCGCTTCTCACACAGAAGAACGATATGGGTCATGAACATGCTATCTACTACCTCAGCAGGATGATGGTCGAAGCCGAACACCGATACAACCCAGTGGAGAAAGAATGCTTGGCTCTGATGTTCGCTATCTAGAAAATGCGGCACTATGTCGCCGGCTAGACTATTCATATCATCTCCAGGATCAACCCTCTTCGAGTACTGATGAGCAAGCCAAGTGCTCTTAATTCCCGACTTACAACTTGGGCGATGCTGTTAACACCATATGACATGGTATACATCCCGCAGAAGTCCATCAAGGGCCAAGCGCTAGCCGACTTCTTAGCAGCTCATCCGATCCCGGAGGCCTCCAAATTATACGAGGACATTCCCGACGAAGTTGCAGAATGTAATTCCGCAATGAAAAGTGACGCATGGCAACTGTTCTTCGACGGCGCCTCCAGGATTGGTCCCAAGGAAAACGTGGTTTCAGGGGTAGGAATCATCCTGGTCACTCCTGATAAACTCGTCATCTATCGAGCATATTCTCTTAGCGAGCCATGCTCCAACAATGTGGCAGAGTACAACGCTCTGTTGATCGGGCTCCAAGTTGCCAAAGAGCTGGGAGTCGTCTCCCTGGAAGCTTTCGGTGATTCTCTGCTTATCGTCAATCAAGTCAGAGGAATATATGAAGACCGAAATTCAGACCTCATCCCCTATCACCAAGCAACGGTCGAGATAGCCATGACATTCAAAGGATTCTTCTTGGAGCATGTGCCTCGATCTCAGAATATGGAAGCTGATGCCCTAGCCAGTCTAGCTGCGGATTTAGCCACTCCTATAAGAAGAAAGGATTCGGTAATCCTTCTTAACAGAGATTTATTTTGTGTGAAGAACAACTTTCACATAGAACGCAGGTACGCTATGAACACAGATCCCCCTAAAAGAGACTGGAGAAGTCCCTTCATAGATTTCATCGCATACGGAATCTTGCCAGAGGACCCCAAAGAAGCAGTATCCGTCAAAAGACGGTCATTACGCTTCTATTTTGACGCATCTTCATAATGCCTATATTGCCGGACCTACGACGTACTGCTATTGAGATGTCTATCTGACGACGAAGCACAGCAGATTATCCGAGAAGCTCACGACGGCGTATACGGAGCACATCAGCCCGGTCCTAAGCTACAGGATCGTATCAGGAGAATGGGCTATTACTGGCCCACTATGATCACAGACGCGATCAATTATGCAAGATAATGTAGAGCCTGTCAGGTTCATGCCGACTTCATACATCAACTGTCTGAATATCTATACCCTACGGTTGCATCATGGCCTTTCGAAGCATGGGGTATGGATATCATTGGTCCTATTCACCCGTCTTCTTTCAGAGGTCACTGGTTCATACTGGCCATCACGGATTACTTCTCCAAATGGACGAAAGCGATCCCTCTTGCTGAGGTAAAGGCGTCTAATGTGATCAGCTTCATCAAGCATCACGTCGTTTATCGCTTTGGGATCTCCCGAAGGATAATCCATGACGATGGACCTCAGTTCATCGGCCAAGCGTTTCATCGATTTTGCGATAAAAATCAGATACACAATATTGCCTCTACGGCATATTATCCAGCCGCTAATGGTTTGGCGGAAGCTTTCAACAAAACCATTATCAAACTCTTGAAGAAGTTCGTCTCTTCGAACAAGAGAGATTGGGATGAGAAGCTGGGCGAATGTCTCTGGGCATACCGCACAACGGTACGAACACCGACAGGTTGTACCCTATTTTTACTAGTCTACGGGAGCAAAGCAGTTCTCCCCCATTGAAATCCAGATCCTGTCACTCAGAATAGCCGTGACTAATGAGCTGACTCAAGAAAAGAATGACCTGTTAAGGCTTCAAGAGCTAGAAGGATTAGATGAGAAATGCCTCTAAGCTCAACAACGCATCGCGCTCTACCAAGCACGTATTTCCAAAGCTTTCAATCATAAAGTAAAGAAAAGAGTGTTCAAAGTCGGCGAACTAGTTTTAGCCGTAAGAAGGCCGATGATTCTTACTCACAGGAGTAAAGGGAAATTTCAGCCCAAATGGGAAGGCCCTTATGTGATCGAGACAACGTTCTCGAACGACGCTTACAGGTTAGCTCAGCCTAATGGAGACCTGTTATTGGCTCCTATCAACGGTAAATTCCTGAAAAGGTATTATGCTTAAATCTCCTCTGCTCAAGTGGAATACGGCGAGAATCTCAATGCTGACAAAACTACTTCCAAAGCAAAAAACTAGTTAAGTCATATTCTATCATGTCCGCATGACCTCTGAATAGGTGTATCCTGCTAGAAGTTTATCGAGAGTCTATCACATCCATACTACCTCTGATATCACTCTCGCCCAAACCTGTCATTTATATTCCGAAATGATGGGTCCACAAAGTCAGAAAAGATTCGCTTTATTTAATCCCGAAAAGAGCAAAATTACATCGGGGAAGCAAAAAGAAGAAATGGTACATCATTGTGGAGGAGAGGTCAGATCGCGAATCAGCCGCGCCAGTGTAGCTATCCTCTCATCCCTGAAAACCAAGGCATCAGCGTGGGCCCACTCTAGCCGTGCCTCGGGATTGTTCATAAAGGACAGCTCGGCCCTTGTCCTAAGAGAGCCAGCACGGGCAGCTTCTGCACGCTCCAGATCTCGTCGTGCTGCGCTTAGTCGACCAGTCGCTACATTTAGACCTGCCAACGACTGAGAAGCCCACTCCTCTGCCCGAGCGAGTTTTTTCTTCAACTTGGGAGCCCTCGCGACGTTCCCTTCATGCTCGGATTGGCACTTCGTCTGAAGGGCAAGAGCCTCCTCCACGACTGCTTTTCTTTTATCCATCTCCAGCTTATGTGCTTTGATGGAGTCATCTAGGCTTTCCAGCTGTTTAGTGAGCCGCGCAGTCATGAGGTCATACCTGACCTGGATATCAGCTTCAAGGCCGCCCCGAGTCAGCTGCAAGTATTCGTTAATAGGTTGCTCCAAACCATTAACCATCGCCTCCAGGGCGTCAGCTACCCCAGAATCGCCGAACTCCCGGACAGCCCCGATTGAAAACTGAGAAGTCTTCTTCAGGCGCTCAAAGTCTAGATTCTTCACCAACACCATTGATATCATCGTTTTCAAACCGGTGTAAAAGAGGCTGGTATGTTGCTCGGTCAGCGCAACCAGATCCGATTGAACGCCAGGAGTGGCCGCGATATTGGCGAGTCCCCCGCCAGGAATGACTGCAAACGAGGTGGCCACAGCCGCCGCCTCGACAAGTGGTGCGACCGAAGGAGGTGCAACGACGACGGTCGAAGTCATCGGCATACTTGCAAGAGGCGAGGTCACGATAACGGGTTCGTCCTCCTCTTGAGGTGACGAAACTACTCCGGGCGAGCTAGCCCTCGAAGGTATTTCCTCCTCGAAGTCGAACGCCTCCGTAGCATCGCCAGGAGCCGAAGCAGAGCCAGAAGGCGCTTCAACACTATGCTCCCCGTGGGCGCCGTCCCCTGAAAAGAGGACAAGAAAGTTAATATCAGTATGATGGTAATCTTTCTAAAAGAGGAGACATAAAAAATGACATTTACCCGTAACCAAGGGAACATATGTCATATCTGCAGCCGATGTAGCTATATCATGCCTCAATGACGCGATACGAACTGTCATACCTGGAAAAGGAGGTAGGCCAACCGATATCGCCAGAAGCTCTACCAGACCTTCACCAAGACGCGGTCAAGGTTCGTCAGCTGGAATCTCGCTAGGCATGCGCACAGGCGTGGCAGGAATTTTATCCGTTGCCAGTCTAGGGAAAGATTTCCCAATTTGCCTTGGCCACGCAGGCGACCTCGTTCCACTACCTGGAGCAGTAGCGGCAACAACAGCCTTCAGCGAAGACTCTCCGGCGCCACCAGCCGGAACTATAGAAGGTCCCTCTTTAAAAGGCGAGGAACCTCCAACTAAAGAATCATCCCTGACATGGGGAGATACAGGCCCACTCCCAGGAGCCTCAACACCAAAAACGCGGAGAGAACGAGCAACCGTCTCCTTCCTCCTCTTACGAAGAGAAGCCTCCTTGGAAACAGGTGCCCTTCGCTTCCCAGGGACTACCAAAGCCCCCGCAGGCAGAGGCACTTCACACCTCGGCACCGACACCAGAGGCTCATCCGGAGTGTCAAACTCCTCACCCTCGTCAGAAGAAACCGAGGGGACTTCGACTCTTCCCCCAGGCTTGGGAGAAGGCACCCTAAAGCTTCCACGCATGTCGAAATTGCGATGGAAGGTGTTGATCGCCACGTAGGACTGGTCGTAAGAATGGAGGATACGCAGCTTCGTGGAGGTTGTAACAACCGGTACGATAAAGATGGCTCCCGTACAACCCATGATAAAATACCGCCATCCTCTGGCTCCATCAATGAGTCCGCCCCTGGACCTGAAGCTGGTGACGGCATTGCCCACGTACAGCTGATCATACCCAAACTGCCTGACGAACCAACTGGGCAAGTAAGGCTCAAAGAAGCAATGATCTTCGCTTCTGTACAGCAAATGGGAGGGTCTGATACAGACCAACCAATTAAAGTCTTCCGGAGAAAGATTGGTCTTATCTTGACCTAAGTCCTCAAGCCTAATCCCCGACTGGTTGCGATGCACGGACGGGACAATGCAGAATAACTTCCACCCGTGGCTGAGGTTCAACGCCAGCCTACAGTCTAAAACTGTGTTCACGTTCCAAGGAGAGTCCTTGTAGTTTAGCAAGAAACTACCCACCGAACTACTGCCAGGGCCGGGAGACATCACCCAGGGATTGTAGAGAATTAACCATCCCATCAAGTACAGGTATGGTAATTCTACCCGAGGAAAGCTATCACGCCGAGCTTCATCGACGAGCAGCCCATCAGTCTTGGCCCTCAAGCCAGCCTGAATACGGCACACCATGGCAGGGAGCAAGCCCAGTCTTGTCCTAAACACTAGACGAACGGCAGGCCACAGGACGTTCCGGTGGATGCAATCCGCGAACGCGATGCCAGGCACCACAACTCGGCGCAGCCATATGGAGAGAAAGCCAGCCAGCCAGGCTTCCTTAGACAGAGGCCTACGGCAGCGCCTCAAGTAACTATAGGCCTTAGTGCCTTCAGGGTACTTTCTTACCCTGTCATGGAGAATCTGATCGGGAGCTTTAGCATCCTCCATAAGATCCTCAACGACCTGGGCACTAAACGTGCCCAAACAATTCACGGGCTCATTCTTGCCCCCCGAAACTTTTCCCGACGTGGCGGCCCTGGCCCGGTGAAAGAAGAGGTAGGACATCCACTTAGTGGTGTGAGCCAAGTCAGAAGGCTCATTATAAAAAGTAGTGCACGCGAAGTAGTGGCACATCAGCTCCTGATACACCTCCACAACCCGAGGGTCCGAGGCCTCCAACTCCCGGTTGGTGGGAACATACTCTTCATATGGGGTATCCCCCATCGGCAGTCTCGAGATCACTGCCATCTCATGGAGGGCCAACCCCAACTCCTCCAGTGGAGTGGCGAAGGTCCCAGTGAGCGAAATGTATCGTTCCATCAGTGCCAGAAACAGGTTAGGGTTAGGAGGTAACCCAACACTCGTCGCACTCACAGCAGCATACAGCCCGATGACCTCCAGCTCGCTCCAAAAATGCGTCAAGGCCCAGTCAACTAGGCAAGTCCATCGGAGGTTTGTTGGGGTAATCCACCCATTACACCGAGGATTCTCCTTAGGGTATACCCCCCTCGCCCCATGAAGTCGTTACAGAAAGTCGACAACTGGACAGGCTGGATCACAGAACTGTCTTCACTCGGGACGCTGCCCGGGCACAGTCCCCTGAACAGCGTCACAAAGCCGGAGGGACGGCTGACAAACGACCCCTGGTCAGCTCCTTTCAGATGAAAGATCTTCCCCGGCTTGCCGTGAAGATCGGGAGTCAGCGTCCACGACATCCTCCTAGGATGTGTGGCATGGAAGAAAGCCGAGATGGGATAATCTCTCGGCATCGTGGGCAGATACAAGACCACACTCTCGGCAGAGAAAACCCAGGGTTCTCTCTTGGGCTTCGTCTGGGACTGTCTGTCTATCATGTCCCCAAAGAAAAAGGCCGGCTTGATGTACTGGTCCCCGTCTATGTACGTCAGGGGCTCTCCGTTAATCATGTTCAGCAATATCCGCTCGCCCTAAGCCGATATCAAGATCCCCCTCCCTTCAGGATACTGGGGTCCGGAGATAGGAAATGTCACGTGCGACAGATCCTCCAGGTAGTTCGAGTGCAGCATCCCGGCAGCGGAACCCATCACCTCGGCCAGTGGAGACTCATACAAGTTAACTGCAAAAGTGCAAGAAAAACGTCATTACAAAACCTTGCAAACATAAAAGACCAAGAAGCGACAGTCTGTGCTTTACGCTAAGACTGTACAAAATTTGGCCACTTTATGCCGGAAGTCACATCCAGAAGTGTAATGGGCGGTATACGGTCCGTGCTTTACGCCAGACTGCCAAAAATTCTAGTTATTACGCCGGAGGTCCCATCCGCAAATATAAAACTAAGATTTTATAGTATATACCAAGTTTTCGGCAGTCAAAGCTTTTACGCTCAAAACCACGAAAACATGAAGTTTTACACTGACACATTAGAAATATGGGCATAAAAGATAAAAAACGTCTCCATTTGTCATCTTCCTCAAAGAGGCTATCAGCACCAAAGACGACCTAGCACGGTCACGTTCAACGTGTGCGAAGGATTTTTCGTCATTCTTTGTCATCCCAAAGGCTCTACCTCTAAGGCCGGGTGCGCTGCTCGTCGGCGGGATGCTTCGCTCAGAAGAAAGTTCGCCTTGCCCGACCGAAGACTCTCGCGCTGGGGCAGAAGAACGAGAAGAAGAACCTATTCCCTTTTCCTTAGTAGAGGGGATTTGTTTCGGCGCTATTTCTGAAAACTCGGAGTGCTCGAAGAAAGAACGAAGGAAGAAACTCGAACAGTCGAAGGCTCTCTTTCGCAGAAGACGGATGAAAAGCTTTTCTCTCAAAAGCTTGGGATATATATAGAGTTTAGGTCGACTCCTCGAATCCTTGGACGGACTCCTCAAAACCCGAACCGAATCTCCTAATATTTGGTTATGATTGGGTCCTACGTCAGCCTATTATTTAGAGAAGGCGGACAGTCAGCGAATTCGAAAAGTTTTTCGCGCAAAGCAGTTCAGCGGTTCCTATGCTAAAGGAGCTTTCTACGCTCGACAGCAACAGATCTACGGTTTTACGCTCGCAAGCTATAAGTCTATAGTTTTACTTCCGGATGCCTTTGTGCTCGGTAGCTTTTATGCTCGAGAGGCAACAAACCTACGACTTTACGCTCAGCAGATACCAAATCGATGATCTCACGCTCGGTGGCGCTCAGTTTACGCTCAGAAGCAACAGATCCGCAAACTTCACGCTCGGAGAAATTTTCTTTTCAGAAGCTACAGATCTACAGTTCTACGCTAAAAGAGCTTTCTACGCTCGACAGCTACGAATCTACGGCTTTACGTTCGACAGCTATAAGTCTATGGTTTTACGCCCGGATGCCTTTGTGCTCGGTAGCTTTTATGCTCGAGAGGCAACAAACCTACGACTTCACGCTCAGGAACCACAAGTCTATAATTTTATGCTCGATGGTGTTTAGTTTATGCTCAGAGGCTACAGACTAATGATTTCGTGCTCCATGACTTCCCGTACATCTGAAAGATTCGCCGGCCAGATTACGCGTACATCTGAACAGTCCCCAAAGTGGTCAATTGCAAAGAGTTCATACAAAAGATACTCGTTCTTGACCCCAAGATATCCCAAATACCCGAAGCATACAGAGTTCAAGCATTGAGAAATTACTCTCCTCGGGTCAAAATTGGAGATTCATCCAGACTCCTGTCTGAACATCTCGTCTATGGCAACTCAGTTTGACCGCTATCCCTCGACCCTGTTCCAAGGGAGTTTCGAGAGGTCATTCTTGAAGACGAAGTCTGAACAAAATTTCTGCTCATCAGAAGCAGCAGTTCAGAATTCTACGCGGTCCCTCAGTCCTAGCAGCAGGGCAGTTCTAAACGTTCAAGAGGCTCAACAGCGTTCTATGGATAATTTGCTATGCGTAAAGGATAGGGCCTAATACTCTTCTTATCAGAGTCGGCGTAAAGAATCAGACGTGTCGAAGCTACACATATTCAGACTTCACAGCAACGTATGAAGACGATTTTATTAAAGATTAAAATCATAATTACATATGAGTGAAATCCAACCTACAAGGGTTTTTTTTTCTCTATTTATCATGATTACATATGAGGGAAATCCCATCTACAAAGGATTCCCCCATCGTCGTCTGAAGGCCGCACCCCCCGAAATCTGTTCAGACAGGTTCTTGCATTGGTGAAGATCTTCCTCTTCTTCGGTTCATCGACTACCACAGTCATGAACAAGAAGATCCTCCATGCGCCATGGCCGATCCAGTTGAGGCTTCTTTGACCCAACTCGATCGAGGACGATAGATTACAGTTTGTTTAATCTCGTCCGCGGGGGTCTCAGGAGAAAATATACAGCCTGCAAGCTGTGTGGTGAAATTCAATTCTTCGTCTCTCCCGAAGAACCACCATACAAAGTTGCTGATTATCCCGAGCAAGGGAGGCTAAGATATCCTTCCATGATCCATCATTGTAGTGGACACTTGCTCGAAGATGCCATCTTTTTTGGCTCCTTACACGCTGGAAGAACATGATCTCCTTCTTCCTCAGGTCGACCCGACGAACTCCGGCGATCATCTCTGCATGGTGATGGGAATGTGGGGAGAACAGGTTAACCTCCCCAGCCTTTTTATAGGGGAAAGAGATCACACCGGTCCCCAATAAATCCGCCATAAAGTCAGCATCGACCGTTTCAACGCTCCATTCAGAAACGTTTCGAGTTACGAGGGGCCGTTCATGCTTCATTCAAAGCATTTCAAATTTCGAGGAATTTAAAAGCTTTGAAGGGGGTCTTGTAGAAGCATGAAAAATATGCTGGAAAACTCTACGCAGCATATTGATGCAGAGCCGCGTAAACAGAGGCCTTCAGAGCCCTCAAGCGTACAAACAGAGCTTTCTCCGCTAAACACAGCATGAAGTATAAGCTCAAAGGACCATCCGCGTAAGTGCAGTACGTCCAAGCCACTTCAGCGTAGACAGGGTTCCTTATCGCCTCCATGGCGTAAAAACTCATCCGCTTTCAAAGCAGCGTTAAAGCGTACGAGGAACGCTTCGTCTTCCCCGAAATAAACCTGTCAAGTCACGCAGTGCACCTGACCTCTGACTCCTGACAGAAAAGTGCTGCACGGCTACCCATATGACGGCTAAAAACGATGGCAGACCACTCGGGATGCGTCCCACAGTATGATGGCAAATCTCTGCATTTAATGCAGAGGATTTGGTTAAATATTACCGAACCGTCGTTTACTGGCATCCCCTCAGCATGAGCTACTCTTTCACGTACAAGGGGATACGCTGCCTTGTTTTACACAGGCAAACATGAGCTATTTACGCTCCGCAGTAGACAAACCGCCTGCCACGTCAAAAGGCTACACTTCGTACGGGACTCGAGGCACGTCTCTACGTCTAATTGCACAGAACAGTGATAGTTTCTCTCACGTCTCTGCGACGGATGCACAGAAAGGCTGCAGACCTTCAAAACATGCCTCCGTATTTAATGCACAGGATGGTGACAAATCTCTGCAAAAGATTTGATTATATCTTCAAAAGCTGTAATTCTGACTGAAGACGTCTACATCAGCACTCTAGCACGGTACGCAGCGGCTTCTACGCCCTCTCAGCTTCTATGCTCATTCGGCTTCTACGCCCTCTCAGCTTCTATGTTCACTCGGCCTCTACGACCACTCGGCTTCTACGCCTATTTTCGGCTTCTATGCCGGTTTGATTACTACTTGGCTTCTACGCCATGGTGACAGACATTTGGCTTCTACGCCAACCTCTTCTACACGAGGGATACCTACCTACATGGCTTCTAAGCCGTGATCTTCGCAGCAAATATACGCATTTTGTCCCCTTAGTTGGACACGCGTCACATGCTCACTCAAAAGGTCATCTATACGCAGGCATTGGTTATTTTAACCGTTGTGTAAAAGGGTGCTGTACTTTCCACTCCTCGGTTTCTACACCGACGGAGTGGTCACTGTCACTAAAACTCTATAAATAGAGACCTCTATCAATGAGGAAAAAGGTCAACAAATTGGAAGGTCAAAAAATTGGTCAAGAAACCAATATCAGATCCAAGGTCAAGAGAGAGAGAGAGAGAGAGAGTCCGGAGCTCAGGCAAAGAGTAGGGATCGACGACTTTGGCATCGTACATCCACCCTCCTCTGCAACCTTCGAAGCTGCTACCTGTCTTCCACGGCACTTCTTCAACATCGTGTGGTCCAAGGGCTAAAGTGATCGACTGCAGATCAGACACCTATAGCAATATTTACCCAGATTAAATAAATTGTACTCCCACATCCTCGTATAGGATCAAATTGTACAAGTTTGTTTGTAAACAAAAGAAGGCGGGTTTTGTTCAAACCCTGTACTATACACATCTTTCATTCTTTCGTTTAATACCACAAACAAGTGTATATATGGTTTAGCAATTAGTAAATTAAGTTCTATTAGATAATTAATTATTGTTATTAGCTAAGGTTATGATCTTATATAGCTATTATAAACTAGTATATACTAAAATGTGACCAATATAGACCCATATGACCTAGTATTGGTCAAGAGAGCGTCTTTATTGCATTTTAGCTCATTTCTCACTTTATATCACCAAATTGACATATCCTTCACATCTAGGTGAGTGTCACACCAGTTCAGATACCGAGTAACATTATTTGCTCCGGACAGAGGCGAGTACATCTTCAGTAGTTTTCTTATTTTGATTCTCTCTATGACTCTTGCTTTAGTATTGCTTTATTTGATTCCTGACACGATGGCATACACGGATTCGTATATGCGGATCCCTGTCATGAGATGTTCTTCTCCGTGATTATTTTTACTTCGGGATTGGTTGACTAGACCGTGATTAGTATGCATGATATTACAGACCGTGCATAGTGATACCGTAGCAGAATATGTCATGATTTGGATATGTGTACTAGTTGGGGGTTTGGGAAAGTATTAGTGGATATATGATCATACCCTTCAGACCGTGATATATTTATGTTGTAGCCCGTGATAGCTAGCAGACCATGCAACTCACGTGTGGCCACGCTAGCTCCCTTTTTTGAGTAAAGACCGTGCTAGGCCCAAGTCGATCACATATCTTGCTAATATTTCAAGCCACAAGTTTTGTTTTGGATTTTTTTATTTCAGTTTATTACTTGATGATTCCTTGCTCGGTTGCTCTTAATATATTTCCATTATTCCCGTGATATCTCTTTGTCATGCTTAGTTATATTCTAGATATTTTCCATCATCTATTGTCTTTACTTTTGTTGTTTCATAGTTTTGTTAATTAATGGAATTGCTATTGGGTTGTATTCGCTCCATCCTGATTGGATATATTTTTTAGATAATTTATTAGCGGACTGGTGTCTTTCGCACTACGAACCACAGGAGGGTGAGCCCGTTGAGCCAGTTGACCCTATGCCCGTAGATCTACCTGTTATAAATCCTCATGTATTGGACACATAGATGTTTTTATGAGTTGTATTTGACCACTTATACTCTTTGGCATGTATTATCCTATTGTGAGAATTGTGGAGTTTAGACTTGGCCTTGTGACACTTGTACTCTTTTTAGTTATATTCCATATCGTGCTATTTTCTCTCCTAATTTGTTGGTGATTGAGTATGGATATATATATATATATATATATATATATATATATATATATATATATATATATATATATATATATATATATTGTGATGTCATTATATTATCCTTCCGTTCGGAGATGAGATTGTCACGACCCGTACCCGGTTTAGGGGCACGAGTGCGTGGGTACGTCCAGCCTACGCCGCAGCATCGGCGGTAGAACGCTGTCAAGGTCTTGATACTATCTAACTACTGTCACGCAAGCATCCAATCTCCATTAGGAGGTACGGATGAGACAAATAAGATGAACACATACTCAATCACAGGATTACAGCACGATAAGATTTCGAATAGAAATTAAAATTAAACACAACACAAGTCCACAAGTAATATTCTAACTCAACAATATCCAAGAATTATCAAAATGCCGGAGACAAATCCGGTACCAAATAGACTGTTAAAAGAACTAACTAAAAATAGTAATTTCCAGCTAGACCTCCTGGAATCACAACTACTATCAAGTCTGCAGCTACTCACCATAAGTGTCAGACAGCGGTCCTCTAAGGCATAGTCTGGAAAAATATTTTCAGTCAGGAAGGAGCAAAGCACAATCTCAAATAACAGTTCCATTAATTGGTAATGTCTATAATACAATAAAACATGTCATGCTAGCTACTGAGAAGACAGTGAAATAAATGCAATGGCAATTTAAGAGAGATAGGCAATGTAAAGAGACAGGCAATAGGCAATATGATACAGTCAGTGCATGTATGAAAATGAAAGAACAAGGAACAGTATCATATACGGGTGATGTAGTATATAATTTAAATAGGGAACTGTAATCTATTCTAAGTGTTTGAAATAGTAGTTTCAAAATGTGATCGGCTTGAGAACATGTACGATAGCTACAGGGCCTGGCTAATCATGGGTGAAGAGCATGATTAACACTTACAATTTCTATACTACAATAAGAGGTTTTTGATCACATTTCTTACTAACTACTTCCCCGCCCCCAACTAGTACTGTGGATCCAACCATGACACGTCACGATACACGAGCAAGTCAAGTCTATCATGTACGATGTCTAAATATACATGTCGTGTACAATGTCAATACGATAATCAAGATAACATCTCATGACTGCAGATCCAAGCTATACTAGTCCGTGTAGCACAGTGTCAAGGATTCAGTTATAATATTTCATGATTGTTGAATTTATAGAAATTATCAAGAATTGGAAATTATCAGAGAATGTACTTGCCTTGGGTCCTTAGCTGGTATTTATGGATGTCCTGTTCCAGAGTATCCCCTGGGTAAACCAACAGTCCTAAAAACATATCACAATAACACTTGTATCAGGGGCTATACTAACACACAATAGAAATACACTGGCCTCAGGGCTATGCCAGGCAGGGCACTAGTCGACTAGGGTCATCTAATAGGAATTCTTATATACATATCTTAATAACATATATATACTTACAATATATCTATATATATCAAATTAAATACATATGCAATGTATATATATATATATTAAAAATATACTAAAGGTTATACAAAATATATCTACACATACGAATTAACAAAATACACACATAGACTAATTACATGTATATACTCATATATACCAATTAAAATATACAATACTATATCCAGGTAAATATACCAATTTATACTATATATACAAGCCAATACGAAAATATAATCTACATATATATATACCAAAATATGGTTTTATATATACCAATTTATATAATACAACACATAATATTAAATACTAAAACATACATTAACATGTATTATATGTATACAGACAATTTATACACATATATGTTTAATACGTATTTATAATAAAATACATTTTAATATACATATATAGGAAAATAGAGAAATACGCAAGATATATACATATATATATCTATATATATATAATATATATACACTAAGTAGAAATACACTATATACACATCTTACACATTATTTAAATATATACCAAAAATATATACATTACATTAACCATACTAATACATTAATTAAATATATATAGATGCTTAACATTAATTATATATATACAAATACACATACCTTAGTTATATATATACATTAACACATTATATATATATATATACATTCTGTTTAATTATTAATTAATTAAACAATAGACAAATACATATACTAATTTAAATTATACTAGTATACTTGTATTAAATAGATATTACAAAATAAATCAATGTATATACATATACATATATATATATATATACATATACATATATATATATATATACATACCAATTAAATTAAATACATACCCATACATACACTTTAATTAAATATATACATTTACATATATATTAATTTTACACTTACATATACCTACACATTGATTTAATATATACAAATACATATATTAGTATATACATGAACGTATATACGTATGTATATATATACATATATATATATATATATATATATATATATATATATATAAAGAGAAGGAAGGGAAGAGAAGAGAACTTACTGGGGGTGTCGACGGAGGCTCGCCGGCCGGAGGGATGCAGCAGGGAGGAGCAGCGGTGGTCGGCTGCAGGGTGCAGCGGCCCTCGGGGTGGCCGCCGGAGTCGGGTCGGTCGAACAGCAGGGAGCAAGGAGAGGTGGAGGAGGCTGATGGGGAGAGCCGCCGGATCTGTGCAGCGCCGGAGTTGGCTAGCTGGCCGGCCGGATGTAGGGAGGAGGCCAGCGGGAAGTCCACCGGAGGGATCAGCAGAGGGAGGAGATGTGGAGTTGATGGTGATGGCGGAGATGACAGTAGATGGTGGTGGTGGTGGGAGTTGTAGATGATGGTGGTGGTCGGCCTAGAACTCGACAGCAGGAAGGAGCAAGGCCGCCGGAGTTCAGAGCGGCCGGCCCGGGGTTGAACACCGCAGGGAGTACGCAGAGGGAGGAGAAGGAGCAGTGGGAGAATGGGGGTGGAGCAGTCGGCGGCTGGAGTAGGCCGGCTGTAGGGGTTCGGCCGAGAGCACAGGGCCGCCGGGGAACAGTGTATGGGGGGATGAACAGTGTTTCCCCCCCCCTTTTAGTTCAAAATTCAAATGAAAAAGTAAGAAAGAAGAAGCAGAAGGAAGAAAAGAAGAAAAGAGAAGAAGAAGAGAAGAAGAAAATGAAAAGGGGAAGCCTACGGTTTGGTGTTGGATGATGGAGGTGGAGGCTTGTTTTTTTGGGATTAGGGTTTCTCTAGGAAAGGGTGTTGATGGGACATGACATATATAGGGAGAGAGGATTTGATGAAGGGTTGTGATTGAACCCTTAGAATGAGTGGCTCAGATTTGACATGGAGAGAAAATAATTCATGGGGGATGAGGGTGAGAGATTTAATTAAAAATATTAGGTTCCCTCATTGTTTAAACAATTGGTTGTTGACACAAAATGCAAATTTGCAATTTAGCCCCCTTAAATTTGGGAAATTGCACAAACACATGAAATGACGAAAATTTGGCGGGCGATTCGGGGTCCGGTGTTTTGTAGGGTCAGGGGGCGCTGCAAGATGGGTATGGGCTGAATTTGCAGGGCACTGGAATTAATTTGGAATTTCAGAATCAGATAAAATGGTATCCTCAAATTAAATAGAAATAAATACAAGCTGTGTTCAACAATTAATTAGGAGTACATGGAGCCAAAATCAGGTCAGGTCATCAATACCAATAATGAAGAAGACTCAGAACAGAATATTACCCTAATTTGGGCCGCACAAAAAATAGGTCAAGATGTCCTCCAATTTTCGATTGGAACGCACAACGATACAAAAATAGGAAATTAAAAATAACATCCGCGATAATTTTTGTGCGGCTAGAAATAATGCACAGCGAGCATAACTATGAGTTGCAAAAATAGCAGAATTGAAGGCGGGCATGTCTAGGGCAAGATTGTGAAATTTGTTGGAAGACAAAAGTCTGGATAATGCTCCAAATATCGAAGCAAAGGCAATTGCGCAAAATATTAAATAAAATACGGTAATTAATTACAATCTCCAAATATCAAATTCTAAATAAAATAATAAAATCCAGAATTCTATAATTCGGACAGGGGTTCGTCTACTCGGCTTCTAGGTCTAGTCTGCTAGCTAAAATAAAATAATTAACACTGCATATAATTATATATTTAATTACACATCGCACAAAATTATTTAAATCAAATACGCTATCATGCAATTAATTAATTATAACTACAATAATATTAAATATTGTAAAAAGCCGAAATTACCCCTGTTTTCGGAATGTGGTAGTGACAAGTCTACCCACCTTAAAAGAATTTCGTCCTCGAAATTAAAATCCTCAAAGTAGAGTTTATTCATACACATTATTATTCCCTCAAATTTTAAATTCATCATACATGAAATTAGTTAATAATCCACAATGTCCTCTCACAATTTCAAAAATTCTGAATTATTTGTATTCCTGAAAAAATCCTCAAAATAGAATCAAAGTCCCTTTTTATTAAAATTTTCTTGAAAGTTTTGAGTTAATAATTCAATACCCGAAATTTAATATCCACTCCTCAAATACTCAACAATATGATATTTAAGGATTCTCCAAATGTTACATCCAAATATAAAGTTCTAAAATTCATAACTTGCAATTAAATAAATACATTGATAAATCTCCCAAAATTTCCTAATTAATAACCAACTTAAACATGTCATAATCTTTCCTGGAATTAATAAACCACCAATTATGCCATGTTAATTTCTTAACCATTTATTTAAATCAATATTCATCCTCGAATTTTAATCATCTTGTTCCTCTTGTCAAGTCATAGCTCCTTCATGAATCTTCACTACAGTCAACACCAATAATCACGGTCTAAGAAAATTCTATCTATAGTCATACCACATACAATCTAGGGGGAACATACACGGTTATGGTCTCATTTGTTATGGTGTTGCAGTCTATGCATCAGGGGTACTACTAACTACATTCTAACAAGAAAATCATGCATACAACTATTGTACTAAGCAATCAATCAATCAAATAGGTAGGAACAGAATAAAGGAAAGAACAGAAACTGCTAACACATTACCTGCAGTATCGGTCTCCTCGACCGTCATCGCAAATGCCCGCCCTGCTGGGGTGGTTCCCTTTGCGGGTGCTGAGCAATATACGGTTCCACAGGTAGCCTAACTGGATCTCTATAATCTGAAACTGCGTGTTGGCTGAGAAGATAAGGGGCTAGAAGACAATCCCTTACTCGATGTCCCGCAGCGCCGCAGTGCAAACAAAGTCCTAGCCTCGTTCTACAGCTCTCCCAAAGGTGACCTGGCTTCTTACAGAAGTGACAAGTTCGTTGATCCTGCTGTACAGGAACTGGTGCCGGGTACTGCTGTTGATGCTGAAATGCCCAGGGTTGTCGCTGGATAGGAACTGGTGCTAGGTACTGCGGTGGATACTGAAATGTCCATGGTTGTTGCTGAATATAAAATGGTACTTGGTACTGCTGTTGGTGCTGAATACGGGAATGCTTGGCCGGTCCTGCGCTATCATTCGTATCTCCAAACGTGTCGTGACTCCTCTTAGGCCTGAGATCCAGATCCTCTTCTGCGATCTGAGCATCCATTAAGATAGCCTCATAGGTAGCGGTACGACGACCAGAAGTGCGCGACTTAATCTCTCTTGTCAGTCCCTTTCTAAATTTCCGGGCTCGATTTCCTGGGTCCCGGATCATAGACGATGCAAAACGGCTCAATCTACAAAATTCTGCAGCGTACTCGTCGACCGACATGTTTCCTTGAACTAAGTCCTGAAACTGACTTTCCAAGGTTCCCAATGCCACGTCGGGAAAGAACTTCTTTTTGAAGAGTTCCTTGAAGGTCTCCCAAGTAAGTCCTTGTGCAGTAATTCTCGGCTCCGTGCGATACCACGTGAGTGCGATATCGAACATCTGACTTCCAGCGGCTTCTATCTGCAAGTTCTCCGGAATCTGGGTCAATCGCAGGCTTCTCTCTATATCCTCTAGCCAGTCGTCAGCGTAGAGTATCCCTTCGGTGCCTTTGAACTCTCGAGGCATCATCCTTTTGAAATCCACTATAGTGCCTGATTTCTGCTATTGCTGGCCAGGAAACTGCTGGTACCATGCTACTTTCTCCAAAGCTTGGAGAGTCACTTGATGAGCAATCTCCATGTTTTCTTTTATCAGCTCAGTTTGTGCCTGGTACGCTTCTGCTTGCACCCTCTGAGCCTCAGCTTGAACTCGCTGAGCGTCTGTCGTCACTCTCTGGGCATCTACCATGCCTTGGATCAAGGTAAACATCTGCGTTCCGTCAATGGGCAAACCTCCGGGAATCGAAGTCGGTGGAGGAGGAAGGTTGTCCGTCAGAGCTGCGGCAATCTTCTTAACAGGTGGGGGAGGAGGATCACCTACGTGCATCGGAGATGTAGGAGGAACTACGGCTGTCTGTCCATCAGGTAGAGAGGTGGCAGACCCCTCTAAAGCTGATGTTCCCGCTCTCATAGACCTTGTCTGCGGCGACATCCTGAAGACAGATCCCAAAGAATCAATTTAGGCAAAATGCGATATCATCAAGGAAGGACAGTACAGTTCTAAGGAAGCAACATTCAAGATAAATAGATTGGAAGAAAAATCCTAGTTGTGATTGCACAGGTCAAAGATGCATCCATGGTCTGATATCTCTATCCCCTAGGTATCACGGTTCTATCACAAACACACTCACTGCTAGCTTCCTTACCTACTACAATAGTTGATGCTAGTTATTCTTATCACCCAAGTGCATATCAAATGCAACACTCTTTACTAAATACTGCTCTCTCTAATACAATCTTAAATGGACACCCAAGTCAGTTTGCAGTGGAATCACTATCATGCTCAAGCCGACAGATCCTTACACATGCATCTCATCTACTATATTATAATATATTTCTCCCACTATAAAATCTTATCCTTAATTAAAATTCCTCAAATAACTCCTCGAATAAACTTTTAAAGTATAATGCATACACTTTCCTCAAGGTTAATTATTTAAATACTGAAATGAAAATTTAATCACACAAAATCCTTACAGACTTTTCTAGGTTTATTGAATCAAATTTGAATCCTCAAAATAAAATTTTAACAACAATATTTCAATTCCTCAATTTCAAAATCTTTGCAATTCATTGAAATCTTCAAAATAAAATTTTAATAACAATCTCAATCTTCTCAGAATTCAAAAAATTTGAAATTCATTTTCAATCTTAAATTAAAATTTTAAATCCACACCTTTTGTAGTCCAATAGATCTAATGTTAATCCTTTTCACTGTCCTCATCGACATGCGTCCTCAAATAATACTATAAATTAGTCTGTAAATTCACCTTGATATGAAATCAACCCTACAATGAAACCCAAAATCCTAACTTAATACCTAATCAATAATAATCAATCAATATCACAAGTGAGAATGGACGGAACAAGGGAATGATTTAAATTGGAAATTATAACAAGATTCTCAGGGGTCATCCCAGGAATCTCTCAAGGAATTGTGATTGAGTATTTGCTCTCGTCCTAGTATCCTATGTCCTAGATTCTATCGCAGGCACGCAGTAGTATAACAAGGATGTCACACTACCACGATATCGCTCTAAATGCGAAGTCTGACCTGCATGGGCCACCACTAAAAATGTGTCAAGACCCGTACCCGATTTAGGGGCACGAGTGCGTGGGTACGTCCAGCCTACGCCGCAGCATCGGCGGTAGAACGCTGTCAAGGTCTTGATACTATCTAACTACTGTCACGCAAGCATCCAATCTCCATTAGGAGGTACGGATGACACAAATAAGATGAACACATACTCAATCACAGGATTACAGCACGATAAGATTTCGAATAGAAATTAAAATTAAACACAACACAAGTCCACAAGTAATATTCTAACTCAACAATATCCAAGAATCATCAAAATGTCGGAGACAAATTCGGTACCAAATAGACTGTTAAAAGAACTAACTAAAAATAGTAATTTCCAGCTAGACCTCCTGGAATCACAACTACTATCAAGTCTGCAGCTACTCACCATAAGTGTCAGACAGCGGTCCTCTAAGGCATAGTCTGGAAAAATATTTCCAGTCAGGAAGGAGCAAAGCACAATCTCAAATAACAGTTCCATTAATTGGTAATGTCTATAATACAATAAAACATGTCATGCTAGCTACTGAGAAGACAGTGAAATAAATGCAATGGCAATTTAAGAGAGACAGGCAATGTAAAGAGACAGGCAATAGGCAATATGATACAGTCAGTGCATGTATGAAAATAAAAGAACAAGGAACAGTATCATATACGGGTGATGTAGTATATGATTTAAATAGGGAACTGTAATCTATTCTAAGTGTTTGAAATAGTAGTTTCAAAATGTGATCGGCTTGGGAACATGTACGATAGCTACAGGGCCTGGCTAATCATGGGTGAAGAGCATGATTAACACTTACAATTTCTATACTACAATAAGAGATTTTTGATCACATTTCTTACTAACTACTTCCCCGCCCCCAACTAGTACTGTGGATCCAACCATGACACGTCACGATACACGAGCAAGTCAAGTCTATCATGTACGATGTCTAAATATACATGTCGTGTACAATGTTAATACGATAATCAAGATAACATCTCATGACTGCAGATCCAAGCTATACTAGTCCGTGTAGCACAGTGTCAAGGATTCAGTTGTAACATTTCATGATTGTTGAATTTATAGAAATTATCAAGAATTAGAAATTATCAGAGAATGTACTTGCCTTGGGTCCTTAGCTGGTATTTATGGATGTCCTGTTCCAGAGTATCCCCTGGGTAAACCAACAGTCCTAAAAATATATCACAATAACACTTGTATCAGGGGCTATACTAACACACAATAGAAATACACTGGCCTCAGGGCTATGCCAGGCAGGGCACTAGTCGACTAGGGTCATCTAATAGGAATTCTTATATACATATCTTAATAACATATATATACTTACAATATATCTATATATATCAAATTAAATACATATGCAATGTATATATATATATTAAAAATATACTAAAGGTTATACAAAATATATCTACACATACGAATTAACAAAATACACACATAGACTAATTACATGTATATACTCATATATACCAATTAAAATATACAATACTATATCCAGGTAAATATACCAATTTATACTATATATACAAGCCAATACGAAAATATAATCTACATATATATATACCAAAATACGGTTTTATATATACCAATTTATATAATACAACACATAATATTAAATACTAAAACATACATTAACATGTATTATATGTATACAGACAATTTATACACATATATGTTTAATACGTATTTATAATAAAATACATTTTAATATACATATATAGGAAAATAGAGAAATACGCAAGATATATACATATATATATCTATATATATATAATATATATACGCTAAGTAGAAATACACTATATACACATCTTACACATTATTTAAATATATACCAAAAATATATACATTACATTAACCATACTAATACATTAATTAAATATATATAGATGCTTAACATTAATTATATATATACAAATACACATACCTTAGTTATATATATACATTAACACATTATATATATATATACATTCTGTTTAATTATTAATTAATTAAACAATAGACAAATACATATACTAATTTAAATTATACTAGTATACTTGTATTAAATAGATATTACAAAATAAATCAATGTATATACATATACATATATATATATACATACCAATTAAATTAAATACATACCCATACATACACTTTAATTAAATATATACATTTACATATATATTAATTTTATACTTACATGTACCTACACATTGATTTAATATATACAAATACATATATTAGTATATACATGAACGTATATACGTATGTATATATATACATATATATATATATATATATATATATATATATATAAAGAGAAGGAAGGGAAGAGAAGAGAACTTACTGGGGGTGTCGACGGAGGCTCGTCGGCCGGAGGGATGCAGCAGGGAGGAGCAGCGGTGGTCGGCTGCAGGGTGCAGCGGCCCTCGGGGTGGCCGCCGGAGTCGGGTCGGTCGAACAGCAGGAAGCAAGGAGAGGTGGAGGAGGCTGATGGGGAGAGTCGCCGGATCTGTGCAGCGCCGGAGTTGGCTAGCTGGCCGGCCGGATGTAAGGAGGAGGCCAGTGGGAAGTCCACCGGAGGGATCAGCAGAGGGAGGAGATGTGGAGTTGATGGTGATGGCGGAGATGACAGTAGATGGTGGTGGTGGTGGGAGTTGTAGATGATGGTGGTGGTCGGCCTGGAACTCGACAGCAGGGAGGAGCAAGGCCGCCGGAGTTCAGAGGGGCCGGCCCGGGGTTGAACACCGCAGGGAGTACGCAGAGGGAGGAGAAGGAGCAGTGGGAGAATGGGGGTGGAGCAGTCGGCGGCTGGAGTAGGCCGGCTGTAGGGGTTCGGCCGAGAGCACAGGGCCGCCGGGAACAGTGTATGGGGGGATGAACAGTGTTTCCCCCCCCTTTTAGTTCAAAATTCAAATGAAAAAGTAAGAAAGAAGAAGGAGAAGGAAGAGAAGAAGAAAAGAGAAGAAGAAGAGAAGAAGAAAATGAAAAGGGGAAGCCTACGGTTTGGTGTTGGATGATGGAGGTGGAGGCTTGTTTTTTTGGGATTAGGGTTTCTCTAGGAAAGGGTGTTGATGGGACATGACATATATAGGGAGAGAAGATTTGATGAAGGGTTGTGATTGAACCCTTAGAATGAGTGGCTCAGATTTGACATGGAAAGAAAATAATTCATGGGGGATGAGGGTGAGAGATTTAATTAAAAATATTAGGTTCCCTCATTGTTTAAACAATTGGTTGTTGACACAAAATGCAAATTTGCAATTTAGCCCCCTTAAATTTGGGAAATTGCACAAACACATGAAATGACAAAAATTTGGCGGGCGATTCGGGGTCCGGTGTTTTGTAGGGTCAGGGGGCGCTGCAAGATGGGTATGGGCTGAATTTACAGGGCACTGGAATTAATTTGGAATTTCAGAATCAGATAAAATGGTATCCTCAAATTAAATAGAAATAAATGCAAGTTGTGTTCAACAATTAATTAGGAGTACATGGAGCCAAAATCAGGTCAGGTCATCAATACCAATAATGAAGAAGACTCAGAACAGAATATTACCCTAATTTGGGCTGCACGAAAAATAGGTCAAGATGGCCTCCAATTTTCGATTGGAACGTACAACGATACAAAAATAGGAAATTAAAAATAACGTCCGCGACAATTTTTGTGCGGCTAGAAATAATGCACAGCGAGCATAACTATGAGTTGCAAAAATAGCAGAATTGAAGGCGGGCATGTCTAGGGCAAGATTGTGAAATTTGTTGGAAGACAAAAGTCTGGATAATGCTCCAAATATCAAAGCAAAGGCAATTGCGCAAAATATTAAATAAAATGCGGTAATTAATTACAATCTCCAAATATCAAATTCTAAATAAAATAATAAAATCCAGAATTCTATAATTCGGACAGGGGTTCGTCTACTGGGCTTCTAGGTCTAGTCTGCTAGCTAAAATAAAATAATTAACACTGCATATAATTATATATTTAATTACACATCGCACAAAATTATTTAAATCAAATACGCTATCATGCAATTAATTAATTATAACTACAATAATATTAAATATTATAAAAAGCCGAAATTACCCCTATTTTCGGAATGTGGTAGTGACAGAGATGACATTGACAGGTACCATTATATTGTGGTATTATGTTAGATAGTATTGTGTCCTTATTTCGGGTGCGGGTCGTGACACATTTTTAGTTCCCACGACGTAGGATGGACGTAGTTCACCACTCGTGTCCTTATTCTGGGTGCGGGTTGTGTCATATTTTTAGTGGTGACCCATGCAGGTCAAGAGTCGCAAGTAGAGCGATTCGGAGTAGTACGATAACTTAGTTATACTATTATGAGCCTGCTTTAGGAATATGATATAAGATGAGAGTATACTCAATCACAGTTTGGAACACTTCCAATTTGATTCAATTATCGTTATTTTCAATTGAAAATCCTTATTTATTGAATGTTTGCTTTACTTTGAATAATTTTGTCCTTCCTTGATGATAACGTATCTTAATCAATATTGATTTCTTTGCTTTAATATGTCTTCAGGATGCCGCCGAAGACTCGATCTCAGCGCTTTGGCACAAATTTCTTAGGGTCGGTTACCTCACCACCTCCGAGGAGAGCAGCATCAGGAGTCCCATCTCTATCAGCTCCAGTTCAGAGGGTTGTTTTATCGATCTAGGTGGGCGTCTTAGCCACAGATTTTGGGGATACTCTACCTCCAGTCCAGAGGGTCAACCTACACCTTCACAGAGGATAGTGCCTTCAGTATCGGAGGAGCTACCACCTCCACCACCAGCTGTTGATCAAGTACAGATGTTTTCCCTCTTTCAGTAGATGTTGGAGGCTTAGAGGGATCAGGCGGAGGCACAACAGCGACAGTCGAAGGTGATGCGACAGAGCATTGAGTATGCCCATCAGCTAGTACTAGCCGCTGTTGAGATAGTTACAGTGGTCCAGCCACAGGCAGTCCCACCTCCACAGATATTACAACAGCCAAGGCCATGCACCATAGTAGACATCAAGAGGGTGGGGTCTAAGGAGTTCAGAGGTACTGAGGGGATTATCTACACAGATGGTTGGATAGAGGATATCGAAAGGAACCTGTTGCTAGCACAGATTCCTGAGGCTTTACAGATAGAGGAAACATGCAGTATGATGCATGACATAGCCTTGACCTGGTTCAGGACCGATCTGAGGGTCAGAGTGCTGGGTCTTTCCTAGGAGGCCTTTAAGGAACTCTTCAAGGAATATTTCTTCCCCGATGTGGCTCTGACATCACTGGAGAATCAGTTCGAGCACTTCGTCCAAGGAAACATGACGGAGGACGAGTATGCTGTCGAGTATTTTAGATTAGGGCAATTTGTTGAGGGACAGAACCCCAGGGCCAAGGCTATAAAATTCAGGAAGGGACTAAATAGTGAGATTAAGTCTCACACCAATAGAGAGTGCACTACTACTAATAAGAAGATTCTGAGGCAGGCACAGTGGGCGGAGGATGATCTGGAGCTTGGCTCCAAGAGGCCGAGGAACACAGGAGGAGCCAGTACTAGAGCGGGCCAAGCGAAGCAGCCTCACTTCCAGCAAATGCAGAGGTCTTTCCATCAGCAACAGCCGAGACATCAGTTTCAGGCACCATTCAGGCCACCAGTGCAGCAGGCACATCAGGCACAGAGACCCGCACGACAAGCCCCGTAGTGTACTCACTGTGGAAATATTGGACATACACGGGAGGTCTGCAGGAAGAGGCTTGGAGTGTGCTTCTATTGCGGACAAACAGGACATCAGTTACGAGATTGCATTTTAGATCCCGTTCGAGCAGGCCAGGGTGTAGCACCTATTCAGAGGATTCCACCGAGTCACTCGATAAGACAGCAGCGAGGACCTCCCCTACCACCATAACAGCAGCAGTTTGCTCAGCACCAGCAGCAGCAGAGAGGTGCTCAGTGATAGGGGCGAGCTTTTGCCCTGACCGTCGAGGAGGAGGCGCTAGTTGGTGATATTATCTCAGGTTCAGTCTATCTTGATTCCTTTACAGCACATATTTTATTTGATTCTAGTGCTTTACACAGTTTCTTTACTGTATTGTTTGCTTTGAAACATTATTTGGAGTCTGGACCGTTGGTGAGGACTTATAAGATCGCGATCGGGGGTGGCATAATACTGGTTAGTGATGTTTGCAAGGATCGAAGAGTTTCTTTGGGAGGCCGAGAGTTGAGCGCGTGTCTACTTGTAATGCCACTTTTGAGTTACGATATAGTACTCGGGATGGATTGGTTAAGTAGGCACCATGCTAGTATCGATTGTACTGGTGGCAGAGTAGTATTCCAGCCGCTAGGAGAGCCAGAGTTTCAGTTCGTCAGAGGAATAACGGGGCAGGACAAAAGATTCTACTGTGGAGCTATGGTAGAAGAGCAGGAGCCGCCATATCCATTGATTGCAGAGTCTATGGACATATTTTCAGAGGAGTTATCAGGGTTGCCACCAGACCGAGATATGGAGTTCTCTATAAATTTGGTGCCAGGCGCAGAGCCGATATCATAGCACATCTATAGGGTGAATAATAGCGAACTGGCGGAGTTGAAGAAGCCAGTGGATGAGTTACAGGACAAGGGCTTTATCTGTTTTAGTTCATCACCATGGGGTGCTCCGGTATTATTTGTACCAAAGAAGGATAGGTCAGTACGCATGTATATCGACTACAAGGCACTCAATAACCTCATTATTAAGAATAAATACTCGTTGTCGCAGATTGATGATTTGTTTGATTAGTTGAGCGGGGAGAAAGTATTCTCCAAGATAGACTTGAGGTCAGAGTACCACCAGGTAAAAGTGAAGAAGGAGAAAATACCGAAGACAGCTTTCAGGACTCTGTTTGGATAGTTCGAGTTCTTGGTGATGCCGTTTGGGTTGACTAATTTTCTAGCGGTATTCATGAACCTGATGAATAAGGTATTTTATTAGTACCTTGATCAGTTTATAATGGTATTCATTGATAACATTATGATATATTCGAAGACTACAGAGGAGCATGAGGAACATATAAGGATAGTTCTGGAGACCCTCAAGAAGGAAAAGCTTTATGGCAAGCTTTCGAAGTATTAGTTCTTCCTTGAAAAGGTTGAGTTCCTCGGGCATGTGATTATAGGAGATGGGATATCAGTGGACCCAAAGAAGATATCCGCAGTTGAGTCGTAGTCTACCCCGATCTCAGTGGCAGAGATCAGGAGTTTTCTTGGATTGGCAGGCTACTATCGAAGATTTGTTCAGGATTTTTCCAGGATCGTAGAACCGATGACTAGATTGACTTGGAAGGACATGTAATTCGTTTGGACAGAGGAGTGTCAGGCCGCATTCGAGGAGCTGAAGAAGAGGTTGACTACAGCTCCAGTATTAACGTTGCCATTGGGGAGAAGAGGTTTTACCATCTATAGTGATGCATCGGATAAAGGTTTGGGGTGTGTGTTGCAGCAAAACGGGAAGGTAATTGCCTATATTTTTAGACAATTATGCCCGCACAAGAAGAATTACCCTACCCATGATTTGGAGTTGGCAGCGGTTATTTTTGCTCTTAACCTGTGGAAGCATTACTTGTATGGGAAGTGAGTAGAGATCTTCACAGACCATAAGAGCTTAGAGTATTTGTTCACACAGAAGGAGCTCAACATGAGGCAGCGACGATGGTTGGAGTTGATAAAGGACTTTGACATTTCTTTGCAGTATCATCCAGGGAAGGCCAACGTAGTCATGGATGCCTTGAGTAGGTATCCCGTGGCTATGCACTTGATGAGGGACAGACACTTATTGGCAGATCTTGATAGCTTGAGTATCGAGGTGTTAGTTCCTGGAGTTATGATACAGATGTAGGGACTTTAGGTGCATTCTGAGTTGATGGACCGGATTAGAGAGGCACAGTTCCAGGATGAGTCTCTGAGAAACATCAGAGCGCTAGTCCGGATGGGGTTGGCAGAGGACTTCAACGTCGCAGATGATGGATCATTGTGGTACGATACCAGGTTATGTGTGCCGAGTGGAGCGTTGCGCGAGGAGGTTCTTCTGGAGGCACATCGATCTCAGTACTCTATGCATCCAGGTGCCAACAAGATGTATAGAGACATGACACAACATATTTAGTGGTATGGTATAAAGTAGGAGGTAGCTAACTTCGTATCCAGATGTTTGGTATGCCAGCAGATAAAGACGGAGAGACAGAGGCCAGGTGAATTGCTTCAGCCTTTACCTATTCCAGAGTGAAAGTGGGAGCATGTGACAATGGACTTTGTATCAGGGCTTCCGCATTCTCTAGGAGGAAAAGATGCAATTTGGGTCATTATTGCCAGGTTTACCAAATTAACCCATTTTTTACCATTCAAAGTGGGTAAGACTATGGAGAATCTCGTGGAGATGTATGTGAGACAGATAGTCAGATTACATGGAGTTCCTGTGAGCATAGTCTTAGATCAGAATAATCGCTTTACTTTCTATTTCTGGAGGAGTTTGCAGGCTAGCTTGGGCACTCGGCTTAAGTTTAGTACCGCATATCACCCTCAGATGGACGGACAGTCGGAGAGGACTATTCAGACTCTCGAGAATATGATACGGACTTGTGTATTAGATTTTGGAGGCTCTTGGAAGGATCACCTTCACTAGTAGAGTATGCTTATAATAACAGCTACCAGACCAGTATCGAGATCTCACCATTTGAGGCACTATATGGACGGAGATACCGCAATCCATTATCATGGGATGATGTTGGTGAGATAGCTTTATTGGGATCGGAGATGGTCGTGGATGCAGCTGAGAAGGTGAAGCTCATCAGAGATAGACTTCGGGTGGCGCAGGACAGACAGCGACATTGGACCGATAGCCACCGGAGAACTTTGGAGTTCCAAGTATAGGATTAGTTTTTATTTATTGTGATTTCTTGTTTTAGATAGAGTGCTAAGGTGGTATTTTGTGCTAGGTTGGTGATCTTGTGTTCTTGCGGATTTCTCCGATACGGGGTATGATTCACTTTGCTGAAGGCGGGAAGCTTAGTCCACGGTACATCGGACCCTTCAGTATTTTTGAGAGGGTCGGTATAGTGGCCTACAGGCTATACTTGCCGCCTGGACTAGAGAGAGTGCATAATATGTTCTATGTGTTACAGCTGAGACGGTATGTGGCAGACCTTAGACATGTATTAGATCACTCGGAGATCCAGGTGGGGCCGACTCTTAGTTATCTAGAGCAGTCCGTGGATATTCTGGATCGCAGGAAGAAGGTGCAGTAGAACCAGACGATTCCTTTAGTACGCATCGCGTTGAGGCATCACTCTCCAGGGGAGTCTACCTGGGAGAGAGAGAGGTCGAGATGCGTGAGCGATATCCTTATCTGTTCGAGATGTGAGGTATATTTTTTTCTTGCTTGTTATGATTTTTCTTTTATAGCTACTTTCTTCCTTAACTTTTGAGAACAAAATTTTTCTAAGGTAGGTAGACTTGTCACCCTCACTTTTCCAAATAGGGATAGTTTGATAATTTGGCCTAGTTATTTAATTTTAGGAATATAATATTATTATTAGTGTGTAATAAATTGTTATTTGATGTTTGTAGTAGTTATTTATTTATTAGAGTGTTATGTATTTATTTAGATACTTATAGTAATTATTTCTAATAGTGGGCTATCATATTATTTGGACTTGACAATTGTATGCCCAATTAGCCATGTTATGACAACTAGTGAGCCCAACATGGACCCAAACCCAAAAGCCATTCCCAAAAATTAATTTGGAGGGTTAGACTTAATTAGACTTAATTAGAGACTTTCCAAAATTGTCCACCATAAATTATATTCATAATTGGATGGAGAGGGTGTCTTGGACATTAGACATTACTTGGAGAAGGGGAGAGGGGGGCCGGACACCATAAGAGAGGACTCTCTTCTCTCTCCTCATTTGCATTCATTTTAATCTAAATTCTAGATCCCCAATTTTTTCCACATTCCCTCCATCAATATCTTTATCAATTTCTTCATATTCCCTCTAATTTTTATTCCTCAAGGATCTTTGGAGCTTGGAGAAGCAAGGAGCACAAGAAGGAGGAGCATTGGTGGAGAGATCGTATCCGGATCGTGTCTAATTATATTTTTATTAGAAATCTATCTCCCAATTGATAATTTCTAAATCCCCTCTCATTCTAGATTCTAAATCATGCATGAGACCTCTAGGAACTACCCCATGTCATAGGTCTACCATTAGGAACAAATTCTAGTTGACTTGGTTGAGTATTATGGTCTCAACATAAGTCTTTGTATTGATTTTGGAGGAAATTACGGGATTGACACATCAAATTGTGTGTCATGAGACTAATTTAGTCAAATTAGACTTAGATCAGGGTTGGGATGCTAGATACGTGTCCATAATTGGATACGTGTAGGTCGTATCTTGGCATTTTGAGATACGGTATGATACAGAGTCCTATTTTGGGTGTTTTTGTAATTATTTCTAAATTCTCATTTTATCAAGTTTTATTAATTGTATAATAATGTATTTATGTATACGAATGGTTTAATATGGAGAATTAGTAAAATTGGGCATTTGATGGTGTGTGTGTATCATAATTTTCCTATAGTGCATACCTAGTGTTTAATTTAATGTCTCTTGTGTGGGTGTGCGTTATATATATACGAATAAGAGTATACAAATATCTATGTCTATATTTATTTATGTGTATTATTTGTATGGGGGGTAAGTTGATAGTGTAAACCCCCTCACCCAAAATAGGTATTTCATGTGTATTTATATTATTATATTTATCATAGATTATTTTAAATATTGAATTTCTTTAGAGTATTCTCTTAGTTAATTAGAAAATAAATTTATTAATATATTTACTTATATAAATATTTATTTAGAATTATTTTTAGGCTATTTTAGATTTTTGGAGATTTTTCTAGAATTTTAGGGTAATTAAAACATAGAAAACATAAATTTTTAGGACTTTCATGATTTACTATGAGACCATACTTACATATTGTTCCTACCAAATATTTATTTTAGGTTAAAATATTTAATTATATTTTTCTTTAATTTAATTAGAATTTTAAGAAATTTATTTAGATTTTTGAAATTATTTAGAATTTATTTGGATATATATAAGTCTTAATATTAGATAGATACTAATTTAGTGTTAATAGATATTAATAAGATTATATATAAATTATTTGTATTATCTTTAATTCTATTTAAGATATAAATTATTAAGATAAACTCAAACTCTATTTTAAATTAATTTAAATCTTGAGCCTACTAGAAAAGCAACTTCATGCATATCTTATCCTTATTTAAACTGATCATAATCATATCCAAATTAGTCAATCCTAGTAATATTCAATTAAGTAGTCTCCACCATTATAAATACCTTTTAGACTTATGGAATAAACTCATCTTTCATATTTTTCTTCCCCAAACTCTATTTTTTCTCCAAAAACAGTCAAAATTTATCATAAATTCAGCCTCATTTTCTAGTAGTTATGACGACTTAAAAAGACGATATCTCCTAGCTCCAGACTCCAAACGTGCTCCAGTTTTTTTGTTAGAACTATATCAAGGTTAGTTTTATGATTATATAAATTATTTTAATAATTTATGAACCTATGTTTTTCAAAAAATTCTAAAAGTGTCAGCTGTCCGAAATCAAACGCATTTTGGTGTTTTTGAGATTGCGGGAGATCCCGAACTCAGAATTATGAACCGTTTAAAGTTTCAGAAAGTTGACATGATGACCTTACATAAAATTATTTTTCAAGAATTTAATATTAAATTTTAATCTACTATAAAATTTGTGCAACATAGACGTAAATAGGAAACTACCGAAAATTATCATCTATTCTCCCTTGTGGCCATAACCCTTTACCGACTTGTGATTTTATAAAATCGTCAATTCTAGCATTCATGTAGCGCTAAAATCTATAGGATTTTACACAAAAATCAAATATTTGATTCGGTTGAATTTTTTGTCAACGGATTTCCTCGATTTGTGTGCCACGGATCACAAATACGTAAAGTTGATTTTCTTTGGATCGAAATTAGGGTTTAGTAATAAAATCAGATTATAATAAGATTAAAATACTATTTTAGGTTATTTTATTCAGAATTAAAATAGATTAAAATGGAGGAACCTATTCACCCATTTTTGTAACCTAACTTGTTTAATTTATGTGAAGGGTAGATCGGACGACGCCTTGAGTTGAGACTTCATTCTTTTTCAGACTAGGCAAGATACCTTGGCAAATTGCTTATAGTACTTTCCATGCTTATCATATTTTTATATATTCATTATATATGTGTGTTTTCTTTCAGTCATAATTATATACTATATATATGTTGACACACACTTGACACACACTTGACACATAGTATCATGGAAGGAAAGGACAATCAGTAGGCGTATGGGCTACCCACGCTGGTAAACCGTAGTAACTAGCACGCACTACGGGAGTTGTGTCGCGATGGTCGCTACCCTCGCGGTATGACGGCTGATGATGTTCATGGATGTGTATGTAAGTTATGCGATAGATAGAATATCCTACACCTACCCATATGTTGAAAGGTTGTCCTCACTATGCATTTTTATATACATTGTCTAGTATAGTGTACTTATATATTTTTTGTCTATTATGCATGTTTATTGTATTCATTTGGCATGCTTTTATGTATATTGTTATGTCCCTTTGAGGACTTGGTCCCTTTTCAGGTGTAGACGATCTTGATTATTCGCAGGAGCATGGATCAAGACTAGCTACTTATCTCTCTTTCGAGGAGGTCTTCTCTTCGAGCCTCATTGATCATTAGATGTACTTATGTGGTTTCTCTTATATTCTAGTTGGTAGTGGATTTGTCTCCACCCAACTACTTGTTCTTATCAAGCATTTTATACTTGATTCAGTTATATAGTTGATTTGTTATTTAATTCTATTGATGAGAACTAGTTATGTCCTGTGACTTATGAAATAAATCTATACCACTTGTGAATGACTATTCATAATACATCGTACGTATGTGTTATGGTTTCGATATATTGGAGTTGTCATATACATACGGATGGCATGCTTACGTATTCCTAGTCCTACGTATCTTGGGACTGGAGCATGACATATTTTTGTGGTAGCCCATGCAGGTCGAGAGCATATTATCTCGGTTACGTTACTGTACCGAGCAAGCCTGCGCATAGGATTAGAATATAGGATCTCATCCACTTATTTAATCACCGTCCTTGATTTTATTTTGCATTCTTATTTGATTTCTTGCATTGCATCTTGCTTGATCCTTTCACAACGTTAATCTTATCTTTTCTTTCGTGCTTGATAGGGGTTAGGAAGATGACTGGTACTAGGTATATACGCTATATTATTCAATAATACTATTAGTTAAATTATTGTAAGTTGGGTAGTATACCTCATAACCTAGTATCATATAGTCCTTTTGACCCATTAATGTAGTATAATTGAATGACACCAACTATGGGCTTGCATTAGAAGATAGTGTTTATCCAGAATGTAGAACTTAGAGGCCCATACCCCCATTTGGTCGACTAGAGACTTAGAAAAGAAGTTAGTATGGCAACTGTAGAGGCACAACACTGGCCTTCTTGTTGAACTTAAATTATTTTTTACCTTCCTTCATCATAATCCAGCGTACTTATATTTTCTGAACTACCTCTGCTTATGCTGCTATTTTATAGCCTAGTTTTGCAAGATTATTCTTTTATCGAGCTTGTTCATGACATGTGTGTTATTGGAGACGTCTACTAATATAGTGTCTAAATCAGAATCAGTGTATTACGGTCTGATCAACCTTAATGCCCTTGGTTCGCTCTTCGCATGACTACTTTACGTGGATTAAGATATAAAGTTGACTCAGCTTGTTAGACAAATATACTTGCCCTTTATACATGTCCAAGCATATCTTATCGGTTATCTAACTGTACTGATATGTGCATGTGAATAGAAATTTACCAAAATAGGATCTCATCCGCAACTGCCCTTACAACTCTCTTTTTGAATTCTTTAATCGCCTTGAACCTTGTACTTGTATTCTATCACCTTCTCCTTGAATTCTTTATTATTGTTTTTCGTCTTCCCCTATTTCAGAAAGACGAACGCTCGTGCTTGGTATAAGTTTGATGTACGGATAGTACTAGATATACTCCATAGGTCAATCATATTACTTGGTGACTATCTTTTGTAATTAAGGACATAAAGCTTGTGAGATATTTTATGGATTGAATAACACGATTAAATAATTTGAGGACATTTTTCTTAAATATATAGCCTATGTGATAGATCGATAAATTCTAAGTTGGATAGAAGTTGCATTATCAACTTGAGGTAAAGAATTTAGATTGTGATCAAGTAAGATTAGATTGAGAGATTTAAGTCATTTTAATTTCGAGAATTTTTAGAAGAATAATTTAGATTATGATGATTTAACTTTAAAGGTAAGAATGTCTTATAGAATAAAATTTAAAATTTTGATATTATGGTCCAAATATTTATAATTTGAGCACATGATTTATATTTTTAATATGGGAGATTGAATTAACAATTTAAATCTTGAAAAAAATAGAACTCTAAATATGAACATTGATTGATGGAATTCAAAATTTATAATTTGATGATTTGAATTAAAAGTTAAATTTTGATTATTGGATCACCTATTTGAAATGTTGATAATAGAAATTAAATTTAAAATTTGAAGAGTATAAAATTCTTAAGTTGAAATATAGGAATAATATTTGATTAGAATTTTTTAAAATCCATAAGAGATTATAATAGTTGAAAATCGTGATATAAAATTTGATGTGGGCTATTTAAATCTTCAAGTAGTCATATAGATTTGAATTAAATTTGGATGTTAATTATTTAAAAATCTAGAAGAGATTATGATAGGTTAAATTTTAATTTAAACAGTGGTTATTTTAATTTTGAAGAGATTATGATGGATTTGAATATATTTTATCATTTAAATTTTTAAGAAGATTATGGTTGACTTGCCTTAGATACGAATATGAAAGATTTAACAAATTATTCCTTATTTTTAATTTTGAGAACAAAATTTTTGTAGACGAAATTTTTGTAAGTTGGGTAGATTGTAAACCCCCTCACCTAAAATAGGTATTTCGTGTGTATTTTATATTATTATATTTATTATAGATTATTTTAAATATTGAATTTTTTTATAGTATTCTCTTATTTAATTGGAGAGTAAATTTCTTAATATATTTAATTATATAAATATTTACTTAGAATTATTTTTAGGCTATTTTAGATTTTTGGAGATTTTTATAGAATTTTAGGATAATTAAAACATATAAAACGTAAATATTTAGGACTTTCATGATTTACTATGAGACCATAATTGCATATTGTTCCTACCAAATATTTATTTTAGGTTAAAATATTTAATTATACTTTTCTGTAATTTATTTAGAATTTTAAGAAATTTATTTAGATTTTTGAAATTATTTAGGATTTATTTGGATATATATAGGTCTTAATATTAGATAGATGCTAATTTAGTGTTAATAGATATTAATAAGATTATATATAAATTATTTGTATTATCTTTAATTCTATTTAAGATTATACATTATTGAGATAAACTCAAACTCTATTTTAAATTAATTCAAATCCTGAGCCTACTAGGAAAGCAACTTCATACATATCTTATTATTATTTAAACTGATCCTAATCATATCCAAATTAGTCAATCCTAGTCATATTCAATTAAGTAGTCTCCACCATTATAAATACCTATTATACTTATAGAATAAAAAAATCTTTCATATTTTTTTCCCCAAACTCCTCTATTTTTCGTCCAAAAACAGTCAAAATTCGTTATAAATTCAGCCTCATTTTCTAGTAGTTATGACGACTTAAAAAGACGATATCTCCTAGCTCCAGACTCCAAACGCGCTCCAGTTTTTTTGTTAGAACTATATCAAGGTTAGTTTTTTGAATATATAAATTATTTTAATAATTTATGAACCTATTTTTCTAAAAAATTCTAAAAGTGTCAGCTGTCCGAAATTATACGCATTTTGGTGTTTTTGAAATTACGGGAGATCTAGAACTCGGAATTATGAACCGTTTGAAGTTTCTGAAAGTTGACATGATGAAATTACATAAAATTAGAATTTAACATGAATGTTTAATCTACTGTAAAATTTGTGCAACGTAGACGTAAATAGGAAACCACCGAAAACTGTCATCTATTTGCCCTTGTGGCCATAACTCTTTACTGACTTATAATTTTATAAAACCATTGATTCTGGTATTCATATAGCGCTAAAATCTATAGGATTTTACACACAAATCTAAGATTTGAGTCAGTTGACATTTTGGTCAACGGATTGCCTCGATTTGTGTGCCACGGATCACAAATCCGTAAAGTTGATTTTCTTTGGACCGAAATTAGGGTTTAGTCAAAAAATTAGATTATAATAAGATTAAAAATGCTATTTTAGGTTATTTTATTCAGAATTAAAATAGATTAAAATGGAGGAACCTATTCACCCACTTTTGTAACCTAACTTTTTTAATTTATGTGAAGGGTAGATCGGACGACGCCTTGAGTTGGGACTTCATTTTTTTTAGACCAGGCAAGATACCTTGCCAAATTTTTTATAGTACTTTACATGCTTATCATATTTTTATATATTCATTATATATGTGTTTTCTTTCAGTCATAATTATATACTATATATATGTTGACACACACTTGACACATAGTATCATGGGAGGGGAGGAAAATCAGTAGGCGTATGGGCTACCCACGCTGGTAAACCGTAGTAACTAGCACGCACTACAGGAGTTGTGTCACGATGGTCGCTACCCTCGCGGTATGTCGGCTGATGGTGTCACGATGGTCGCTACCCTCGTGGTATGACGGTTGATGATGTTCATGGACGTGTGTGTGAGTTATGAGATAGATAGAGTATCCTACACCTACCTATACGTCAAAAGGTTGTCCTCACTATGCATTTTCATATAGATTGTCTACTACAGTGTACTTATATATTTTATGTCTATTATGCATGTTTACTGTATTCAATTGGCATGCTTTTATGTATCTTGTTACGTCCCTTTGAAGACCTGGTCCCTTTCCAGGTGTAGACGATCTTGACTATTCGCAGGAGCACGGATCAGGACTAGCTATTTATCTCTCTTTCGAGGAGGACTTCTCTTCGAACCTCATTGATCATTAGATTTACTTATGTGGTTTCTCTTATATTCTAGTGGGTAGTGGATTTGTCTCCACCCAACTACTTGTTCTTATCAAGCATTTTATACTATATTCAGTTATATAGTTGATTGGTTATTTGATTCTGTGGATGAGATCTAGTTATGCCCTGTGACTTATGAAATAAATCTATACCACTTGTGAATGACTATTCATAATACAGCGTACGTATGTGTTATAGTTTCCATATATTGGAGTTGTCATATACATACAGCTGGCATGCTTACGTATTCCTAGTCCTACGTATCTTGGGACTGGGGCGTGACAAATAGTGTGTTTGTGTTGACAGTTGTGTAAGCATGTGTGTGAGTTGCAAACATGTGCACTCGAGATGGGGCATTGATTATGTAGTGAGTTGATACCACTCAAGTTCAGCAGTAGTGGCATTAGTAAAATATGTGTGAGGGAGGGTTCAGGTATGGAAGATTGGGTTACATTGCAATTTTAGCAGCAGCAGTGCACATCTGTGAACTGCTTTACCCTTTGTAACAATAACTGTTACGACTTGTATGGGTATCAGTCAGTTATTAAAGGAGTTGGTGTTGGACTTCTTGAGTAGGTTGGATTAAGGAGAAGAGTAGATTACCAGTAGCACACAAGTGCTTATGAGATGGAGTTGGGGAGTCGGGTTTAAGGAGAATTCAGTAGCAACAGTAAATATTATATAGTCAACTCGGGTATTACCTGGATACTAAGGTTTATATCAGCAACAATGCTCCAATATGCATTGTTATAGATCAGGTAACAAGAAGTTGTTGTCAAATATATGTGTCAGTGGAAAATTGCACCTATGTGTATAGGTGGTCGGTAAGTGTGAATGTGTGGTGATCGGGTAAGCTGAGTACATTGGTATCTGATACCAAGGTTTGAGTCATTAGTTAATGAAGTTGGTATTCAGTCAGGATATGTATTAGGTGTTAGTAAGATAGGATAATGTCAATTAGTGTATATATGGTTTAGCAGTTAGTAAATTTAGTTCTATTAGATAATTAGCTATTGTTATTAGCTATGGTTATTATCTTATATAGTTATTGCAAACTAGTATATACTAAATTGTGACCAATATAGACCCATATGACCTAGTATTGGTCTAGAAAGCATCCTTATTGCATTTTAGCTCATTTCTCACTTTATATCACCAAATTGACATGTCCTTCACATCTAGGTGTGTGTGACACCATTTCAGACACGAGAAAACCATTTGCTCTGGACAGAGGCGAGTACATCTCCAGTGGTTTTCTTATTTTGATTGTCTATATGACTCTTACTTTTAGTATTGCTTTATTTGATTTCTAATATGATGGCATACACGGATTGGTATACGTGGATCCCCGTCATGAGATGTTCTTCTCCGTGATCATTTTTACTTCGTGATTGGTTGACTAGACCATGATTGGTATGCATGATATTACAGATCATGCATAGTGATACCGTATCAGAACGTGTCATGATTTGAATCTGTGTACTAGTCGGGGGTTCGGAGAAGTATTAGTGGATATGTGATCATACCTTTCAGACCATGATATATTTATGTTGTACCCCATGATAGCTAGCAGACCATGCAACTCACGTGTGGCCATACTAACTCCCATTTATGAGTATAGACTGTGCTAGGCCCAAGCCTATCACATATCTTGCTAATGTTTTAAGGCACAAGTTTATTATTACATTTCCTTATTTCAGTTCATTACTTGATGATTCCTTGCTTGGTTTCTCTTAATATATTTCCATTATTTCCTTGATATCTCTTTGGCGTGCTTAGTTATATTCTAGATATTTTCCATCATCTATTGTCTTTACTATTGTTGTTTCATAGTTTTTGTCAATTAATGGAATTGCTATTGGGTTGTATTCGCTCCATCCTGATTGGATATATTTTTCAGATGATTTATTAAAGGACTGGTGTCTCGCACTAAGGATCGTAGAAGGGTGAGCCCGTTGAGCCAGTTGATCCTATGCCCGTAGAGCCACCTGTTATAGATCCTCTTGTGTTAGACACTTAGATGTTTTTATGAGTTGTATTTGACTACTTATACTCTTTGGCATGTATTATCCTATTGTGAGAATTATGGAGATTAGACTTGGCCTTGTGACACTTGTACTCTTTTTAGTTCTATTCCATATCATGCTATTTCCTCTCCTAGTTTGTTGGTGATTTTGTGTGTGTGTGTGTCTATATATATATATATATATATATATATATATATATATATATATATATATTGTGATTTCATTATATTATCCCTCTATTCAGAGATGATATGACATTGACATGTACCATTATATTGTGGTATTATGTTAGATAGTATTGTGACTTAGAACATCGTTCTATGTCGTTCCCACGGCGTAGGCTAGGCATAGTTCACCATACGTGCCCTTATTCCGGGTGCAGGTCGTGACACCTACGACCTGCCATCCATGCACATGTAGTCATTTTTCAGTATCTGACGATGCGAGAAGTCCTTAACCAAGCCCTCACTCTTGAATCGCAGTATCCCCATGTTGCTGTCGGCACTGTACATACTTCTAATCCCAAGCACCCTAACAACATGGGAGAAAACAATGCCCTAAAGCGTCCAAATAATGGCGGTCGTTAGAAATGGAACACAGGTCCATACTGTAGTTTCTGTAAGAAGTCAGGGCACGCCTTCAATAACTGTCGCTCAACTAAAGGGTTATGCCTTATTTGTGGTGATCTAAATCATGCAATTCGAGACTGTCTGTGCTACTTTGACCGCCATCAGCAGCATCCAAATCCTGCCACAGCGCCTCAAGCTAATCGAGCTGTACCACAACAGGATCGTCGTTAAGCTCAAGACCGGGTATTCACTATGACACGGGAAGAAGCCCTCACTTCAGACACCGTTGTGTCAGGTATATTATTTTTCAATAACATACCTACTCGCGTGCTATTTGATTTTGGTGCTACGCATAGTTTTATATCCGCGGATTTTACCTTCGAACACAAGTTATTGATGACACCGTTATATCTAAAACTTATTGTTAGTACCCCATTGAGCACAAAAATACATGTTCGTTCAATATGTCAATGCAGTCATGTCTGTATCGGAGGAAGGAAACTGTCGCTCGAAGTGTTAGTCCTAAACATCTGGGATTACGACATTATCTTGGGGATAGATTTGTAGCAACCCTAGAGGGGGTGAATAGGGTCAAGCTAACAAATCAAGCAGAAATGATTAATAATAGGCAATTAAAAAATTAAGTGTGCAAGAAGTAAAGTAATAAGAATACCGACACCCGATGTATCCTGGTATCCTCTTAGAGGCACTCCAGTCCCAGAAACTCTTGTCCGGCTTGAATCTACTATTTTCACAATAGTTTCACCATGAGCTTTGATCCCAAGGCTCATTGTCTTTTTACGCAAGAGTTTTGATCCGAAGGCTCTCTAACTTCACACAAGGTTTTATCTGAAGGCTTGTACACTTTAACCTTTTATAAGATGATTTTGATATTCTTACAACGAATATAAATATCTAACTTTTATAACTCAAAAATACTCTAACACAATTTATGGATAGGCAAATAAAAGCTTTAGTGGAGTGTTTGTGGATGGCCATTGGTAGATAGAAAAAATTTAGGCTCAAAGGAACTGCCTTGAATGAGGGGGTTCAAGTCTATATATATGCCAACACAAAGAAAGAGCAAAATTACAACTTCCAGCCCCGAACGGTATACCGTCGATATACTATAGTATACCGTCGGTATATCGGTCTACATTAGCAACGACTAGAAAAAGAGTCATTGGGATCATTTAATGCACATGAATTCGACCGTTGGATTGCCAATTGTGATGAACTGGTATACTATCGGTATAGACCAGTATACAGTCGGTATAGACCAGTATATCGTAGGTATGCCGATCTAAACGACGGAAAGTAACATTTATATAAAACCGGTATACCGCTGGAATACTATAATATACCGCCGGTATGCCAATTTTTGGCCAAAAATAATCCTGGGTAATTTTCTAACCTAGATTTTGATTTTACCATCAATTTCTTGTGTTTATAATTTTTTCTAAGACTCATTACAGACTTTAGATAGACTATAGCATGTGCAGAATTCTTCAGAGTCTGAAAATGATGATGGCTTAGCTTGGCTTCTTTCCTTGATAGATGATGGCTTTTTTCCTTGACGACAGTTGTCCTAAGATACCCAGATTATGAAATCTGAATACCGTTCGGGGGCGGGTGCGTGGCTCCGGAGATGTCGTAGGAGGTTCAGAGAAATCTTCTGGGATAATGTCGTCTTTGGACCATCATGATTTATGTATTGCATATGTCCATATTTGATCATGCTTTATTTCTTTTTTTCAAATACATGTTAGACGAATAAAGCAATATACATGTAGCAAATATTATACAATAAATACACATTAGGACTATGATAAGTTTAAGTACTAATAATGTAGTAATAGCTTGAGTATTAGTGATGTTATAATGTTAAATTTACTCGATTAACCATATTAAAAAATATAGTTAGATCATTGGTGTAAAACCGCCTAATTTTAAAAACATAATATTTATTTAATTAAGCATTAAATTTATTTATAGTATCTCTTAGCCAATTAGAAAATAGAATTTATTGAATTTTAATTACTAGGTAAATATTCATCTAGAAATTAATGATCAAACTATTAATATTTTATTTTATTTTATTTTATTTAGGAAGTCTTGTAGAAGAATGAAAGATTTTTTCTAGGATGTGCTGATATCTTTTTGGGTTTTTTTTTAGACTTATATATATATATATATATATATATATATATGGTATTAAATAAAAGAGTAAAGAATGGAAAAAAAGAAAGAAAAACCTAAACCATTATAAATTTTCCTTAAGTCTAAATTTCTTAAAGCCCTATGCCTAAGCTAACCCAATTCCTATAACCCAGCAGCCCAACCGTTCACCCCCCTGCGAGCAGTAACTCCCATGCCTCAGCTGGACCCGAGACCCCCCCGTTTCCTTCTCTACTCCCTATATATATATATATATATATATATATATATATATATATATATATTCCATAAAACCCTAACCCTAAACCTACTCACACCCTACCTCCGCCGACCTCTGACGAAACCGACGCCGACCTGAGCACCGCGTTGCCGTTGAAATAGCGTCGACTGGCGTCAACGTCCGTGTCAACCGTGCAACGCCGCAGAAGAAACTGCAGCGACATGTCCTCCTTCAAGCATTGTTTTCCGCCTCGTCACTCGACCGAATTCTAATCCGTCTTTATCGTTATGTTCATGACCTATCCCTCTTCCAACTCTGTTAATTAGTTTCCATCGAACATCGTTAAACCCTAGATAGAAATCGAGGCCAAGTTGGAGAAAAACCATAACTTTTAAACTGCAGAAAACTGTTGCGAGGACCGACGTTTAGAGGCTGTTATCTCCCACCACAGGCATCCAAACTTAAATCTACCTCTTGCTATATGAAGAACATATAACAAAGATTATTTTCTGTTAATTAGATTATTTTATTTTGTGTTAAATGCAGAGATAAATTGGGTTAAAAATCTAGAAAATTGTGATACGGAGCACCCTCCGCCAAACGGGACCACCCCGTCCCGTACCAATTGCAGCAAAAGGCGTGTATGGTATGTCCTGACGTGTGGGCTTTCGTGGATACTGATTTGGACGTGTGTACACGTCAAAATCAACCCATATCCGTAAAAAGTTCTCGTATCATGACTTTTGCAAAACACCGCACCATTTAGTGTACGCTGGTCGAAACTTACACCATTGGATTCGTAGTATCACGTTGGTCCTGTGACCCAAGTTTTACGTAATTTTGAGACAGTTGACCAAGCCGCCTATTTGCGGGCCCTACGGTTGACTTTTAGGCCGAATTTGTGTTCGACTCACTGGAATCAAAAATTAGACATACCGTTGAGTTCGTATTGATGTTTAGAATTTGTTTGACCTATAATTTGTCCAATTTAGATACCTTTACCTCTGGCATACTTTTCGGTACAAAGTGGGCCATATGTGGAAACCGTTTTGACCCAAAATTATCATTTTGCCCCTGTGTTCAAATTGGACGAAAGGGTAGTATTTTCTAGCTATCTCGCTGATTCCATAAATATTGGTGATATTTATTTCAGCATCCGGAGACGTCCATTCGGAGGCCTTGTTTCTGATCCTGTGTACTTGACGTCTAGACGCTTACACTATACAGATTGTTTGCCACGCAAGTATACATTGCCATTGTACTGTGATTTATATTCCATATGGTGCATGTATTTTATTTCTGTTATTTAGTTCATATATTTTAACTGTTATATAAACTGAGCGTCCAAGAATAACTTGGGTGCAACGACGGTGGCGTCGTATTCTATTTTTATAATATATATGCATGTTGACCTAGTTTATGAGACCACCCTATTATCATGAGACATCCTTATGTTTCATTGGCCATAGCACTATTATTACACGAGTGTGAGTCTCATGTAGGACACGGACTTGCGTATTCGACTGGCCAATGGTACGTATAGGACGTACGACAGATAGGGATAACTGCTGATAGAAATTGCATGCTAGAAGACCTGGCAGTTATTTAGAGGTATCATCGTGTCATGGATGTGACATAATTAGAGCATGGGGTGGGGAGAACAACAAGTAAAGCGTTTGGGCTCCTTTGCATTTTTCTTGTGTAACCCGTACGCTCCACCGGAGATGTGCGATCATGATACCCACTATATACTATATTATTACCTGGCGGCCTCTGAGGTTCAAAAGACGTCATGCTTTTTAGGCCCCCGAATCTCCGAGAGAATCATGCCAATCCCATTTTAGCCAGATAGCCTACGTGTTAGAAAGTTGTTCTCAAAGTACATTCACTTAGACGGTTAGGCGACCCCCTTGGATGTTTATTTTTCAGTACTTTATGGCATGTACCTTTTGTATCTTGTTACGTCCCTCTGAGAACCTGGTCCCTTTCCAGGTATAGACGGGCAAGATTATCCCCAGGAGTACGGACTCGGACCTGACGCTTCTTACCAGATTGAGGATGTCTTACCTTCAGAGTACCTTTGATTCATCGCAGCTGGTGGATATTCTAGTTGCTATTTTTTCTTTATGGACATTTATCTTATATTAGAGTTTGATCTCTTCTCTCATTTAGTAGTTTTAGTATAGTCGATTTGTAGTAGATTTGTTTCCATCCGACTATCATTCCTTGAGACATCATATTTGAGATTCAGTTATTTATTTTCTATTTCTTTATTTATGTTGTGGATGAGATATAGATTGCGTGTGACTTGTGTTGACAGTATATTACCACTTGTGGATTGGATATTCATAATACATCGTACGTATGTGTTATGGTTTCCATATATTAGAGTTTCTATATACATACGGCTGACATGCTTACGTATTCCTAGTCCTACGTATTTTGGGACTGGGACGTGACATATTTTTATGGTGGCCCATGCAGGTCAAGAATATATTGTCTCGGTTACGTTACTGTACCAAACAAGCCTGCATATAGGAATAGAGTTTAGGATCCCATCCACGCTTGACTAAAACTCATCTTTCTTTTCAACTTCCTATTTAAATGCTTGCATCTTGTTTAATTCCTGTACTCCTAATCGTTTCATCCACCTCTTACAGAGATGGATTTCCGTAGTGGATGTACTGCCGTCGGAGGTGACACACCTTCAGGAGTCAATGGCCAAACTCAATGAGAGGCCTCAACGATTCCTAGACTTCCAGGGCCAGATGGACAGACTCACAATACAGTTCCATCTGATCCTTCCGCTTCACCTAACGGGACTTTTCCAGCTTCATCGACACCATAGGATGGCCAAACACAGTTGTTCCAATTCTTCCAAATGATGATGCAAAAACAGAGACAACAGACGACTGCACTAGCTGTAGAGCAAAACCAGCAAGCGGTAGAATAGAGGCAAGAATTTTTGGCAGTACTTGAGAGAATGGCTGCACATGCTTCTGTAACAGCCCATGCACTAGTTCCAGTACCGCGAGCTTGAGTTGGTTTAGTCAAGGACTTTGTACAGATGGGTCCCAAGCCATATAAAGGCACTAAGAGCCCAGAGGAGACCACAAACTAGATTACCCGCACACAGAAGTTATTAGAAGCATCATAGCTACCTATAGATCTATGGATGACAGGCGTAAGGACACAGCTAGCTGGTAACGCTCATCACTGGTGGAAATTAATGGAGCGCCAATTGGGTACATATCAGACTTGGGAATAATTCTTGGACTGATTTGAGAGGAACTACTTCCCGGACACTGTAAGGGATGCGTTGTACGATCAGTTTATTTATCTGGAACAGGGAAACAAGACAGTTGACGAGTATGATGCAGAGTTTAGTCCCCTTAGTAAATATGGCGCTGCCCTGATACCGAATAATTTGGAGATGGCTAAGAGGTTTCACCGCGGACTGACTCAGGAGCTCCAATACTATACTAGCTCACAGTCCCGGATCTTTTATGTCAAATTATTGACAAAAGCTAGGCTACAAGAGATTATCAGTAAGGGAAAAAGAGGTCAACTGAAGACACAGCAGGTACCAGCAAGGACTCAGCAATGAGAGCCTATCAGACGTCCTTTGGCACAACAACAACAGCACCAGCACAGAGCAGGACCATACCAGAATTCGGAGAAGCCCCACTGCAGTTATTATGGAAAATACGGACATGTTTCGAGAGACTTTCGGACTCGTTTAGGAAAATATATAAGGTATGGTTTCGGACATCATATGGTGAGAGATTGTCCAATGCAGCAGGCATTGATGCTTCCACCGCCAATACAGAGGCTAGATCTCCCAGCACCGAAGCCAGTTCAGCAGATGACTAGACCAGGAGCACCTCGACCCCCAGCAATAGGAGGATTTCAATGAGGACCACCGCTACCTACTCAGGAGGATCAGTTAACGAGGGCCAGGTATGGACTACCACAGAGGAATGGACAAGCTTTTGCACTAGAAGTGGATGACATGAAATAGGAGATTGATGTTATAGCAGGTATTTCTCTTGCTTTTACTTTTCCTGCTGTGATATTATTTGATACGGGAGCCACCCACTCGTTCATATCTTCTAGTTTTATTGCCAAACACAATATTGCCACTACACATTTACCTAGTTGTGTTAGAATCCTCACTGGAGGAGGAGTTGTACCTGTTAGTCAAATTTGTAGATCGTGTTCTGTAGTGATTCGTGGCAGAGAGATGAATGCCCGACTCTTAGTCCTTCCTATGCCAAATTTTGATATTGTGCTTGGAATGGACTGGCTAAGCAAGTACCAAGCTTTCTTCGACTGTTTTGGAGGAAGCATTCTTTTTAAGGTACTTGGCCAGCCGGAACTTGAGTTTGCACGAGGATCCACAGAAGCCCTTGATGGTGTACAGCTTGCAATAGACGACGTTATTTATCACCCCATCATTTCAGAGTTTCAAGACGTCTTTTCAGAGGAATTGCCAGGACTACCTCCGGACAGAGACATAGAATTCTCGATTGAATTAACACCGGGAGCAACACCATAGCGTCGCAAGTTTATAGATTGGCGAAGAAGGAGATGGATGAGCTGAAGGCACAGTTGAAAGAATTAGAGGAGAAAGGTTTTATCCGACCAAGTGCATCACCATGGGGAGCACCAGTATTGTTTGTACCAAAGAAAGATGGGTCAGTGCATATGTGCATCGACTACAGAGCCTTAAATGCAGTAACCGTGAAGAATAAATACCCATTGCCATGCATTGATGACTTATTTGATCATCTTAGTGGAGCCAAGGTGTTCTCGAAGATAGACTTAAGATCAGAATATCACCAGGTGAAGGTACAAAAGTAGGACATCCCGAAGACCGTATTCAGGACAAGATATGGACACTACGAGTTTTTGGTCATGCCATTTAGGTTGACCAATGCTACAGCTATCTTTATGGACTTAATGAATCGAGTATTCTATCAGTATTTGGACCAATTCGTGGTCGTCTTCAGAGATGACATACTTGTCTATTCGAAGAGCCACGAGGAGCACGAGAAGCACCTGCGGATCATCCTAGAGACCTTGAGGAGAGAGCAGTTATATGCGATACTCAGTAAATGTGAGTTTTTCTTGGACAGAGTCTCGTTTCTTGGGCATGTCATTACGGAAGATAGTATTTCTGTTGATTCAGAGAAAATCTTGGCAGTCGAGACATGGCCCATTCCTAAATCAGCATCGAAGGTGAGAAGTTTTCTTGGACTTGCGGGATATTACCGACGGTTCATGGAGAACTTCTCAAGGATAGCATCACCTATCACTCGGTTGACGTACAAGGATCAAGAGTTCGTATGGACCAACGAGTGTCAAGCCGCTTTCGAGGAGTTGAAGAAGCGACTGACCATAACGCCAGTATTGACTATTCCATCAGGATCAGAAGGTTATGTGATTTACAGTGTCACATCAAAAAAAGGCTTGGGATGCGTGTTGATGCAACATGGCAAGGTAATTGCATATGCATATAGACCGTTACGGATACATGAGAAGAATTGTCCAACTCATGACTTGGAGCTTGCAGCCGTTGATTTTGCCTTGAAGCTATGGAGATATTACCTATATGGGGAACGAGTGGAGTTCTATACAGACCACAAAAGCCTCAAGTATGTCTTCACGCAAAAGGAGTTAAATATGAGGCAACGTCAGTGGCTTGATTTGATGAAGGATTTAGAGATAGAGCCGCATTATCACCCAGGCAAGGCTAACATAATAACAGACGCGTTAAGCCAGAAACCAGCAGCGTACTTCTTGACGACACAGAGGGAATTATTGGAGGATATGCAAGAGCTTGGCATAGAAGTGATATTACCCAGAGCAGATGGGACATTAGCCAACTTGCAAGTACAGTCATCACTAGTAGAGAGGATCAAGGCAGCATTGCCTACAGACGCCAGATTTAGGAGATTGAAAGAAAGAACAGAGGCCGAAGAGCAGACGGGATTACACATTCATGATGACGGGACATTACGATGTGGTGATTATCACGCCCCGAGGCGTCCCCCGAGCCGTGACCGCCGTGCGGGCCTGGAGTTGCGCCCGCACAAGGCTTTAATGATTTGCATAGCAAGCACGTATTCAGAGTACGCAGATAAATTGAAACACAGATTTGAAACATAGAAAAGTTCTCTTTATTGATAATGAACATCTATTACAAACTCTTGAACGAGTCAGCTAATATGCCGAACGGCTTACAAAAGGGTTGACTCAAAATGAGATAGCAGTCCTGTACATTACATCCTTTTATAACTCAAAACGATAAAGACCTCCAGGCTGGAGGATCGCTTTGCCACGGAGCTGCATTTGTGTATGAAGAGTTGCAGCTTCAGACTTCAACAGGCTTCGAGGCGCGGTAAAGATGCGCTAACAGCTGGACTGGATCGGGAAGACGACTTCGGCTCCTCGCTCGGTTCGCCTTAGTGCGGAGAACCTGTTTCAACGAGGGTCAGCATATCGAAACATGCTGGTGAAGGCGAGCTAGCCTGACTATACCAATCAACACGTTGTTTAGTGAAGCATGCATATTTTGTGGGTTTCTATCTTGCCTTAGTTTATTTACAGTTAAGCAGCATATTGAATTTACTGAAATGAACGTGCCACCGTTAGGTGGATTTTACCTGACCGTCTGAATTACCTGCACAATACTTACCATGCCTTCCCTGCCACGGAGACACAAGTTAGTATGCAACAGGTTTAAATATACAGGGGATCACTGGCGGGATGCCATAATGGACGGGGCATAGTATATGAATGAAATAACAAGTAACGGAAGGTTGAACAGGGCATCACAAGTTATTTCATCCGATACAGGCGACTATTCAGGAGTTCCGTCCGGATCGGATCGGTGCCAGTGCCCCCGCGACCGTCCGCAGGAACTAAGACCTTGTGCACAAGTTGTCCGTGATCAACATATACACTAAGTTAGCAGTTGAGACAAATCAGGGCAATAACAGGCACGGGACAGTAACAGGAGGAGAGCTACTTTGGCATAGTCTCCTTATCAGATTATTGCATTCAGGATGAGTTATGTTCATAGCATAATTTAAAGAAGAGCATACATTCTAACTTGTATTATGCATATGATAAATATTTCCGAGCGAACAAGCATGCAAGTAAGTAACCGTTCACAGTTTTTGATTGACAAGCAGTATTAACCAAGTCTATTCTCTTTTATCTTGGTTTCTTTTATTATTACTTGGTATCGTTTGATCGGGGCAACGGAGTGAAGCTGGAAGCAGAGCTAGCTTAATCGGGTTGGTAGCCACTCACTTAGATTTCGGAAAGAAGAAGGAAAGAGGCGCTTCACGACTCCGTTTGCAAGCCGCCTACTGCTCGTTCACCTGCACACGAACAGCTCGATTAATACTTCTTCCTCTCTTTCCATTCTCGGAATAGAAGTGCAAGTCTATGAACGAAAACAATAAAAACCATCGAAACCGTTCAAGGAAAACAAGCAAATCCTAAAACCAACTCAAAGCACGAAAGCAACATGCGACATCGAAAACCGAGGCAATAAAAGATAGCAGCGGAGAGGTCCCTCCTGACTCTGCCGCTAAGACGATCCTTGGGGCGCAGTCCACTGAATATGGGAATCGATTCCGAAGAAACAAATCCATAACGAGGACGAGTTCTTAATTCAATCTATCCCGATCGAACGATACCGTATGTGTTTCTTAGCCGCGCTCCCCGCACCGGGGGAACGGGGCGCTACATCCTACCCAACCAATTGGAAGTTTCGTCCCGAAACTTAGGAATAGGGCCTACCGTTAGGGAGCATTATGTCGAGGGCGGCGATCCGGGACAGGACAAGCATCCACCCGATGGGTTGGATCACCACAACGGAGGCAATTCCCGAGTCGCTTTCGACAATCCTTAAACAGGTGCCCTGGCTTCCTACAGAAGTTACATGTTTGGTTGGGATTTGTCTTCTGCTTTCCGCCATCATTGTGACGCTTTGCAGCGTTGTTTCCTCCCTCGTTGCCTTGGCGTTTGTGATTGTAGGTATGCACAGCGCCGGTGGAAACGTGAGGATACTGCGGTTCGAGGGATAGGGCGTGATTCATGACTTCACGCATTGTTCCGTACTGATTATTGACTACGTGCGAATGGATGGCAGGACGAAGACCACCTTCAAACCTTCTAGCTCGACTCGCTGCATCAGGTAAATAGGCCCTAGCGAATTTGGAGAGTCGGTTGAATTCGGCGGAGTACTCTTTAACTGTCATCCTGCCTTGCCTTAGTTGCACGAAGTCATTTTCCATTTGACGTTGTACTGGAGGCGGTATAAACTCCTCTTCGAACGCGGCACGAAAGGTCATCCACGAGATCGCCTCCTCTCCGTGATCAAATTGGAGAGATCGTCAATGCACGTCCCACCAATCGTGTGCGTTGAGGCGGAGCTGCAGTTGCGCACAGGCGACGCGCTTATCTTCGGGGACCTCTAGCAGAGTGAAGTGATCTTCAATCTCGGCTAGCCAATCTAGAGCTACCACTGCGTCCTCAGTCCCGTCGAACGGGGTATTGCAAACTTTCTTGAAGTGTCCCAAGTTGAAGGCAGTCACGTCCCTCGGCCTTGGAATCTGAGGCGTCTCCACTTCAAGCACGGGCTGTTCCACCGGAGTCGCTGCTGTTGCGGCGGAATGGTTGGCAGCCAAAGTCTGAACGATTTGTTGCAGGGCATCGACCTGCTTCTGTTGGACTGAGAATCGGGTCTCTAGATTACTCTCGAGCTTAGCTTGGCGAGCATCGTCTCGTTGTCGTTGCGATTCTAACATTTGCATTACCCGCTCAAGCGGGTCGACTTGAGACATGCCTCTTTGGCTCCGAGAGCTTCCCGAATTGCCTGAAATGCTCTCTTGTGTTTCGATCGGTGGTTGCGCTGCAGATTGCGCTGGATCCATTCCTTCAAAAGAAGGTAAATTACATTAGGATCATAATGTATTATGGACTTATTGCATGAACGTATCTCATTTTGGCCTAGCGAGTTCAAGAGTTCGCACAGGGATTTGATCGTTAAAGGAACTTTTCCAGCACGAAGTCTAAGGAACTTTGAATCTGTGCTCTGATACCACTATGTCACGCCCCGAGGCGTCCCCCGAGCCATGATCGCTGTGCGGGCCTGGAGTTGCGCCCGCGCAAGGCTTTAATGATTTGCATAGCAAGCACGTATTCAGAGTACGCAGATAAATTGAAACACAGATTTGAAACATAGAAAAGTTCTCTTTATTGATAATGAACATCTATTACAAACTCTTGAACGAGTCAGCTAATATGCCGAACGGCTTACAAAAGGGTTGACTCAAAATGAGATAGCAGTCCTGTACATTACATCCTTTTATAACTCAAAACGATAAAGACCTCCAGCCTGGAGGATCGCTTTGCCACGGAGCTGCATTTGTGTATGAAGAGTTGCAGCTTCAGACTTCAACAGGCTTCGAGGCGCGGTGAAGATGCGCTAACAGCTGGACTGGATCGGGAAGACGACTTCGGCTCCTCGCTCGGTTCGCCTTAGTGCGGAGAACCTGTTTCAACGAGGGTCAGCATATCGAAACATGCTGGTGAAGGCGAGCTAGCCTGACTATACCAATCAACACGTTGTTTAGTGAAGCATGCATATTTTGTGGGTTTCTATCTTGCCTTAGTTCATTTACAGTTAAGCAGCATATTGAATTTACTGAAATGAACGTGCCACCGTTATGTGGATTTTACCTGACCGTCTGAATTACCTGCACAATACTTACCATGCCTTCCCTGCCACGGAGACACAAGTTAGTATGCAACAGGTTTAAATATACAGGGGATCACTGGCGGGATGCCATAATGGACGGGGCATAGTACATGAATGAAATAACAAGTAACGGAAGGTTGAACAGGGCGTCACAAGTTATTTCATCCGATACAGGCGACTATTCAGGAGTTCCGTCCGGATCGGATCGGTGCCAGTGCCCCAGCGACCGTCCGCAGGAACTAAGACCTTGTGCACAAGTTGTCCGTGATCAACATATACACTAAGTTAGCAGTTGAGGCAAATCAGGGCAATAACAGGCACGGGACAGTAACAGGAGGAGAGCTACTTTGGCATAGTCTCCTTATCAGATTATTGCATTCAGGATGAGTTATGTTCATAGCATAATTTAAAGAAGAGCATACATTCTAACTTGTATTATGCATATGATAAATATTTTCGAGCGAACAAGCATGCAAGTAAGTAACCGTTCACAGTTTTTGATTGACAAGCAGTATTAACCAAGTCTATTCTCTTTTATCTTGATTTCTTTTATTATTACTTGGTATCGTTTGATCGGGGCAACGGAGTGAAGCTGGAAGCAGAGCTAGCTTAATCGGGTTGGTAGCCACTCACTTAGATTTCGGAAAGAAGAAGGAAAGAGGTGCTTCACGACTCCGTTCGCAAGCCGCCTACTGCTCGTTCACCTGCACACGAACAGCTCGATTAATACTTCTTCCTCTCTTTCCATTCTTGGAATAGAAGTGCAAGTCTATGAACGAAAACAATGAAAACTATCGAAACCGTTCAAGGAAAACAAGCAAATCCCAAAACCAACTCAAAGCACGAAAGCAACATGCGACATCGAAAACCGAGGCAATAAAAGATAGCAGCGGAGAGGTCCCTCCTGACTCTGCCGCTAAGACGATCCTTGGGGCGCAGTCCACTGAATATGGGAATCGATTCCGAAGAAACAAATCCATAACGAGGACGATTTCTTAATTCAATCTATCCCGATCGAACGATACCGTCTGTGTTTCTTAGCCGCGCTCCCCGCACCGGGGGAACGGGGCGCTACAGTGATCGTCTATATGTTCCCAATGATCTATACATGTTGGGAAAAATAAAGGAGGAAGATATTTATACATGTAGGATTTTTAGGTTTGGGGTTGACCTAGGATTAGGGCTTGGTCAACACTCCTTGGGATTGGGCCTTGGGCTCACATGAGGATGTTTGGAGGGCCATAATTGTATTGTTTAAATACAAGTATTGGTTTAAAATAAAGGGGGCGATGTTGCGCGTTGCACATTCCAAAAATTATAGGAAAACTCCTATGAAGGGAAAAGTTGGATTTCTTCATATATCATCCAATGGTGTGGACACCTCAATGCACTTTTGCATAAAAGTGCCCAACAATTAGAAAATTGTACAAAGATGAAAATTAGATTAAATTAATTAAAATAAATGCGCAAGTTGTTCTAGAATTAATTAGGAGCTAAAATTAGGTGGGACACAAGTGTCATGGACATAGAGGGACAGAGTAGAATTTTATCATAAATTAGGTTGTACGAAACGGGTCAAGATTGTGTCTCCATTTTCGATTGGAACGTACAAGGGTACAAAGTCGTATTTATTTAGAATTAAATATAAACGTCCGCGACGAATATTGTGCGACTAAAATATAGCACAAGAGAGCATAATTATAAGTTACACCAAGGTCAGAATGGTAGGCGGTCACGTCTAGGACAAGGTTTTGGAATATATAGATAGGCAATGGCTAGTGTAGTCTCCAATTATCGAAGCAACGATAAGGTGCACTAAGCGATATAAATATTGTATAGTTAAATCAATGTCGTGTTCTATTTCTAATTGGATACAAACTAGTCCTAGTTTCACTATCTAAGCCAAGTAGGCCTACTTTTGGGTGATGGGGTTTACAATCTACCCAACTTAAGACAATTTTGTCCTCAAAATTAAAATAAGGCATAATTAGATAACTCCTTCACATTCGTACATAAGGCAAGTCAATTGAAATCTCTTCCAAAAATTTAAACCTATTCGATTCCATCGCAATCACTTTCAAATTAAATTATCCACTGTTTAGATCGAACTTCAACCCATCGTACTATCTTCTCAATTTTTAATCTAAATAATCCATATCCATTCTAATTCGAATCTATATGACATCCTACATCAAAATTTACATCGCAATCTACAGTTATCATAATCTCCTCTAGAAAACAATTATAACCACATATTATTTCTATTTTCAACTTGTTATTTTCGTACTCTTCAAATTTAAGTGCAATTCATATCCTCAATATTTTAAATAGGTAATCCACAATCAATATTTACTTTTAATTTAAGGCCTCAAATTATGAAATTTGAAATCTAATTCACCAATTGTTCAAGTCTAGATTTCTATATTTATCCTCAAAGTTTAAATCGGTGATTCAACCTTCAATACTCTAAATTTAAATCAATACTCAAAATTTAAATCCTGCTCAAATTATAATTATTTGGTTTGCCATATCAAGGTTTTAAGAATTCATTAAATCATCATCATCTTAATCCTTCTTCTGAAATTCTTAAAATTAAAATAACTTGAACCTCTCAATCTAATTTTACTCGATCACAATCTAAAAAAAATTTATCTCAAGTTGGCAATGCAACTTCTACCCAATTTAGAATTTACCCATCTATCACATAAGGCTATACATTTAAGGAGGTATTCCTCAAATTATTTAATCATGTTATTCAATCCTCGAAACTTTTAATCACCAAATATATCATATATGATATACCCTTAATCAGTTATAAAAGATAGTCATCTAGTAATGTGATTGGCCTATGGGGTATATCTAGTACTCTCTGTATATCAAACTTATAGTAAGTACGAGGTTTCGTCTTTCCGAAATAAGGAGGGACAAAAAACAATAATAAAGAGTCCAAGGGAAAGGTAATAGAATAGAAGTATGGAATCAAGGCGTTTAAAGAATTCAAATGGGAATTGTCAAGGCAGTTGTGGATTAAAATCCTATTTTGGTAGGTTCTTATTCACATGCTCATATCAGTACAGTTATGTAATCGATATGATATGCTCAGACATGTCTAAGGGAAAGTACATTTGTCTACTAGTCAACTATATATCTCAATCCACGTACAGTAGTCATGCGAAGAGCGAACCAAGCGCCCTATGTCTAGCTAGACCATAATACACTGATTCTGATTAGACAATTGTATTAGTATGGTTGATCAAGCCCCAATAACACATATGTCATGAACAAGCTCGATAAAAGATTAAGCTTACAAAACTAGGCTATAATAGCAGCATAAGTTGAGGTAGTTCAGAAAATATAAATACGCTGGATTATGATGAAAGAAGGTACATAATAATTCAAGTTCACAAAAAATAAGACTCCACAATCTCTACAGTTTTTATACTAACTCCTTGTCTAAGTCGCTAATTAACCAAATAGGGGTATGGACTCCTAAGTTCTACAGTTTGAATAAATAATATCTTCTTATGCTAGCATACAGTTAATGTCATTCAGTTACACTTCATCAATGGGTCAAGAGGACTATATAACACTAGGTTATGAGGCATACTATCCAACTTAAAAATAATTAAACTAATATTGTGACAGTCTTAAGCGAAATCTATAAAATAACCTTATTCTTGTAAATAAAGTATAAACTCTTATTGGGATACATGCAGAAAAGATCTTGGTACTTATTAGGGTATCCTATTGCATTATATAGGTAATGGTCATCTTAAGTCTTAGTCGTAGTGTTCATAGAATACAGGTGTCAATAGTAAGAATGGAAGAGTTACTGGCCTTCAAGGGAAAGGGGAAATATAACTCGTATCGAGGTATGTTACAAGTTACGCGATTTAAAACTAAGGTATAACCATAAAATTATAATCTAAAAAAATACTCAACTATCAAGTTCTAACTATCAATCATATAATTCAAAAATTCAAGAGTAACAACTATAATCCTAGCAAGCTGTATATCCTAACATGAAATAAAATCACTTGACCTACAATCATAAGAGTTATGCGACACGAGTTGAAAGATGAAGAAAGAAAGAACATAATTTAGTCGTCGCACAATTGGCGAACGTTAAGGTTGCAGAGGAACAAGATATGAAATTAAAATAGAGGGACTCTAGATAATATCATGGTTTTCTAAGGGGGAGGTGGTATGCTAGTATCTGTGCTCAAGGTTTGATCGAGAAAAATGTTATATTCGTTCCTCTTGTCTTCCTAAGGCACTGTTTGCTAATATCAGGACAAGAACCTAAATTTATAGTTCTATAATACTATCTCCCTATAAAAGTTAAGTTTTGGTCTTAATATTCAACCTTGGATTTCTATTAGTCCCTCAATGCTAGGGTCAAACAATATGGTCAAACTTCTAACTAACTCTAGTAGTATCTATACTACTCTCAAGTCCTTCATAACTATATCAAGGGGTAATGGTCAATCAATCTATAGGTAAGGGATGCTAGGGTTCATTAAGTATTCTAACTCAGCGATGTGTCATTATCCTAGTTGTACTCTTAAAAGGAAGGTTACCCTACTTATTATCTAACAACATAGACTTCTATATTCTATGAGGGGGCTATACCCAAGAAACTATTAGGGAAGCACATTAATCAAGCATGATGCAATAGTTTAAATAGAACAGATTAAAAGGAATATGAATTATAGTAAATTATGGATGAGATCCTATCCTCTAATCATATTTGCAGGCTTGCTCGGTACAGTAACGTAACCGAGACAATATGCTCTGACCTGCATGGGCCACCACTAAAAACATGTTACACCACAGTCCCAAAATACGTAGGACTAGGACACGTAAGCATGCCAGCCGCATGTATATGGCAACTCCAATATATGGAAACCATAACACATGCGTACGTTGTATCATAAATAATAATTCATAAGTGGTAAAACTATCACAAGTCACATGGCATAATCTAATCTCATCCACAGAATCAAATAGAAATGAATAACCAATATCTATGAAACTAGATCTCAATATAAGGTATCTAGAGATGACAGTCGGATAGAAACAAATCTAATGCCAAATTAGAATATAGAATAAACAAGACAAATACAATATAAGTACAACAACTATCAATCACTGAGACTCGGAGAGAAAGCCTCCTCGGAACATAAGTAGCCAGTCTGGATCTGCGCTCCTGTGAATACTCATGAACCTCTACACCTGGAAAGGGACAAGGTCCTCAAAGGGACATAACAAGATACATAGAAGCATGCCATAAAGTAAATACTGAATAAATAAAAGGGGTGCGCTAACCATCTAAGTGAATGCAATATGAGGACAACTTTGGTACATATGGGTAGGCGTAGGCATAACGTCCAACGTCCTCTAGAGTGTGGTATCTGCAACGTCCATCATTTCGAAGAATGAGGTATCTGTAAAGTAACGTCCAACACTCTAAGGAACGTGGTATCTGCAAAATATATACTTCTGTATCGCTCCGAAGAATGCGGTGTCTGCAATAAAGAAGGTGGGTGTCCCATACGCCTACTAGTTGTCCTCCCCACCCAATGATCTATGCATGTTGTATCCATAACACGCTTTAGCTACTACGCCGAGATGGAATACAAGTATCAGCGTCGTAACTTTGGCTCATAGTCTATCGTTAGAACAATAGCCCAACCTTACAACCAGACAAGGACAAGGATTAGGACCACAGTACTACAATAGTCTATGCTCCGACTACTAATAACTGCTAAGTCTTCTAATATGCATCACTATTAGTAGTTATACCCTATCCATCGCACGACCTACACGTACAGGTGGCCAGCCAGATACACAAGTTCGTGCCCTATATGAGACTTACAACACGTGTAAGAAATGTGTCAAGGCCTGAGGAGTCATACCGATAACTCCATAACTTTAGGTGGGTCTACTAGACACTAGGTCAGACACAAGTCCTAACGTCAACGCATTCGTTGACTGCACCCGAGTCTTCTCAGACGCGCACAGTTTATATAATCTAAAACAATAAACATACAACTAAAATAAAAACTGAATTTAAACAGTACAACAAGGCAAGGTATACTTGCCTGGCAAGAATGCTGCGAAGTACCAATAACCTGCTCCTGAAGTCATGCAGATAAATCTAATATCCTCGGGTACGCACAAGGGAATGACGGTGACGACGATGAGGTTGACGACGATGACGACGATACGATTGACGACGATTGGGGTTATGCTGAGATGATAACTACGATGATGGAGATGATTACGACTACGACGACGATGATGATGGTAATGACGGGGACGATGATATGGGTGATGGTGATGACGAGGATAGTAATGTGGGTGATGGTGATGACGGGGACGATGATATGGGTGATGGTGATGACGGGGACGATGATGTGGGTGATGGTGATTGTGTTGATGATTGATGATGATGATGTTAATGATAGGAGAATGATGATAATGATCATAGGTTGATGATGATGATGATCATAGGTTGATGGTGATGATATTCATAGGTTGATGGTAAGGATGGGCTAATGCTCTCCGGCCAAGGGGTCCGGCCAAGTTGGATACGAGCAGGGAGGAAGGAGGTCAGGAAAGAGGGAGGTGGAGGTGGAGGTGCTGTTTCATGGTGGACAGGGAAGGGGAGGAGGAGATGGAGGCCAGGGAGGAGTGGTCGACGAGATGGCAATGATGGTGGTGGTGGTGGTTCGTACAACGGGGAGGGGAAACTCGCTGAGGAGTTCGTGGCTATGGAGCTCTGGCCGGAGACGACTGGAGTCCGGCGGGGAGTGGTGGTTCTCTACGGGGAAGGAGGAGAAGAAGACAGGGAATGGTGGTGGTGTAGTCGTGCTGGTGGTGATGATGATAAGGATGGTGGTCGATGGTGGTTCAGCCGACGGAGGACGGCTCAAGAAGTTGCCGGAGTTGGCTGTCAGCAGGGGCTCGGCGTATGGAAGGTGACTGCGAGCGGTGGTGATGGAGGCTCAGGGTTGGTCTCAAGCTGTGGGGAGGTTGCAGTCGACGGGGTACAGGCCGTGGGGAGGTCCGGCGAGGTCGCTGTGCAGAGGCGGAGGAGGATCCGGCGGGTTATGGTTCAGCATGGAGGAGATGAGGAAGAGGGCAGGGTGCAGGATCCAGTGGGGGTCAGGCGAGGGCACGGCGAAGGGGTTCGGTCCGGCGGGGGATGGCGAGGAAGAAGGTGAACAGGAGGTCGGGGTAGGGATGTCGGCTGGGTAGTTTCCTTGGGTTTAGGTTTTGGGAAAAATAAAGGAGGGAGATATTTATACATGTAGGATTTTTAGGTTTGGGGTAGACCTAGGATTAGGGCTTGGTCAACACTCCTTGGGATTGGGCCTTGGGCTCACATAAGGATGTTTGGAGGGCCATAATTGCATTATTTAAATACAAGGATAGGTTTAAAATAAAGGGGGCGATGTTGCGCGTTGCACATTCCAAAAATTATAAGAAAATTTTTATGAAGGGGAAAGTTGGATTTCTTCATGTATTGTCCAATGGTGTAGACATCTCAATGCACTTTTGCATAAAAGTGCCCAACAATTAGAAAATTGCACAAAGATGAAAATTAGATTAAATTAATTCAAATAAATGTGCAAGGTATTCTGGAATTAGTTAGAAGTACATGGAGCTAAAATTAGGTGGGACACAAGTGTCATGGACATAGAAGGCTCAGAGTAGAATTTTATCATAAATTAGGTTATACGAAACGGGTCAAGATTGTGTCTCCATTTTTAATTGCAACGTACAAGGGTACAAAGTCATATTTATTTAGAATTAAATATAAACGTCCGCGACGAATATTGTGCGACTAAAATGTAGCACAAGAGAGCATAATTATAAGTTACACCAAGGTCAGAATGGTAGGCGATCACGTCTAAGACAAGGTTGTGGAATTTGTATATAGGCAATGGCTAGTGTAGTGCTCCAATTATCGAAGCAACGGTAAGGTGTGCTAAGCGATATAAATATTGTATAGTTAAATCAATGTCGTTTTCTATTTCTAATTGGATACAAATTAGTCCTAGTTTTACTATCTAAGCCAAGTAGGCCTACTTTTGGGTGTGGGGGTTTACAGAGCAGGTGGGTATCCTTGAAGGATAAGGACACAAGGATATCAACAAAGGACGAGAATGGAACAATCATTTCAAGCAAGTTTGAAGTTCAAGGAAAGCAAGAGGTTCATGTTGCAAGTGGAGTCCAATCGAAGATTAATAGAGGATTGAGATTCTAACAAGATGAGTCCTCCCACAAGTTTGAAAAATAGACCTCTGTAGACCACCAAGAAAACCTTGTCATGCCTCGCTCCCAGAATACTAGATAAATACGGAGACTGGCATGGCCAACAGCACCTTGCAGAATACCGAAGCAAGCCACAATGTGTTAAGGTTGTCTAGAAGACAGATGAGTGAACTCTAGTATGCTATGACGTCAATCCTAAGGCCGATAAATCCTATTATCTCAATACAATAACACAAGTACAAGAGTATATCATATATGAAGGTAAAAAAGGTATCACAAATTATATGTCACATATAATCATGAAGCTAGTGAATACAAAATACTGCACTAGCAGAGTATAAATATACATGATCAAATATACCATCCAAGGTCTAATATATACATCATGTTGACCGTAGTCTCAAAAATATAAAGAGCTAAATCTGCTCCTTGCTAAACACCCCAAAATGAATTAATCAAGATAAGGGGTGGAAGAAGGAAACCCACTCGCGAGCTTCGATCGTAGTACTACAAGTGTGAACCATCTTCCTGGAAGTGCGGTAGATCCTGGTTTTCTTTGGGGTAACCTGGCAATGCAAAGCCAGTGGGGTCAGAACCCCAAGCAACAAGTACCACAAATAAGCTCGAGGTGATAGACCAAACACATCACAATATAAGCAGAAAGAGAGATATAATAAATAAATACTGATCGAGACTTGTACGGTACAAATGTACTTGTCTCAAGAATAATAATGAAAGAACTGGTAACAAGTGCAAAAAAAGAAAGTAAGGCGATGAGTGACAATAGAGCATAGGAACTACTCTGGATCGGGACCACAACCCTTAAACCAAACAAGGACAGGGGTTGCAGCCCTTCACCCGAGCAGAACTTAGCACCCTAACCATGCGCTAGAAAAAAAAAGAAACTAGAAGAGCGAGCTATAATAAAAGTAACATCATTCATCGTATGGCCAAACAACTTTATGGCTTACTACGATTAACTAGCTAGGGTTGTCACAAACATTAATTACCAAATGCTTGTTTTAAGAATATTGCTACTACCGACACTGCAGTTAACCCGGATGGCCATGGGTACATTTTTCTAGTAAACTTAAATACACATTCAACCATACAATAACATAACTTGTTACTTGTCACAAACAGAAATTGAACTTATAAGCATAAACTTAAACTTGCAATAATAAACTTGCTTTATAAATATAAACTTGTCTTGTAACATAAACTTGTATATAAACTTGTCTTGTAAGTGTCGTAGCACGCGTAAACTTTGTCAGTCATGGTGCCCTTTCCTAGCAGGGTTGTCCATGCTGCATGGGCCCTTAGGGATTGGGGTAGCCGGTAGCACAAAATTCTTCCTTTCCAATATTCTAGATAAATCTTATATTGTTTAATTATTACTAAATTATTTCAAGTTCTCGAGTCGTGGACACTTGAGAACTCCCTAAAATAATGAGTCGCGAGTACGAGCTTTTTATTAGTTATCGTATTCGTGATACGCGATACATTGGACAATACTCACACTCGATTTCTCGATGCCAAATACAATAGATTTTTATACACAAATATTTCCACGGTGTCGTGAGGATGGTGAACTTGTACATAAACTTGTCTTGTGAACTTGCATGCAAAATTTGTCTGGTTTCATAAACTTGTATCGAAATAAGGAAGCACATAACAATAATCACTGAATAAAATTACTACAAGAACATAACAACAGGGAACACAAAATGTACACAAGAATTCCTGGTCGTATGCGCCCATTGGCCACATGGACTCACTGGCCACATGCACCTACTGGCCGCATGGACTCTCTGGCCACATGGACTCACTGGCCACATAAATGCCCCTCTTGGACTTTAGTAAATTTTTCATTCATTCAGTGAGTGAAAACACAAGGTGTTCAAGGACACTTGTGTAAATAAGCAGTCATGCGTTCAATAAGATGGATACATGATGTCAGTATACGGCAAGAGTTCAGGCCGCATAACCCTCTCGGGCCGCATAGCACTCTCAGCCGCATAACTCGCTGGCAGCATGAAGACTTCGTCTACTCCAACAACAAGTTCAACCATGGCCAAAAGCTCCAAAAACCAAAAATTTATTTTCTTCATAAAAACTTCATTTTAACTCCAAATCAAGTGATACAAAAGCCAAATTGTACGAAATAAATTGCTCTAACATAAGGAACCACTAGTTTTTGAAAACACTAAATTTTAATAGATCAAAATAAGTTGTCACACAAGTTGTCATGAAATAAAATGCTCTGACACACGAGTATCTCTTTTATTATTTCGTTCCATCAGAAATATTGCTTGACGTCATGGTACATCTTCGTGCCTCCAGGATAAATAGAATACTGGAAACTGTGTTCCTTGGTTATCACTTCTTGTCGGATATCTACAGTTGTCACACAAAGACGGTTTCCAATTCTGAGTGTTCCGTCTTCGTGAATTCTTAATTCCTTCCTAAGACTTGACTCACATTCGGCCCTAAGCTTCTTAATCTGAGAATCTTCTGCTAGAGCCGTATCACGATCCGCACCCGATATAGGGGCACGAGTACACGGGTATGTCCAGCCTATGCCACAGCATCGATGGTAGAACGCTGTCTATGGTAATCTCGGCTCATCCTTTTGGCCCGGAGATGAAATGGAGGTATGATTCTGGGGATTCCCGCTCGAGGTCACAATACTAACTAATCAATCTCACACGAATATCCAACTCCATAAGGAGACACAAATATATCAATATAATATGAAATATTCAACCACGGAACTAAAGTACGATAAGATATCGAAAGAAAATAATCGAAATACAACCACAAGTCTAAACAACAAAATAATCTAACTTCAAACAATAACATCCAAGTCTCAATATATGCCGAAAACAAATCTTGTACCAAAATCTGCTAAAAGAATCTAGCTAAAATAACTAGTGATTCCGGCTAGACTTTTCGGCAATCACACCTGAGCTACAAGGTCCAAAGGTGCAGCTACTCTCCCTGTGGTACGTAATATGTCGGATACCAGTTCTCTAAGTCATAGTCTGAAAAATATATTCAGTCAGGATTGGAGCAAAGTACAACCCGATAATAGTTCTAATTAAATAATAAGGACTATAAAACAATAAATAGATGATGTTATATACTGAGAGGAAACAATAAATAGATGCAATGGCAAAAGGTAAAAAATAGGCAATATAGACAATAGGTATAACCAGTGCATATGTGGAATAAAAATGAAGGAACTACAATATCATATGCAAGATAATATAATATATGAAATTTGAAATGAAGAACTTCAACTATTCTAAGTGTTTGAAATACTAGTTTCAATATGTGATCAGATTGGGAACTTATACAATAGCTATATGGCCTGGCTAATCATACGTGAGGTGTATGATTAACACTAACAATGTTTTATAATTTACAATAGGAATATGATCACATCTCTTACTAGCAATTTTCTCTGCCCCAACTAGTACAGTGGATCCAACCATGACACGTTACGATACACGATCAATGTCCAATAATAATACCATGTCCAGTGTCTAATATCAATGTCGCGTAAGATGTCAATATGATAACCATTGTAACATCTCATGACTGAAGATTCAAGCTATATATAGTCCATGTACTAGTGTCAAGAATCAGATATAATATTTCTAAGTACTTAAAATATAGAAATTATCAATTAATAGAAACTATTAGAGAATGTACTCGCCTGACGTCTAGAGCAATGAATATCAAGATGTCCCCCAACTGGTATCACACAGACCTATATGTGGAATATTATATCAATACAAGGTTTTGGAATAAAAATAAGTTAAACTAGTCCATTTCTAGGTCATTAGGCTAATTCAAAGTCAAACAGTCAAACTAGGTCAACTCTAGGTCAAACTAGCTATTTCTAGGTTTTATGAGTCCATCTCAAGGATATTGGGTCCATACGCTATATATCTAGGCTATACTAGTTATTTTAGGATACTAGAGTATCAACACTATTCTGTATCATAAGATACACAAAGTACTATATATGAAAATACTATATAATATATACAAGTATAATATATACTAGTATCTTAAAGCTAATACTAACACTAGATGGATACCTTGGCTTTGAGCCAACTTGGTATCATACTACTTAACACCCTCTAGATACCCAAAACCCTTACCTATAGTGAATACCCAATACCTTAGTGTTACCTTGGTATCACTCAAGGTAACACTAGAACTAACCTTAGTTAATGCTATTATCAACTAACTAACTAATGTATACGTATAGATACCATCCCATATATATACTAACTCATATAAATCATATTATAGATATAAGATACTAACTTACTTACTTATATATAACTTCTAACTTTTAATAACAACCCAACCACTAACAGTTAACTAATAACTTAACTTACATTAACAACATACTAAACATAACTAATTAACTTATGATATTAACTGACTTACAACACTCACCTAACCAAGTTACTAATACACTGAGATATCAGTCACCCTCATGCTATAACAGGTATCCCTTACCCCCTAATCCAAGACAACAATGCACCTATAGCATGATGTTGCTACTGTTGTTTTCTACTTTTTAGCTAATGTTGCTGCTAACAGCAGCATCTACTCCTCCATACCCAACAGGCCTCATCCTCACTGTCACAGTATTGTTCGAGCACTGTTGCTCTGGTTGCTAGGACTGCAGCAATGCTGTTGTACAACCGAGCATCAGTTGCATTCCATAATAGCAACATAACATACACACAGTATTTGAAGAACACTAATCACCTCTCCACATAACTGAACACAGTACTGCACCTACACTACCTAGCTGACACATACACTCCACTGATTAACACTTGAAATACACAAACATATTCTACACCACAGTGCACTCCTCACTGCACATAAACCCATATCTCACTACTATAATTACTGATACACTATTTAACCACTTATCTACACTCCCCACAAGCTCTCTCAACCCATATTTACTGATTCTTTATATTACCTAACCCCACTCGAGCAACTGCATACTCACTTGATGCCTGCAACAAGCATTTCTACTGCTGATTTTGCTGGAACCAAATCCACAGCTCCCTGCTTCAGTGACTGTACTGTGCACGAGCTGCACTAGCTGTGTTTGATACCTCTACTGCAGTTATTGCTCACTGATACTATCACTGTACAATAGCATGTTGCTCCTCTTCCATAACCCGAGCTGCCTCCAATCACTGCACTACACATGTAAACTTCTAATACACTACAATACTTGCTAAAACACATTGGCATAGACACTGCATATAGATAGATAGATAGATAGATAGATAGATGCTAGGACACACTCTGTCCTAGACACTAGCACAGATACAACCTCACTACTTCACTCATTAAAAGCTCCGTGAACCAGCACCCCCAACTAGTTGAACACCTATGCAAACATACCAGGCTCCTTCCAGCTATCCCCATAGACTGACACTCATAATTATATGGGATACAAACACTAGAACTGATACCACCACTGATACTCACTTGCCCCAACCTCAGTTGCAACAACACTCCCTTCCCAGCTCTCACAAATACACAACTCACACTCTAATATATGACTCATATATATCTAACACTATATATACATACGTATATCACTCTAACTAGGTAACTATATACACCTACACGCTCTGACATTGCCTGCAGACACAATAAGTCTGATACCAAAGTATCAGACACATCGCACACTCCATAAGCCCTCATACACAAGCCTTACCTGAGTCTCCTAATACCCTCACTGTACATTGCTGTACTGAGCAGTGCATGAGGACTGCACGGGTTGCTGCTGGATTTAGCTACTGCTCAAGCCTCACTGTGTTTCCCTCTTTTGCTGACTGAAACTACTACTGATACGGGCACTATGCACAAGCCCTCTACTTCTTGCTTTGGTCGAGAGTTGCAGCTAGCTACTGCCCATCGTTGCTGTGCATCCTACAGTGCTTGCTCCTCTTGATGCACTGCTCAATCTTTACTACAGTACATGCTGCTCTGTTGGCCCGATATTCATACCTGAAAACACTAGCTGAATGCACTGATACTCAGGGACTGTTCTGAACTTGCTATGCACTGAACCTCAGGGACTGCACATCCTGAGTTGTACTGCTCTCTTGCCCGAGCTGCAGCTCTCTCTGCCTCAAGCTCGTTCACACCTGAATGCAGGGTTCCATGCTAGATCCTACTGCACGATACTACACAGTTATAAAACTCGAGCGCCTCTTTGCTGTTGAGCAATGCACCCCGAGCTACAGTAGCTCAGCTCCTCTCTTCATGCTGTGCACAAACTGCACACTCACTGGCTTCCCTCACTCACTGACTCTACCTCTCATACACACACACAAACACAAAGCCACACAGACACCTATAACCACTACACACACTCGGGTAATAGACACAATGCACCCCCAATCCTTAACACTAAAGCATAACATCAACCACATACTCTGATGTGCCCAGGATTAACCTAAGCACAAGCCTAGCCAAGCCTACACTCATGCACCACATAGTACAGTCCACTGCTCCCAGTTCTCAGCAGTGAACTGGTACTGCTGCTGCTCCTATTGTTCATAGCTCGACCATCTACTCCTCTTCACATTGACACACACACATATAGCTCACTTGTGCACATACTCTAGTACTTACAGTGATCATAATGCATCACACACATAATACACAATACATTCACACATATATACTCATGTGTATAACACTAAAACATACTAATAATACCCTTAATATCATCAAAATATCCACATGTATCTCCCCTTGATACTCTAGTGTCACACCAACATTAAACACACCTCACCAACACGAGACACCAATCATCGAACACCTTGTGTGCATTCATGATACACACAAGTATTACACCTCCACCAACCAAGACACCCCTATAATAACTAACCAAAACGCAATAGACATCACAATAAATATTATATGACCCAATTTACATATATAAATAATGAATCTAATATAATATAGAGAAGTTAGCACTCATAGACACCTCCTCATAGAAAATACCAATCCTATCCACGCGCATCATGGTGTATCATGATACGGACTACACGTATCCAGTGGTGGACACGTACACACTCAATACTCATGAATCAAACTCTAAACTACCAATGAATCATTCTCTCAAACACTTGGTGAACCAAATTCAGAATTTTTCCCAAATTAGCACAAAACTCAATATAACTTTCATAATAGGTCTCCAAAGAACCTAGTTCTTCTTCCTATGGGTAGTCCTTAGCCATGGGTAGGTTTGTAGGGGTTTATTTCACCATTAAAAACTGAAATGATAAGAGGGGCAAGAGTTTTACCTATTGGGAGATGGATTCCCAATGTGACTTCTCCTTCTCCAAGGCTCCTCTAGCAATGCCAAGCTCCTTAGCCTCCTTGGAATAAAATGAGGGATAATTTGGGAATAGGAAATTAGGGTTTGCCTCTAACCTTGAAAATGAAATAATAAGAAAATAAAATGAGGGTTATTCATGAACAAGAGGCTTATATATACTTTCTCTTAGGGTTAAGGTTAGGTTGAGAAATGTTTGATTTGACTCAAGTGCCCCTCTCATTCCTTCATGAATAGGATCTAATAAACCATTGTAGGAATATTCTATTCTTGAGTCTAAATAGGTTTAATAGAATTAATCTAGTCATGACTAACTATTTAATGGGTCAAGTCAAGTCTTGTGGTCCACTAATGTCAAGTCTAGTTAAAATAGACTAGTCAACTAAAATTAATAATAATAGTAACAATATATATAACATGCACATTATAAATAAATAAAATATACACAATATTTATAATAATAACAATAAAAGACAAAAATACAACTATTCTGAAATGTGGTAGTGACAAGCCGCCTTGATCCTCTCTACCAAAGTTGAATGTATCTGAAGACTGGCTAGCACTCATGTCTCTTTAGGTAGTACTGGCTCGATGCCCATCTTTCGAAGATTTTCCAGAATGTGCTTATGAACTGTCAAGATGAATGTGTTCCCTCTCCTACTTAGAGCATCTAACACTATATTTGCCTTGCCTGGATGGTATTGAAGTATCATATTATAATCACCAAATAATTGTAGCCACCTCCTCTGTCTCATGTTTAAGTCCTTTTGAGTGAATATGTACTTAAAACTATTATGGTCTGTATATATCTCCACCCGATCACCATATAGATAATATCTCTACAACTTGAGAGCAAACACTACTGCTGCTAATTTCAAATTATGTGTTGGATAATTCTTATCATGATCTCGAAGCTGTCGAGACGCATAAGCTATTACCCTTCCGTGTTGCATCAATACACATCCAAGTCATTTCCCAGATGCGTCACAATAAACCGTGAATCCTCCTGATCCAACCGAAAGTGTAAGGATCAGTGTTGATATCAATTTTTCTTTCAACTTCTCAAATGCTGCTTGTCACTCTGATGTCCAAACAAACTGTACCTCCTTGCAGGTTAGACGAGTCATTGGTGTTAAAATCCGTGCAAAATATACGACAAACCTCCGATAATATCCCACTAATCCCAAGAAACTTTGCATATCTGCTACTGTCTTCGGGATTGGCCAATTCTCTATTGCTTCAACCTTCTTAGAGTCCACTGATACTCCTGCTCCTGAGATGATGTGCCCCCATAAGGACACATGATCTAACCAGAACTCACACTTACTGAGTTTAGCAAATAACCGATGCTCTTTCTTAACTTGCAACACTTTTCGAAGATGTGTCCATGCTCTTCTTCACTATTGGAGTTGACAAGAATGTCTTCTATGAATACCACAACAAATCGATCTAGGTATGGTATGAATATGTGATTCATTAAATCCATGAATATTGTTGGTGCATTAGTTAATCCGAATGTCATAACTAAGAATTCATAATTCCCATATCGAGATCAAAATGATGTCTTCGGTATATCTTGCTCCCGGACTCTCACTTGATAATATCCTGATCGAAGGTCTATCTTGGAAAATACTTTTGCTTTACTTAATTGGTCAAACAAATCATCAATCATAGGCAATGGATACTTGTTCTTCACTGTTAAGGCATTCAACTGCCTATAGTCGATACACAACTGTGTCGACCCATCCTTCTTCTTAACTAGAAGCGTTGGTGCTCCCCATGGTGATCCACTAGCCTGAATAAACTTCTTTGCCTTCAATTCTTTTACGTGATGATACAATTGGTTAAGTTCTATCGGTGACATCTGATAGACCTTGTTAGAAACTGGCTCTGCTCCTGGTTTTATCTCTATACAGAACTCTACTTCTCTTAATGGGGGTAACCGAGGAAGCTCTTCCGAAAATACATCAAGAAATTCTTCAATTATTCTGGGAAACTGAGCATCAACTCCTGCTACTACTATAATGCCACCTTCATGTCGATCCTTCACCGTTCTACTAAAGATAAATTCTTCCTTGCCCGGGATGTTAAACAAAACTCTACCCCTACGGCAATCTATCGTCGCATGATTGTCTCTCAACCAATTCATGCCTAAAATAACGTCGAAGTTACCCATAGGAAACTTGATCAACTTCGCAGGTAATAAATGCCCGCATACGATGATTGGACACGCTACACATACTCTACTGACTCCTACGAGTCCATTACCAGTAAGTATATTCAGCCTCTCTGGTAATGCCTCAAACTCCAATCCAATATGTGTCACAAATAATACACATACAAATGAATGTGATGCTCCCGAATCAAATAATGTTATCGCAAAAATATATATAACAAGAATGTTACTTGCCACTACGTCACCTGATGCCAATGCCTCCCTCAGTGATAGGGTAAAAGCTTACCCTTGGCCTTGCGGTGCTCCGTGAATATTAAGTTGTGGCCTCTACTATCCATACTACTAATTCCTTTACAGGTTGTATATTTGAGTTTGCGTTGGCAATGGACGCTGAGACAATGGCCGGATTGCCAGTGCTGGTCCCATATACTGATCTGTCCCTGGTGCTGGCAGTGCTAACCCGTGCGCTGGTCCTGCAATCCTCTGCATCATAGGATAATTGGAAATCCGATGATCTGGACTGCCATATCATAAGCACAATCCTTGTGCTACTCTAAACATATCTTTAGTGTGACCTTTCTTGCCACAATACGTACATTCGACTTGGGCTCCCAATTACTGTTGCTGCTATTGCCTCGGCTGGTTCGACCGAGATGGTGCTGTTGTTGCCGATGCTACTGACCTTATTGGCGCTGTTTCATTAATGCGAATGCCAGAAGATGGTGCTGATATTCGTTGCGCTTGTCCTCCTCTTCTACTTTGTGCATGAGACTTCTTCTAGCCTCCCATCCTTGGAGCTAACCTCTGCATCGTCAGCTTATGTCGCCTGGATGCGAGCAATACTTTATCGAAAGTCTGGTAGTTATGGCCCTCTACCAGTTGCTAAATCTCCAGATGAAGTCTGTACTCGAACCTCATTGCCCCCTCTGGTTCTGTTGCTACCATTGTCGGAGCAAATCTAATAAGCCTGCAGAACTCTACCGCATAGCAATCTACTGTCCTTCCAGACTGTTTGAGGTTGATAAACCTTTGTTGTAGCTCGTACTGTGCTACCACTCCAAAATATTTAACCCTGAAATGGTGTCACGACCCGCACCCGGTTTAGGGGCACGAGTGCGTGGGTACGTCCAGCCTACGCCGCAGCATCGGCGGTAGAACGCTGTCAAGGTCTTGATACTATCTAACTAATGTCACGCAAGCATCCAATCTCCATTAGGAGGCACGGATGACACAAATAAGATGAACACATACTCAACCACAGAATAACAGCACGATAAGATTTCAAAACAGAAATTAAAATCTAACACAACACAAGTCCACAAGAAAACTTAACTTAACAATATCCAAGAATCATCAAATGCCGGAGACAAATCCGGTACCAAATAGTCTACTTAAGAACTAACAATAATAGTAATTTCCAGCTAGACCTCCTGGAATCACAACTACTACCAAGTCTGCAGCTACTCACCATAAGGTCCATAAAGTGTCGGACAGCGGTCCACTAAGGCATAGTCTGGAAAAATATTTCCAGTCAGGAAGGAGCAAAGCACAATCTCAAATAACAGTTCCATTAATTGATAATGTCTATAATACAATAAAACATGTCATGCTAGCTACTGAGAAGAAAATGTAATGATAGTTTAAGAGAGACAGGCAATATGATATAGTCAGTGCATGTATGGAAATAAAAAGAACAAGGAACAGTATCATATACGGGTGATGTAGTATATGATTTAAAAATAGGGAACTGTAACTATTCTAAGTGGTTTGAGATTGTAGTTTCAAAATGTGATCGGCTTGGGACATGTACAATTGCTACAGTCTGGCTAATCATACGTGGGGTATGATTAATACCAATAATATAAACTTGTACGATAGGTATTTGATCACATTTCTCACTAGCAATTTCCCCGCCCCCAACTAGTACTGTGGATCCAATCATGACACGTCACGAATACACAACATTGTCTAATGTATTAATGTACAATGTCTAATATAAATGTCAATATAAATGTCAATGTAAATGTCGTGTATAATGTCAATACGATAATCAAGGTGACATCTCATGACTGCAGATCCAAGCTATACTAGTCCGTGTAGCACAGTGTCAAAGATTCAGTTGTAACATTTCAAGATCATTGAACTTATAGCTATTATCAAGAATTGGAAATTATCAGAGAATGTACTTGCCTTGGTCCTTAGCTGGTATTTATGGATGTCCTGTTCCAGAGTATCCCCTGGGTGAACCAACAGTCCTAAAGACACATTACAAATGGGCCCTGAAGTTGTCCCACGAAATAGGTTGTCTTAACCCAACTTCTTCTGTTGTCTACCAATCTCTAGCAAGGTCCTGGAGTGCAATCGGACCTGATCAACTTGTTCCTCAGTTGGAACCTTTGTCGTTGTTAGTATTGTTTCGATATTTTGTAGACAAGTATATGCGGTAATGGCGTCCTCCGTGCCATCAAAGTACTTAGGTTTGAGTTGGCAGAATCTCACCGATGCCCCTGAATCTGTTCTAATACTCCTTTCCAAGGCTATCTGTAATCCTTGTTTCAACCAGACATTCTTTTCTTGCTGCTGAAGTTGTTGATGATGTTGCGTCGCCATTATTCCTCATATAATTTCTAGCAATGTCGGTGTATCAAATGCTATTGGCACAATTGGTACGACCGGGGGGTACTAAAACATCTGGTACATGTTGCTCCTCGTGCTCCTCTACTGGTTCTACCATGATCCCTCTGTCACTACCACATTTCGAAAATGGGGGTATTTTTGACTTTTTATAATATTTAATATTATGGTAGTTACAATTAAGTAATTGCATGATAGTATATTTGATTTAAATAAATGTGTGATGTGTAATTTAAATATAATATTATATACAGTGTTCATAGATTTGACCTAGAAGCCCAGTAGATGAACGTCTGTCCGAATTATGGAATTCGATATTTAATTATTTTACCTAGAATTTAATTATTGGAGATTTTAATTAACAACCGTATTTTAATTAATTATTGCGCATTGCCTTTGCTTCAATATTTTGAGCACTACCCTAGCTTTTGTCTTCCAACAAATTTTATAATCTTGCCCTAGACATGCCCGCCTTCCATTCTGCTATTTTTGTAACTCATAATTATGCTCTTTGTATATTATTTCTAGCCGCACAAAAATCGTCGCGGAAGTTATATAATAAATCCCTATTTTGTATCGTTGTGCGTTCCAATTGAAATTGGAGACAATCTTGACCTATTTTTCGTACAGCCCAAATTAGGATAATATTCTGTTCTGAGTCTTCTTCATTATTGGTATTGATGACCTGACCTGATTTTGGCCCCATGTACTCCTAATTAATTTTAGAACACAACTTGTATTTTATTCTAATTAAATTAAGGATACTATTTAAACTAATTCTGAAAATCCCAATTTAATTCCAGTGCCCTGCTAATTGAGCCCGTACCAAACTTACAGCGCCCCCCTGACCCTACAAAATACCGGACACCGAATCGCCCGCCAAATTTTTTTCATTTTATGCGTCTGTGCAAATACCCAAATTTAAGGGGGCTAATTTACAAATTTGTATTTTTGGTGTCAACACCCATTTGTTTAAACCAATGAGGAACCCCTAATATTTTTAACATAGCCCTCATCCCCACATGAAGAAACCTCATGTCAAATCTGGACCATTCATTTAATTGGGTATATCCTCACCTTTCATTTACTAACCCTCTCCCCTATTTAAAGTAACATCAAACCCTAATCCCTAGAAAACCTAGGTAACCCCACCCTCCTTAAGCCTCCACAACCGTAGCCCCTCATTCTAATTTTTCTTCTTCTCCTTCTTCCATTCTCTTCTCCACTTTTCTTCTTTCTTCTTCCCTTCTTCTTCTTTCTTTAGTTTTTGAATTCAAGGGGGGGAACACTGTTCACCCACCCCTTCACTCCCTGTGCCCGGCGGCTCTCTGCACCCGGCCGAGCCCTATCACGGCTGTGCTCCTCCCTCCTCCGGCAGCTCAGCACGACCTCCGGCCCCGCTCTTCCCACTGTCAGCCTCTGACTCCCCCTCCGATTTCGGTTGCGACTTCCCCATTCCTCCCACCGTACTCCCTGCTGCATCCCCTCCGCACGCAGCAGTTTCCCGGCGGCCCGGCCTAGCCCCCGAGCCTCTGCACCCCAACTCCTCTGTGCTCCGGCGGCCATAGCCACCTCATCCCGGCGGCCTGCGCACCGCAGTCCGGCGAGCAGCATCCGGCCGAGCCAGCTCCCCCGACCGGCGGCCTGTCTCCGCCAGGCGAACCCCTGCAGTTCACGTTCATCCCCCGCGCTCGAGTCCCCCGTCAGTCCAGCGACTCCCCGACCTGCACTCCGACGACTCCTCCTCCCTGCTGTGCTCTCCCCCTCTCGCTGCCAATATCACCCCACCTCCATCACTTATCACCATCCACCACCACTACTCCTCTCCCTCCGGCGAGACTCCGGCCGACCACCAGTAAGCACCTCCTTCCCTCTTCCCTTTCCCTTAATTAAATGTATATATATGGTTATTTAACATGTATATGTGTGGTTAATTTATGTATAGTGTATGTATGTGATGTATAGAGTATAGTAGTTAATATAATGTATGTATGGTGTACATAATGTATAGTGTACATTAATTAATAATGTATACTGTATATAAATCAATATAATGTATTAGTATGTTAACGAATAAATGTATTAGTATGGTTAATGTAATGTATTGATAAATTAATGTAATTAATGTGTATAATTAATGATGATATGCATATATATATGTACATGTATATATTTAATATGATTTATATATATATATATATATATATATATATATATATATATATATATATATATATATATATACGTACGTATGATTAAATTGATATATATATATATATATTGTATATATATATATATTGGTTATTTTTATATATGATATCTAGTTAATAAAAAAAAGCATATACTAGTACAAATTAAATTCATATATTAGTATTATGTATTCCTCATATATGGTAGTATTATATTTTATTGGTATATCTGTATATATTTATGTATATATATATAGTATAAATTTAATTTGGTGAATTAATATTAGTATGTTTAAGAATGATGTTGACAATATATATATGTATATTCTAATATGTACTTTTGCATATATATGATATATACGTATTTTGGTATAAAAATATATACACATATATATATATAAATGTATTTGTGTACACATATATATGTATATGAACGTATTTGATATATGTTAATATATAAATGTACGTATTTTGGTAAATATACAACTATAGCAAGTATAATTTATATTGGTATATATTTTTAGATATATATATATTATATTAAATTCTTTTTGTATGTATACAAATATAAATACGTATTATATTCCTTTCCATGAACTGTGTTTACATATATATACATATAAGTATTATTTATTATGTTTATATATATACAAGTATTATTTATTTTAAGGTATATATTTTACATATATCTATTATTGTAATTGATAGAAATTATATATATGATATGTTAATTAAGATGTGTATATTTATGTATATCCCTACCAGATGACCCTAGTCGACTAGTGCCCCGCCTGGCATGGCCCTGAGGCCAGTATTTTTGACTGTGTGTTAGCGTAGCATCTGATGCAAGTGTTATTGTGATATATTTTTAGGACTGTTGCTTCACCCAGGGGATACTCTGGAACAGGACACCAGTAATTACCAGCTATGGACTCAAGGCAAGTACATTCTCTGATAATTTCTAATTCTTTGATAATTTCTATAAGTTCAATAATCATGAAATGTTACATCTGAATCCTTGACACTGTGCTACACGGACTAGTATAGCTTGGATCTGCAGTCATGAGATGTTATATTGATTATCGTATTGACATTGTATACGACATGTATATTAGACATCGTACATGATAGATTGGACTTGCTCGTATATCGTGACGTGTTATGGTTGGATCCACATTACTAGTTGGGGGCGGGGAAGTAGTTAGTAAGAAATGTGATCATACCCTTTTTACACAGTATAGAACAATGTAAGTGTTAATCATGCTCTTCACCCATGATTAGCCAGGCCCTATAGCTATCGTACATGTTCCCAAGCCGATCACATTTTGAAGCTACTATTTCAAACACTTAGAATAGATTACAGTTCCCTATTTTAAATCATATACTACATCACCCGTATATGATACTGTTCCTTGTTCTTTTTATTTTCATACATGCACTGACTGTATCATATTGCCTATTGCCTGTCTCTTTTTAATTGCCATTGCATTTATTTCACTGTTTTCTCAGTAGCTAGCATCGCATGTTTATTGCTTTATAGTCCTTATCAATTTAATGGAACTGTTATTTGAGATTGTACTTTGCTCCTTCCTGACTGGAAATATTTTTCCAGACTATGCCTTAGAGGATCGGTAGCCAACACTTTATGGACCATATGGTGAGTAGCTGCAACTTGGGCTTGATAGTTTAGTTGTGATTCCGGGAGGTCTAGTCGGAATCACCAATCTTCTGGTTAGTTCTTTCAGTAGACTTTTTGGTACCGGATTTGTCTCCGACATTTTTATTGAGACTTGGATATTTATTGAGTTCGATTATTACTTTAGACTTATGTTGTACTTAATTTTGTTCGATATCTTATCGTGTTGTAATCCTGTGATTGAGTATGTGTTCATTTTAATTGTGTCATCCGTGCCTCCTTATGGAGATTGGATGCTTGTGTGAGATTGGCTAAATAGTATCAAGACCTTGACAGCGTTCTACCGCTGATACTGCGGCGTAGGCTGGACGTACCCACGTACTCGTGCCCCTAAATCGGGTGCGGGTCGTGACACATTTTTAGTGGTGGCCCATGCAGGTCAGACTTCGCGAGTTGTGCGATGTCGTAGTAGTGTGGCATCTTTGTTATACTACTGCGTGCCTGCAATAGGATCTAGGACATAGGATACTAGGACGAGAGCGAATACTCAATCATAATTCCTTGAGAGATTCCTGGGATGACCCCTGAGAATCTTGTTATAATTTCCAATTTAAAATCATTCCCTTGTTCCGTCCATTCTCACTTGTTGATTGTTGATCAGGTATTAAATTAGGATTTTGGTTCCATTGTAGGGTTTGATTTCATATCAAGATGAATTTGCAAACTGATTTATGGTATTATCTGATGACGCATGTCGATGAGGACAGTGAGGAAGATAACACTAGGGCTATTGGACTACTAGATATGGATTTAAATTATAATTTGAGGATTGAAAATGAATTTCAAATTTTTGAATTTTGAGAAGTTGAGACATTGTCATTAAAACTTTTTGAGGATTCAGATTCGATTTAATGAACATAGACACAACTGTAAAGATTTTTAGTGATTAAGTTTTCATTTCAGTATTTAAATAATTAACCTTGAGGAAAGTGTATGCATTTTTACTTTAAAATTTTTCGAGGAGTAAATTTCGAGGACTTTATTTGGAGGATGAAATCTTATAGTGAGAGAGATATATTAGTATATAAGTAGATAAGATGCATGTGTAAGGATCTGTTGGCTTGAGCATGATTGAGATCTCACTGCCAATTGACTTGGGCGTCCATCTAGGGTTGTATTAGAAAGAGCAGTACTTAGGATAGTGTGTTGTAATTGTTATGCACTTGAGTGATAAGGATAACTAGTATCAACGGTTGTAGTAGGTAAGGAAGCTAGCAGTGAGTATGTTTCAAGTAGAACTGTGGTACCTAGGGGATAGAGGTATCAGACCTTGGATGCATCTTTGACTGGTGCAATCACAACTAGGATTTTTCCTTTCAATCTATTTACCTTGAATGTTGCTCTCTAGAACTTTACTGTCCTTCCTTGATGATATCGCATTTTGCCTTAATTGATTCTTTGGGATCTGTCTTCAGGATGTCGCCGCAGACACGGTCTATGAGAGCGGGAACACCAGCTTTAGAGGGGTCTGCCACCTCTCCACCTGAGGGACAGACAGCCGTAGTTCCTCCTACATCTCCGATGCATGTAGGAGTGTCTGCACTTTTCGAGGATCCTCCTCCCCCACCTGTTCAGGGGATAGCCGCAGCTGTGACGGACAACCTTCCTCCTCCACCGACTCCGATTCTCGGAGGTTTGCCCATTGACGGGACGCAGATGTTTACCTTGATCCAGGGCATGGTAGATGCCCAGAGAGTGACGGCAGACGCTCAGCGAGTTCAAGCTGAGGCTCAGAGGGTGCAAGCAGAAGCGCACCAGGCACAAACTGAGCTGATGAGAGAAAACATGGAGAATGCTCATCAAGTGACTCTCCAAGCTTTGGAGAGAGTAGCACAGTACCAGCAGTTTCCTGGCCAGCAGCAGAGATCAGGCACTATAGTAGATTTTAAGAGGATGATGCCTCGAGAGTTTAAAGGCACCGAAGGGATACTCTACGCTGACGACTGGCTAGAGGATATAGAGAGGAGCCTGCGATTGACCCAGATTTCGGAGAACTTGCAGATAGAAGCCGCTGGCAGTCAGATGTTCGATATCGCACTCACGTGGTATCGCATGGAGCCGAGAATTACTGCGCAAGGACTTACTTGGGAGACCTTCAAGGAGCTCTTCAAGGAGAAGTTTTTTCCCGACGTGGCATTGGAAACCTTGGAAAGTCAGTTTCATGACTTAGTTCAAAGAAACATGTCGGTCGACGAGTACGCTGCAGAATTTTGTAGATTGAGCCATTTTGCATCGTCCATGATTCGAGACCCAGGAGATCGAGCCCAGAAATTCAGAAAGGGGCTGACAAGAGAGATTAGGTCGTGCACTTCTGGTCGTCGTACCGCTACCTTTGAGGCTATCATGATGGATGCCCAGATTACAGAAGAGGATCTGGATCTCAGGCCTAAGAGGAGTCACAATACTTTTGGAGATACGAATGGTAGCACAGGATCAGCCAAGCATCCCCGTATTCAGCACCAACATCAGTACCAAGTACCATTTCATAGTCAGCAACAACCATGGACCTTTCAGCATCCACCACAGTACCTAGCACCAGTTCCTATCCAGCAACATCCATGGGCGTATCAGTATCAAGAACAGTACCAGGCACCAGTCCGTGTTCAGGAGAATCAGCAGCAGCCTCCAAGAGAGACACAGCAGACTTGTCATTTCTGTAAGAAGCCAGGTCACCTTTGGGAGAGCTGTAGAACGAGGCTAGGACTTTGTTTGCACTGCGGCACTACGGGACATCGAGTAAGGGATTGTCTTCTAGCCCCTTATCTTCTCGGCCAGCGCGCAGCTTCAGATTATAGAGATCCAGTTAGGCTACCTGTGGAACCGTATATTGCTCAGCACCCGCAAAGGGAACCACCCCAGCAGGGCGGGGCATTTGCGATGACGGTCGAGGAGACCGATACTGCAGGTAATATGTTAGCAGGTTCTGTTCCTTCCTTTCTTTTGTCCCTCTCTATTTGATTGATCGATTGATTCCTTAGTACCATACTTGTATGCATAATTTTCTTGTTATAATGTAGTTAGTAGTACCCCTGATACAGAGACTGCAATACCATGACAAAAGACACCATGATCGTACATATTCCCCTTAGGTTGCATGTTGTATGATTGTAGGAAAGATTTTTCTTAGACCGTGATTATTGGGGTTTGACCATGACGAAGATTCATGAAGGGGTTATGACTTGACAAGAGAGACAAGATGATTAAGATTCGAGGATAAACATTGATTTAAATAAAGGGCCAAGAATTTAACATGGCAGAATTTATGATTTATTAATTCCAGGAAGATTTTGACAGGATTAAATTGGTTATAAAATTTTTGAAATTTTGGGAGATTATCAATATATTTAGTTGATTGCAAGTTATGAATTTTAAAATTTTATGGGATGTTGCAATTAGAGAATCCTTAAGTATCGCATTGTTAAGTATTTTGAGGAAAGAGGAAATCGAGGAATAAAATTTTGATGGATAAATGTTTGAATTTAAAATTTTTGGACGAGATTTTATTTTATATACGAGCATTGATTAAAATCAAATTAGAGGAGTGAATATTAAATTTCGAGTATTGAATTATTAACTAAAACTTTCAAGGGAAATCTTTGATAAAAATGGACTTTAATTTTATTTCGAGGATTTTTCAGGAATGCAATAATTTCAGAATTTTTTAAAATTGTGAAAAGACATTGTGGATTATTACCAGATTTCGTGGTTGATGAATTTAAACTTTGGGGAAAAATAATAATGTGTATGATTAAACGCTACTATGAGGATTTTAAATTTCGAGGACAAAATTCTTTTAAGGAGGGTAGACTTGTCACTACCACGTTCCGAAAACGGGGGTATTTTTAACTTTTTATAATATTTAATATTATGGTAGTTACAATTAAGTAATTGCATGATAGTATATTTGATTTAAATAAATGTGTGATGTGTAATTTAAATATAATATTATATATAGTGTTCATAGACTTGACCTAGAAGCCCAGTAGATGAACGTCTGTCCGAATTATGGAATTCGGTAGTTAATTGTTTTACCTAGAATTTAATTATTGGAGATTTTAATTAACTACCGTATTTTAATTAATTATTGCGCATTGCCTTTGCTTCAATATTTGGAGCACTACCCTAGCTTTTGTCTTCCAAAAAATTTCACAATCTTGCCCTAGACATGCCCGGCTTCCATTCTGCTATTTTTGCAACTCATAATTATGCTCTCTGTATATTATTTCTAGCCGCACAAAAATCGTCGTGGACGTTATTTAATAAATCCCTATTTTGTATCGTTGTGCGTTCCAATTAAAATTATAGACAATCTTGACCTATTTTTTGTACGGCCCAAATTAGGGTAATATTCTGTTCTGAGTCTTCTTCATTATTAGTATTGATGACCTGACCTGATTTTGGCCCCATGTACTCCTAATTAATTTTAGAACACAACTTGTATTTTATTCTAATTAAATTGAGGATACTATTTAAACCAATTCTGAAAATCCCAATTTAATTCCAGTGCCCTGCTAATTAAGCCCGTACCAAACTTACAGCGCCCCCCTGACCCTACAAAACACCGGACACCGAATCGCCCGCCAAATTTTTTTCATTTTATGCGTCTGTGCAAATACCCAAATTTAAGGGGGCTAATTTGTAAATTTGTATTTTTGGTGTCAACACCCATTTGTTTAAACCAATGAGGAACCCCTAATATTTTTAACATAGCCCTCATCCCCACATGAAGAAACCTCATGTCAAATCTGGACCACTCATTTAATTGGGTAAATCCTCACCTTTCATTTACTAACCCTCTCCCCTATTTAAAGTAACATCAAACCCTAATCCCTAGCAAACCTAGGTAACCCCACCCTCCTCAAGCCTCCACAACCGTAGCCCCTCATTCTAATTTTTCTTCTTCTCCTTCTTCCATTCTCTTCTCCACTTTTCTTCTTTCTTCTTCCCTTCTTATTCTTTCTTTAGTTTTTGAATTCAAGGGGGGGAACACTGTTCACCCACCCCTTCACTCCCTGTGCCCGGCGGCTCTTTGCACCCGGCCGAGCCCTATCCCGGCTGTGCTCCTCCCTTCTCCGGCGACTCAGCACGACCTCCGGCCCCGCTCTTCCCATTGTCAGCCTCCGACTCCCCCTCCGATTCCGGCTGCGACTTCTCCATTCCTCCCACCGTACTCCCTGCTGCATCCCCTCCGCCCGCAGCAGTTTCCCGGCGGCCCGGCCTAGCCCCCGAGCCTCTGCACCCCGACTCCTCTGTGCTCCGGCGGCCATAGCCACCTCATCCCGGCGGCCTGCGCACCGCAGTCCGGCGAGCAGCATCCGGCCGAGCCAGCTCCCTCGACCGGCGGCCTGTCTCCGCCAGGCGAACCCCTGCAGTTCCCGTTCATCCCCCGCGCTCGAGTCCCCCGTCAGTCCAGCGACTCCCCGACCTGCACTCCGGCGACTCCTCCTCCCTACTGTGCTCTCCCCCTCTCGCTGCCAACATCACCCCACCTCCATCACTTATCACCATCCACCACCACTACTCCTCTCCCTCCGGCGAGACTCCGGCCGACCACCAGTAAGCTCCTCCTTCCCTCTTCCCTTTCCCTGTAATTAAATGTATATGTATGGTTATTTAACATGTATATGTGTGGTTAATTTATGTATAGTGTATGTATGTGATGTATAGAGTATAGTAGTTAATATAATGTATGTATGGTGTACATAATGTATAGTGTACATTAATTATTAATGTATAGTGTATATAAATCAATATAATGTATTAGTATGTTAACGAATAAATGTATTAGTATGGTTAATGTAATGTATTGATAAATTAATGTAATTAATGTGTATAATTAATGATGATATGTATATATATATGTACATGTATATATTTAATATGATTTATATATATATATATATATATATATATATATATATATATATATATATATATATATATATATATATATATATATATATATATACGTACGTATGATTAAATTGATATATATATATATATTGGTTATTTTTATATATGATATCTAGTTAATAAAAAAAAGCATATACTAGTACAAATTAAATTCATATATTAGTATTATGTATTCCTCATATATGGTAGTATTGTATTTTATTGGTATATCTGTATATATTTATGTATATATATATATAGTATAAATTTAATTTGGTGAATTAATATTAGTATGTTTAAGAATGATGTTGACAATATATATATGTATATTCTAATATGTACTTTTGCATATATATGATATATACGTATTTTGGTATAAAAATATACACACACACACACACACACATATATATATATATATATATATATATATATATATATATATATATATATATATATATATATATATATATATATATATAAATGTATTGGTGTACACATATATATGTATATGAACGTATTTGATATATGTTAATATATAAATGTACGTATTTTGATAAATATACAACTATAGCAAGTATAATTTATATTGGTATATATTTTTAGATATATATATATATTATATTAAATTCTTTTTGTATGTATACAAATATAAATACGTATTATATTCCTTTCCATGAACTGTGTTTATATATATATACATATAAGTATTATTTATTATGTTTATATATATACAAGTATTATTTATTTTAAGGTATATATTTTACATATATCTATTATTGTAATTGATAGAAATTATATATATGATATGTTAATTAAGATGTGTATATTTATGTATATCCCTACCAGATGACCCTAGTCGACTAGTGCCCCGCCTGGCATGGCCCTGAGGCCAGTGTTTTTGACTGTGTGTTAGCGTAACATCTGATGCAAGTGTTATTGTGATATGTTTTTAGGACTGTTGCTTCACCCAGGGGATACTCTGGAATAGGACACCAGTAATTACCAGCTAAGGACTCAAGGCAAGTACATTCTCTGATAATTTTCAATTCCTTGATAATTTCTATAAGTTCAATAATCATGAAATGTTACATCTGAATCCTTGACACTGTGCTACACGGACTAGTATAGCTTGGATCTGCAGTCATGAGATGTTACATTGATTATCGTATTGACATTGTACACGACATATATATTAGACATCGTACATGATAGATTGGACTTGCTCGTGTATCGTGACGTGTCATGGTTGGATCCACATTACTAGTTGGGGGCGAGGAAGTAGTTAGTAAGAAATGTGATCATACCCTTTTTACACAGTATAGAACAATGTAAGTGTTAATCATGCTCTTCACCCATGATTAGCCAGGCCCTATAGCTATCATACATGTTCCCAAGCCGATCACATTTTGAAGCTACTATTTCAAACACTTAGAATAGATTACAGTTCCCTATTTTAAATCATATACTACATCACCCGTATATGATACTGTTCCTTGTTCTTTTCATTTTCATACATGCACTGACTGTATCATATTGCCTATTGCCTGTCTCTTTACATTGCATGTCTCTTTTTAATTGCCATTGCATTTATTTTACTGTCTTCTCAGTAGCTAGCATCGCATGTTTATTGCTTTATAGTCCTTATCAATTTAATGAAACTGTTATTTGAGATTGTACTTTGCTCCTTCCTGACTGGAAACATTTTTTCAGACTATGCCTTAGAGGATCGGTAGCCAACACTTTATGGACCATATGGTGAGTAGCTGCAACTTGGGCTTGATAGTTTAGTTATGATTTTGGGAGGTCTAGCCGGAATCACCAATCTTCTAGTTAGTTCTTTCAGTAGACTTTTTGGTACCGGATTTGTCTTCGGCATTTTTATTTAGACTTGGATATTTGTTGAGTTCGATTATTACTTTAGACTTATGTTGTACTTAATTTTGTTCGATATCTTATCATGCTGTAATCCTGTGATTGAGTATGTGTTAATTTTAATTGTGTCATCCGTGCCTCCTTATGGAGATTGGATGCTTGTGTGAGATTGGCTAGATAGTATCAAGACCTTGACAGCGTTCTACCGCCGATGCTGCGGCATAGGCTGGACGTACCCACGCACTCGTGCCCCTAAACCGGGTGCGGGTCGTGACACCCTCCAAGTATAGGTGTTGCCTCTCGCTGGGGCCCAACAGACCCTTGTCCTGCTGAAACTGCTGGTGCTCCACCCACGGATGCTGGATAATCCCTAAAGAAAATGACACAAGATAAATTAAGAACTGGACGAGAAAGGATCGAAGAACCAAAGGTACAGAAGTCAAACTGAGTTTCGAGGAGAAAAATTCAAGATTTTAAGGAGGAGCACATTTGATTGAGACATCCTATGATCAAGCCACCCTACAAGTCCAAAAAGAAAGACAGACTTGCATGGGCCACCACTAAAACCTTGTCACGCCCCAGATCCAGAATATTGGAGAGTAGGAGAATGACTTAGCCAACCGCACCTTACAAAATATCGTAGTAACTCGCAATGTATTAAGGTTATCTAGAGAAAAGGGGATGCATGCTACAATCAAGCCTCCTAGGGACAAGAACTTATATATCTCAATCGTTTAATCAACTAGCAATAACATAGGATATACCAGAATAAGCAGTAAGGCATCCCAAATGCCGTATCAAAATGTTCTAGAGATCTAGCAATACAAATTGATATGACAGATACGCAATCAAAAGTATACATGACAGTGAGTCAGTTGCAGTCTGAGTATAATACAGTCATGTAGGGAACTAGTGTCCATATTTACCGATTAACAGATGCCGGTTGGCTAAACGCCCAAAAGATTATAGTTTACAAAAGATGAGCAGTAAAATAAGAAACGCACTCATGACCCTCAGCATCCATCCTTCTAGTGCATGCCATCAGTGAGGGAGAAGTAAGCTTGATCCTCCGGTGCTGGCTCTTAACCTGGCCATGCAAAACCAGTGGGGTCAGACCCTAAATAGCAAGTACCACAAAGGAAGCATGAAATAAATAAATAAAACCAGATCTGTAGCATGAGATGCATGAGACAATAATCAATGGCATATATCCCATCCATGATATGATATGACACCACTTCACCAAACAAAGACAGGAAGTGCCCTATCATTTCAAGATAGAATATGTCCCTTGATTATGGTCAAGCTAAAATATTTTGCATCGTAGTTTTGGTCCACAGTTTATCGTAATACAATAGCGCAACCCAACAACCAAACAAGGACATGAGTTAAACTATCATGTCACAACAGCCTGTGTCCCTAACTTCACTCAGTAGGATTCGCCATACACAAGCAGAGGTACAATAAGGAGAAATAATATAGCTTTAGTCCATGGAGTATCGTAACACAACGACACAATCCAACAACCAAACAAGGACATGGGTTGAATCATCATGCTACGATAGCCCACTTTTCTGGTTAGGCACCTATACAAGCAAATTAGACGGTCAATCATGTATTACGACTTGATATATGATCTTTGGGTTATCCCAGTAATATAATTTATGAGTATCCTCAGATCATACAATAATCGAGCAGCGCTGGATGAACCAATTATAAACAAGCAAAAATATATGTAAATGATGCACCAGTCCCCCACGAGGGCCCTGAGCTAATTAATAATCAGTAACAGTTTCAGGCTTTCTATAGGAAAGATACTGGCTCGGTCTTATAATTAAATTAGATATTCACTCTACTAGTACGGATGATATACAGTATCCGTGGTGGCTAGCCTTTATTCTCAGCTAATTTAGGGTGGTTCAACAAGCACAATCTCAAGATACCGTTCCCTACCAATGCTCTACAATTAAGTTGCCTAGTTAACCCTAGGTTAGTTAGAATCTTATGCCGTAGTTACATAAATATTCCTTCTTAGACATCGTACCTTAAGTATGGGAACTCTTGATACGAATCCATATTTTTATTCGAGAGTTAAATCTGGGTTCACCCAAGTGTGATGCAATAATCAATACTATCTAGCTACAGCCAAAGTCATTGTCCAACGACCAGATCCATGCATAGAAAATAATATCATATATCACGTAGCAGAAGTATATGGTATGATGGATCACTCTAAATATATATCAAGCAGCACTCTTGGTGCGATCAAGTATATCCGCAAGGATACAATAGTCAGGGTAGGAACAAGTTCTAGTATCTAGATCTTGGACAAGTTATCAGATAAAAAGTTATTCAGGACAGGATAGTCTAATACTGGCCACATCAATTTTTTACTTTATTATATTGAGGAATGAGAATAAGAGTAGTGCGAGAACCCTAGAGATTAGATCAACAACCCTTAAACCAAACAAGGACCGAGGTTGCAAAACATCACCCGAGTTGAAATACGCATCTTATTCTATCCAACTTATAATAAGGTGATCAAAGAAAAGTAATCTAATTAACAAGTGCATACAGGGATACATCTACAGGGCTCAACGTGCACAAGAAATAGTATAAGCACAAAGCAACTGGCGCACAAAACACACAGAAGTAAGGTTGGCGCACAAACAACCAAAACTGGGGTGGCGTACAAATGACCAAAACAGGGTTGACGCACAAATAAGCAAAACTAGGTTGGCGCACAAACGACCAAAACTGGTTTGGCGCACTTTCGCAAGAATGTGCGTGAGCTACAAACAATAGCGCACTTGACAAAAGTTGGCGGGCAAGAATAAAATTCACTTTCTGGGAAAGTGTGTGAGCAAGCTAGATACAAGACAAAACACACAATCCGAGGTCAAAGCTCGACAGTCGAGAAACTTGTCAATCGAGGAGCACACAAATCAATAACACAGAAATCGAGAAACCAACCAAATCTTCGTCCCTTAGGAAACGAAGAGGAAAAAGTGTGTGAGCTACCAAATATAAGCAAAGTGTGCCAGCTGAAACATAGGAAAAGTATGTCAGATGGTCAACTTGAAGAAAGTGCGCGAACTTACTGTGGTGCACTTTTCCTTGGTTTTTCAGGAAGAACTTTGATTTAATATGAACCAAAGTGCGCCAACTGGATTTTCTTTCAAAAGTGTAACACTGACTGAAGGAGTGTGACTGGCGCACTTTTGCTAGGATACTAAGTGTAGTATTATTAGTATGCACGAGGAGTTGGGATAACACACCAATGCGCCCAAAATAAAACATACATATTTTTACGTCAAAGGGGTTCCCTTGCATACTCTTCACAGAGCACAGTTCTTCTTCTCCATTAAGCCATTTGGTACACGTATTATATCAAGTTGCAGAACTGAACTTAGCTGGACTCGAAAACAAGCATGGCCAAAAGCAATATTACATAAAATATGGTGCTCTACACTATGAGCTAATTAATTTTGTAAAACACAAAGTTTTGGGAGATCGATCCCCAAGAAAATAAAAGTGAACCCATAGACCTAAACTCTGGTCCATGCAATTCCAACCAAGAAAATCAAGAACGACAAGTATTAAAGATGAAGGGGGTGCTCGATCCCAACAGCATGATCTAGAAATAAAAAAGAATCATTAAGAATTAAAAGCACGCATAAATCCATGATTCTTCTCTTGTGCAAGATGTACTTGCCTACGTAGGGAGAATAAATCTAAGAGAGGGAAATAAAAAAGAAAAATAATGAGCAGAGAGAGAAATGAGAATATATAGGTTGAGATATGGCCCTTTGGATTACTCAAACCCATCCAAGCCACAATGCCACCAACCCAACCAAACCTACTCTTCTCAAAAACTAACGGGATCGGTCTAAACAAATGCCAGACAAGCAACCAACATGCGCCATAAACAACATACGCCATAGTGCGCCGGGAAGGTGGCTGATAATATATTTGCATATTTTCTAAGTTATATTTAAATTAACACTAGGTAGTAAAACGTACATAGGTCTGCGTGGGATTCTCACCGATGAGCTTTACGCCCTTCCGATGGGTGGCCAGGAAGACGGTCACCATGTTGGCGTCCTCACCCCTTTGTACATGTTAAAAATATATTGTTTGATATTAAAATTAAATATTTTATCAAAAATTCATTAAAATAATATATATTCAATAGAATACATACCAGACGACGAAAACTTTTCTGCCTTCGACCTAGCCGCCTTTGTCTTCTCCGACCTTTCCATGTACCTGGGTTCGTTGAATCTTGTCTTCATTACAGACCACTGCTCAGACGTGATTCAACCATGGATCAGGTTTCTGAGGCGATCATGATCCCTTTGATCGTTGATCGCATCACATATCAGCTTGGCAGCGTCGGTAGAAAACTGATGCTCGATCTTCTTTGTCCGGTGTGGTGGATAGAAATAGATTTTCTACGAAAAGTAAAATAGAGAGTTATATAATAAATAATTATTGATATTAAAAGAAAATATATTTTTATTTTTAAGTGGGCAAACCAGAAAGTCTTCCTATCCTCAGGAACATCTGAGCAGTTGATACAAGGCACACCATAGTTCTGCCTCAGAAACACCCACAGTGCTCTCTGTACCGCCGAGGGACGATATCTATACAAAGATAATTAAATTCATGAATATATAGATATAATCATTTAAAAACTATTTAATTAATGTCACTCCCTGTTCCTAAAAAGTATATTTTGGGATATATTTATTTTTTGCTTGTATTTATTTCCTACTTAGAGTATTTCTTGCTTGTATGATAATTAGGTTGCATGCATGGAGACTAGACCCATTATTTGGTTCAATTAGACCCATGTTTTAATTATTGGGTTAGTTCATTCATGAGTTGAGCCCATGGTCTAAACCTCAAACCCTAACTATAAAACCTAACATATTTCTCTCTCTTCCGTCATTCTCTCCATTTTCTCTTCTTTCTTAATTTAAACAAATACACCTTGCATCACATGGAAAAATCTCTTAATTTTTTTATTATTAATTTTTTATTCTTGCATTTTATTAGTCTATTATGTGCTTATGGTGATTCTAAATACTTTTAGTACTTGGGGTTTTCGGTTTTAATGGATGAATTTGAGTAGATCTACATTCTAAGTTTAGGGTTTTCATGGGCTCCTCGAGTTTTGGTGGTTTTGATATACTAAAAAATAGTATTTATGAAAAATAGTTTTTGGAGTTAAAATAAAGTTATTAAGAAGGAAACAAATTTTTGATTTTTGGAGTTCTCGCCATGGCTGAACTTGTTGCCTGGAGAAGACGACTTCCTATGCGGCAACTGATCATATGCGACCTTGACCTATATGCGGCAAGTAGACGCATGCGGCCTTGACCCATATGTGGCAAGTAGACGCATGCGGCCATGCAGTCTGAACGCATATAGCCATGTGGCCTGAACTCATGCGGTCATGTAGCCTTGAGCTCATGTTACCTCTGCGGTCAGCGACCATGCAACCCATGCGGCTATGCGGTCCGACTTTCTATGCGGCAGCTGATCCCCATGCGGCCTTGATCCTTATGCGCGCATGCGGCCCCTTGTATACGCTTTATTGGACTACTTTGTTTGAATGTTCCATTAGACTTTATGTGATGTATGTGTGACTTTGATGACCACAAGAGTATTAGACCCATCTATGTGTCATGACCTGACACTTGTATCCGAGTTGATACACTTATTACGTGCTATGTATTCCTACGTGCTAAGTATTCCTACGCAATTATATTACATGTGTACACTACGGTGTACCTATGTGTTATGTGACATATGATATGATTTAATCTCAAGCAGGGACATAAGGGCTAGTCAATGACCAAGCGTGGTCAGGATCTATTAATTGTTGCATCACGCTGGGGTGAATCTAAATTAAACTGCAAAGTTGCAAGTGGATTCGTATCTAGCGTGGCCATACTATGGTATATCATATAAGGGGAATACCATGTGACCACGTCATGTGATTCCAGTTAACAATATGGTTAACTAGGCAACTAAACTTGTAGAGCATTGGGAGGGAATAGAATCTCGAGATCGTGCCTAACTAGCCACCTCCAGTCATCTGAAATGGGGTGTGCAGGCTACTCCCAATGGATATTGTTTAAGTCCTCATTAGTGGATGGCAATATCTGACTATTATACTATACTATGTATTCTATGCGATCTTAGCACGGTGGCCTTACGAGGGACCGGTGCACAATACTATGTGCTATATGACGATTTATGGCTCGGCTAACCCTGCTAGTACCTAGTTCGATCTGAGGATTCCTATATGCATAATATCTCTGGGATAACCCGGACTGCATCTAGTAAGCCGTACAAGTGATTGGACAATTATGTAACTGAGCTTATTTGTGTATTGTACCTACTGTCAAATAGTCTAGGGACATGGACTATCAGGGTGCGATGGTCTAACCCTTGTCCTTGTGTGGTTGTAGGGTTAGATTATTGTGTTACGATAGGCTATGAACTGAAACTACGAGACAGGTATATATATATATATATATATATATATATATATATATATATATATATATATATATATATATAGTTCATAACCTGGTTTTGTTTCTTCATTCGTGCTTCTTTTGTGGTACTTGCTATTTGGGGTCTAACCCCACTGGTTTTGTATGGCCAGGTTTAGAGCCAGCGTCCGAAGATCAAGCGTACTTCCCCTGAACAATGGCGTTCACCATGCGGATGGCCGTTGAAGGAAACGAGTGGATTTCTTCTCCCCTGATCGTTATTGCACACTTTACATATTTTGGGCGTTTAGCCACCGACACTTGTTAGCCGTAAGATCTGGACATTTAGTTTTCTTTACATGATTGTAATTAATCAGACTACAGCTGATCATGGTCATATACTTTTGATACTCCGCCCGCTTTCTTATTTTGCATAGTTGATTTTCAGAATATCGTGGTAGGACGTTTGTGATGTCTTACTTCCTTGTCATATATGTTCTATGTTTATTGTTCTTTCTTGACTGATTGAGGCAATAGATGTGTTATGTGACCCTAAGTGACTTGCTTATAGTATGCACCCCTTGTCTAATTACAACTATGATCGCCGTAAGAAGTTCTATACCTGGTACGGGAGAGCTGGCCATATTTGTCTCCGTATTCTGGTACTGGGCGTGATAATTAATAACTTACTTCGTAGGCCCGTCGGTCCAAATCTCCATCATCGTCTCTTCCGGAGGCGTGCATAGAGGAGCGCTCGGAACCGATGATGAAGTTGGCTTGACCTCCTTTATCTGCTCCTCTGTCTTCATGGTGCCTTCAGCAGGAGGAACACTAGATGGGGAACTTGTCTCAGGCCTAAAACTGATCGTCCTAGGAGTATTGCTATGTATCGTCGATAGAGTGGAAGATGTGACAGGTTGGTACACTGGAGTACTCTACGACGAGTATCCGAAAATAGTAGTTGGAGGAACACTCCATCAAGAGTCTCTACCTCTGAATAATTTGCGTCGTCCTACCATACCTGATAATAACATATGATGATACCACAAATACACAAAATTATATATATATAACATGAACACGGAAATGAAATAAAGAAGAAAAATATAATACTTTGCATAGTCTTTTTAGATATTTAGGTTATTTCATTTTCAGATATATGGCTCACAAGGAATATGTGGACAATCATATACACAGGATATCCTAGGATACCCAACTCAACTCTAATACCTTAATACCACATAGGTACTTATCTACCCTTGATATCGACGCCAATAGTTAATATCTACAAATACATAACTTGCTAAAACAAATGGTTCATACCCATAATATCGACGTTGGTAGTTAATATCGATAAGACCATGCTTGTCAATTTTTTAACCTTGATCTTGGATCGGATCGAACCAATCACACTTGAACAACACGATCTTAGCAGACTAAATGCCATAACTATATGTCAACTCCACAATCTTTCGTAAGATCCAAAGAAATTATTGCCTGGATAGACATCTTTGTAGTTCGAAGATTTGATACACAAACAACTATTTTTTATAGAATTAAGATCCAGGAAGCTCTTTTATCGGGGATTTTGTTGGCTTGAACCTAAACCCATTCACATAGTAGCTTGGCCAGATTTTGACGGCATAAATTGGTCCCTTGGCTAGAGTTCTAATAGACTCATTCTCGAGTATTATGTCGGGACGATCGACCTAAATACCAAGAAAACGATATTAAGTTCAACGTTCTGTTAATTATTATGTAAGTGCATACACAAAAAGATCCTTACATATGCACTCAACCAAGAAGGGATTTGACGTCTCATTTCATGTTCTTCTTCTTCATCTGTTATGTATGATCTACTCGACAATGCCTCATCATTAAATGTGCTGTAAAACAACAAAATATCGACCAATTAGTGTAATAATATTAGTGTATACTAATACATTGAGATGACCTAAATATTGACATATTAATTACTTACCCCTCTAGCTTCTCTACTTTATCCTCATCGCAGTTGAATAATATATACAACTGAGCAGCCCTTAGCTCATCGTCATTCAGATATATCTCTTTTATTTTGCCCGAAGGCTTACCGAAAGCGTTGAATACTTTCAGTATTGCATCATTAGATTCCTGATATCCGTCATCGTTTCTTGGAGCTCTTGTTCTATTAGTAGCAACATGTGGCTTCAAATATATCGAGCAAAAGTTTGTAATCTCATTATGAATACATGATTCATAATAGAACCCTCGACCCGTGCCTTGTTTTTTACCTTTCGCTTTAGGTGGTTCAGATGAAGCTCGAATATGTACATCCACCGATAACAGTGGCAGATCCAGGATGAGATTTTACTAGGGGCACAATCATAAGTGGGTACGGAGACAACATTCCCAAAAATTGAACATATAGAAACAAAGTATAGAATTAAAAATTGAACATACAAATCACTCCAAAAAAACCCCAAATAAAGGGCTATTTTTTTGTTAAATGTTTTGTCCACACTCAAACTTCCAATTCCACAAATCAATTCTACACATATAAACATATACATAATTTATCAATTAAAGACTTCACAAATTTAACTCACATCACAAAAGTAAAAATTTAGTTTTGATCTAAAATAATTTTAAGCTAACTTAATTTTGATCTAATTTGATTTTGAAATTTACCTTTGGTGGGCTTCTTCAGCAGCAGCTTCTGACTTCAGTGACCTCATTCTTCCACTCCTCTGACAGCTCCTCCTTGCTTTGTAATTTTTTTTGTCTTGAAAATGAAAGAGAATGAAGAAAGAAGGGGGTGGACACAGTCACACAACAAGAAAGGAAGAAAGAAGGAGCGGACAACAACTTCTGGCTTCTTTTGTGCGTTGGAATAGGGTTAAGGGGTTGGGCCCCACCACCCACTTTAAAAATTTTATTCAAAGTTTCAGTGGGGGCCCTCCTTCACCCGCTTGGCCGCTTATGCTGCCTTCCTCCAATCGCAGGCACTGCTCATTCTGCTCATTTATTTAAAAAAAATTAAATTTTTGTGGGGGCACCGCCCCGCTCCTATTGGACACTACGTGCGTTCGACCCTGACCGATAACCGACAGACCCACCAACATGTGTCTCTTATGAGAGATGAATTGACAAATGCTCCAGGGAGTCGAAGAATCTAGGAGGGAACATAATTTTAAGTTTGCACAGTATTATCGTAATGTCCTTCTCTTAATTTTCTAGACGATCGATGATCAACTTGGTAGAACAAAGATCTCTGAAGAATATACTAAGTTCTGTTAATGAATCCCAAACTACCTGCGGTAAGATTCCCGAAATGCAATCGGAATTAACTGCTCCATGAATACGTGACAGTCGTGGCTCTTCTTACCCGTTAGTTTATTCTCCTTCGGGTCGACACATTTCTCACATTTGACATGTATCAATCTGAAAATTTTAGACCCTGAATCCACCTACAAAGTCTCCCTTTACCCTCCTTGTCTAGTAAAAAACTTGCCTTAGGCTGTTTATACTTCTCATTCCCTTCCTAGAATATGCTCATCTTCATCCAGTTATGAGTGTGACTAAATTCATCACACTTGTACCCATTAGTAGGCTCTTTGATAACACTTGGTAAATCTTTAAACTCTTTTCATAGCATGTCTCTGGGTCACCATAGAGGTGGATTTGCCTTCTCCATAACGCTGGCATAAAAAACATTCTTGTTCCTCAGGAATGGATGATCTGACGGAAGAAATTGTCATTGACAATCGAAGAAGCATTATTTTCCTATGTGTTTCAGACGAAAAGTCTTAGTGCGGTTCATGCAATATGGACATGAGAGACAATCATAAGTGCTCCATCCAGATAACTTGTCATAAGCTAGAAAGTCGTTGATGGTCCATATAAGTGTTGCCTTCATCTGAAAATTCTACTTTCTGGAAACATCGTACATGTTGGCGCCTACTTCCCACAGCTAATTTAACTCATCTATCAACGGCTGTAAGTACACATCGATGCTTCACTTCGGATCATTCGGATCCAGGATGATGATGGTTAAGAACATAACCGAAGTCTTTATAAACATCCAAGGCGGTAGGTTGTACGGAGTGACGATCACAGGCCAACACAAATACTTGGTGCCCGAAAGTCTGAATGGGGTAAAACCGTCCGAGGAAAGCCCCGATCTTATATTACGCAAATCCGAAGCAAAATTGGGATACTCTCAATCAAAGTGCTTCCATGCTTCTCTATCGGATGGGTGATCCAACACTCATTCAATTTTTTTTTCTTTTGTGCCAACTCATGTTTTCGGCAGTCTCTTTCACCATAAACAACATCTGCAATCGCGTCATCAAAGGCAAGTAGTGCATCGAATCAGTCGGCTTCCTTGTACCGACAGACCTTCCGGTACCAGTTTCCTCGTAGCAATCAGCACCACAAGATCTGCACATGTCTTCATCCTTGTTACCTTTGTAGTATAACATGCACCCGTTGCGATATGCATCAATTTTCTCGTATCCCATCCAAAGTGATCTCATAATTCCCTTAGATCGGTAGAAGTCTGTAGGTAACTTGGCACCAGCCGGCAAGATCTCTATAATCAAATCTATCAGTCGGTTATAGCATTCTTAAGACATGTTAAAATTGAATTTGATGCTCAACAGTCTTTTAACTACCTCCAATGGTGATGTTCCTTACAACTAAGATATAATGGAGTCCTTGCATTCTCCAGTAACTCCATAAACTTTGCAGCATCAGTATTCGGTGCCTCCTCAGCTGTATCATGATTGTTTGGATCGAATCTAGGCCACATAGCGTCAAAAACCATGTTCACCCACCTGTCATCGTAATCAGCGTGGTTGTGGACATCCATATACGGCTCCACATAAGGCTCCAGCTCTGATGCTAAAGGCACAAGTTCTTCGTGTGAGGTCCACTGATAGTAATTTGGCGTAAAACCTCTCGAGTACAAATGATATTTTACATCCACTTCTGGGTAATATTTTAAGTTGCGATATCTCACACACGTACACTTAATTTTTGCGTCATCCATGTACTAAGGGAACGCCTTGGCGAACTGCAGGAACTACTCTATCCCCTGTATGAATTTATCCCTCACACTGCACATGTCATCAAGATGACGATTTTACATCAACGAACGATGACACATGTTGTAATTCAGATCCATTTCTAGATACTTATACAAAGATGAATAGACATCGATTAAGTATATTGTCCAAATGGATGCAAAGATGGATAAACATGCATGTTAATCAAAGTAACAACTCTTATTGATAGTGAGTATCCGAGTTGTGGTGTGTGAATATCCATATTGCGATTCATGAATATCAGTTTTATAATTCGTGACTATCCAAAAATTAATAGATATGTGGACAAGTACGATTTTAAACCCTATTAAATAGGTGTCGTCACGTGTTCATTGTTAGCCATTCTCTGAAAAAAAATTACTTTTGTAAGCCTTTTAAGGCTTTTAAAGTTCTACCAGATTTTCAAAAAATACTAGAAAATGCTAAGTATTATAAAAAAATTATAGGATATTTTGTTTTTTACGATTTTTTACTCCTTTTGTTCTTTGTCTTTTCTACCATTTTTCGAAAATTGGTAGAACTCTAAAAGTCTCAAGAAGGCTTACAGATGTAAATTTACTTTTCAGAGAATGGCTAATATGGACACTTGACTTCGGGCTGACATGGAAACTTGATATATGAGATCAAATAACCTATATCATAGTTAGAAATTGACACTTATGATTATATAAATATCTATATCGTGATTCATGAGTTTGATATTACTTTTCGTCTTCCTAAAACACCAACTCGTAAGTAAACAAATAATGATATCTCTGTCGTCATGTGTTCCTTGTGAGCCCACAAGGAACTTGACCTCGAAGTGTCCAATATACACATAGGTGTTGATAATAATCTAGGTATTTGTGTATCATGTGGATATCACATACTATGGTACTCAATATCACATTGATACTCTCTTGTATCTTGACACTAGGATACAGTTTCAAATACCCATAACACTAACTATACTTTCCACTTGGTATCTTGGTACCAACATACACTCTAGGCACTAACTATACTTCACACTTGGTATCTTGGTACCAACATACACTCTAGGCACTAATAATCTAGGTATTTGTGTATCATGTGGATATCACATACCATGGTAAACAATATCACATTGATACTCTCTTTATATCTTGACACTATGATACAGTTTCAAATATCCATGACACTAACTATACTTGACACGGACTCTCTTGAGAATACACACTTACATACATGATATACTAGTACAAATACACCATCATCCACCCAAGGACACTCTACTAATCGACACTCATATACACTACTAATTGATACTAGTGTGTGTATATGTGTGTGTGTGTCCATATGATAATAAATTCATAATAAAAATGTCACGTCCCAGTCCCAAAATATGTAGGACCAGGAATACGTGACACGCCAGCTACGCATTCGACCAGACTCTGGTCTGACTCGAATACGTATAAGATGTATAATATAAAAGGCACTATCTAGATATCCCATAAATGTAAACCTCTATGTCTCAATCCACAATGTACAACAGTATACAAGAAAGAGCTATATGTGCTAAAGTCGGCCGCCCAATAACACACAAACTCGAATAGACTCGAAAAGAGATGAGTCTACAAAAACTAGACTACAACAGCAGATGAATAATCAATGAGAATAAAGTAACCATAATGCCGGTGGAAATAATATGAGTACCTGGTACAATGCCCACAAGACGTGTAACTCCATCAGCAACTCCAAATACTCCGTAATCGTCTATGTTGCAAAACTGGCAGGGGACCAGGTCCTCAGAGGGACGTAACAAGGTACAAAAATACTGCATGCCAAGTATAACAGAAAGTACAAGTGCAACGATAGGGTAATCTATCATAACCAAACAAGTAAGACACAGTTTAAAGACAATGTTCGATGCGTGGGCTGTCCAAAATAAAATTGTAGCTCCGAACACAGAGACACACGGGGCATACCGTAGCTCCGAGCACAGAGTCACATGGGTAATACAACTACTCTAGATACAGGATCACTACAGAAATAGTACATATATATATATAAGCGCGTGCAGAGGAGACCAAACATCTAGTAACTGTCTTCCCCTTCCCAAGCGGTCAACGATGGTACGCTGAACCTGAACCTCTATCTAACAGTCTCGTCACACAAAAATAACTCAACGGACGTGACCCTAAGGACGTCCTAGTCTCTGGTCATGATGTCAGTATCAGGATACAAGAATCTGACATGATCATATTGTATGAGTGTGTCCTGGGAGATAATATACTCAGGTACGTACATCAAGGTGTTACGAATATCTAGCATTCATTACAAGATATTACGACGAACGTCTGTACCCAGTTGTGATCCGGACGCAAAGTATCGATCGTAAACAAATACGCACACAATGTACATAATGAAACAATAAAATATCTGTAACTGAAATACAGGGTGGCAAGGTACACTTGCCTGCGTCCGACTGCTGAAGATGGGGATCCGGTACCACGTCCAAGTCCGCAGGTCCCGTAGTAACTACGATATCGGTTACGAAGAAGAGCAAGGTTTGCCGTGTATGATCTTGAAGTCAGTTGAATCTAGCAATCGAATTCCTGCGATTTCGATTCCCTGTAACTTCGATTGATCCATCGGTCCTCCATACATGCATTACAGCAAGCAATTGGTGAGCAAGGGTTCGGGAATCAAAAATAGACAAAAACATTGTTCAGCTTCAAAACTGATAATTCGGGCTCAAAAAGAAGCAAGAAAAGGAAATCAAAGCATACATGTATCTATTGCAACCAGATGGATTACCTGTGCAATGATCTACCTGCGTTGCCTGTGGTTCTAATAGTTCGAGCTCTTAGGAGCATAAGATCGATCACCTAGCCCACGACATTAACACAGAGATGTTAATAGGCTTTCTTGAAGTTCCTAGGATCAAGAACAGCAGAAGAACTCAAGAATGAAGGTAGAGTCACAGGTCAAAAATTATAGGCGATCGTTGGCGTCAAAGATCAATCGATCAAAACGAAATAAAGAGAAATTTGGCAAGTGATTCAGTGGCATGGAGTTGTTTGAATCCCATGGCAGTCAACGGAGGACTCCACTCGCCGGCGGAGGAGGATCGTCAGACTCATCAGAAAGGTGACCGGAAGAACGCTTGGAGAATTTCCCGTCGAAGAAGGTTGCTCGGTGGAGACGTGTTCACCGAACTGTCGCCATGGTCGCGTGGTTGGTCGGGAGAGTCGATGGAGGAGAGGTGTCAAGGTTGGTCTGGGATGTTCGGGAAGGTTCCTGAATACTCGTGGGGAGTCGAGAGTCACCGGGAACCTCAACGGAAGTCTGTCGAGCGGTTGGTCGTCGCTTTGGATTGAAGAAGAAGAAGAAGAAGAATAGAACAGTGAGTTTGGTTTCGTAATATGAAGAGGGAGGAGAGAGAGAGGGTGGGGTTCTCTAGGTTTTGGGGATTAGGGCCGGCATGGGGTAGAGTGTGGTGATAGAGACATTATATAGGGAGGTGGGTGGAGGTTGGATGGTAAGGATGAGCCCAATTCAAATGGGTGGTGTAGATTACATATAAAGAAATTAATTCTTCATCCAAATAAGAAGGAGAGGGAGGCTTGACCTGGTCAAAGGAGAGGGGGCTTCTCCATTTGGCCTAGACCAAGGAGGTTTTGACACATGTTACAATATTTTTAATTTAGCCCCTTGAGTTTATGTATTTGCACAAACACATGAAATGATGAAAAAATTAGTGTTTGGTATTTTGTAGGGTGAGGGGGTGTTGTGTATTTTGCATAGGTTTAATTAATTGGGCATTGGGATTAAATTATGATTAAAATAGGATTAGTCAAAGTTGGTATCCCCAATTTAATTAGAATAAATATGTCCTGTGCTTTTAAATTAAATGGGGGCATCTGGGGTCTTAATTTGGGAGTGACACAAAGATCAGGAATGGTTTAGGCTTGGTGTCAGTCTTGGACCCTTTTATTGGTCCGGCTCAACGAGTTAAGTTGGTGTCTAAAATTGATGGCAACGACACCGGTGCGCGACACGGGATTTAAATAAGTATTTCGGTTACGGAAATCGTGCAATTAATTTAGAGCACAAGAAAATATGATTTTGAGTGACGAAAAAGTCCAGCGCCTAAATTGGCGTGTCAAGTCAAGAGTGCAATAATCTGTTAGAATTTATGGGTTTTTATTGGGCTCCAAATATTTTAACAACAGTAGTGTGCGCCAAGGGTTTAATTTAAAATCAGACATCTGCAACTTTACTCTAAACCTCAAACATCTGCTACTAAACTAAAATTTTCTAACCCATACCAGACTATCTATAGAAATAAATGAGGGGGTTTACATCCTTCTCAACTTAGAAAAATTTTGTCCCCGAAATTAAAAGTAAAGCACGATAATAGGTAAGAGAATTTAAAAGCAAGCTGGTAATCAAATACGGTACGTAAATTCGTACCTTGGTCCTCAAATAAATACGGGAAACGCTGTCGAATAGAATTCTCGCGCTCCCAGGTAGACTCGCCTGGCGAATGATGCTTCCATACAACTCTGACCAGTCGAATAGTCTGACCTCTCAAAGTCTTCTCACTGTGATCGAGTATCTCCAATGGCTGCTCTACGTAAGATAAACTGGGCCCGACTGTAATCTCCGAATGATCAAGCACTTGGCTAGGGTCTGCCACATATCTCCTCAACTGCGATACGTGAAATACGTCATGCACTCTTTCTAATGATGGAGGCAATGCAAGACGATAAGCCACTTCGCCAACTCATTCTAAGATGTCAAAAGGTCTGATGTACCTCGGACTCAGCTTGCCTCTGCCTCCGAATCTGATGGTACCACGAGTAGGCGATATCTTCAAAAATATATGGTCACCTTCCTTGAACTCCAAAGGTCTGTGATGTGCATCTGCCCAATGTTTCTGTTTGTCCTGTGCTGCACGCAGGTAGCTCTGAATCTGCTTGACTTTCTCCACTGTCTGCATCACCAACTCTGGACCAAATACCTGACACTCTCCCACGTCACTCCAACATACCGGGGACCTATAATTCCTGCCGTACAGTGCCTCATAACGTGCCATCTGTATGCTAGCCTGGTAAATGTTATTGTATGAGAATTCCACCAAGTATAGATGGCCCTCCCAAGATCCTCCAAAATCGATCATGCACGCTCTCAACATAACCTCTAGTATCTTTATCGTATGCTCTAACTAGCCATCAGTCTGTGGATGATATGCAGTGCTGAACTTGAGACGAGTTCCTAGACTCTCCTGCATACTCCGCCAAAAATATGATATGAATCTGGAATCACAATCCGATACAATGCTGACAGGTAATCCATGTAGTCGTACTATCTGCCTCATATACATGTTAGCTAATATCTTTGTGGACTGCCCAACTCTGAATGGCAGGAAATATGCAGACTTGGTGAGTCTGTCTACGACAACCCAAACTGCATCCTTCCCGCTAGGGCTCCACGGAAATCCTGTGACAAAATCCATGGTAATGTGTTCCCACTTCCACTCGGGAATAGGAAGCGGCTGCAATAGTCCTACAGTCCTCTGATATTCAGCCTTGACTTGCTGATAGACAAATATCTTGCCACAAATCATGCAATCCCTCACTTTATCCCATGCCACCAGTAATGTTGTCTCAAATCTCGGTACATCTTCGTACCCCCGGGATAAATAGAATAAATTGAGCTATGAGCCTCGATCATCAACTCTTGGTGTAGCTCGCCACTTGGAACGAATAAGCGATCTTCACACCTTAATATTCCGTCTTCGTGAATCCTGAGTCCCGTCTGCATGCCGGCCTCTGTCCTCTCTCACAGTCGTCAAAATCTCGTATCTGTAGGCAGGGCTGCCTTGATCCTCTCAATCAATGTAGACTGAACCTCGAGACTGGCCATCTGTCCATCCATGTCTTGGAATAAAATCTCTATCCCAAGCTCCTAAAGATCCTCTAGCAATTTCTGCTGAGTCATCAAAAAGTATGCCATGGACTTCCTGCTTAAGGCATCTGCTACTATATTTGTCTTGCCAGGGTGGTACTGCAACTCTATATCATAATCTGTCATCAACTCTAGCCAGCGCCTCTGTCTCATGTTAAGCTTCTTCTACGTGTAGACATACTTCAAACTTTTATGATCTGTTTAAATCTCAACACGCTCACCATAAAGGTAGTGTCGCCATAGCTTTTGTGCAAATATTACTGCAGCTAGCTCTAGATCATGCATCGGATAGTTTTTCTTATGAACTCTCAGCTGTCTCGATGCGTAGGCTATCACTTTATCGTGTTGCATCAGTACGCATCCTAATCTGCTCCCCGACGCATCACTGTACACTACAATCCTCCTGATCCTGAAGGTAGTATCAAAATTGGTGCTGATGTCAGACGCTTCTTCAGCTCATCGAAAGCCGTCTGACACTCGTCGGTCCAGATAAACTCCTCGCCTTTATGCGTCAGTCGCGTCATAGGCACAGCGATCCTCGAAAAAAATTTCCATAAACCTTCGATAATATCCGGCAAGTCCGAGGAAACTCCTAACCTCTGTAACTGATGTAGGGGTAGGCCACGTCTCTACTGCAGCTATCTTCTCCGGGTCAACTGATAGTCCATCTCTGGTGATTATTTGTCCCAGGAATGGTAATCTATCCAAACAGAACTCACATTTGCTGAGCTTAGCGTACAGCCTCTCATGTCTCAGCGCCTCCAACACGATCCTGAGATGTCTCTCATCCTCCTCCTGGCTCTTGGAATGTACCAAGATATCGTCGATAAATGCCACCATGAACTTATATAAGTACTGGTAGAAAATACTGTTTATCAGACTCATAAATACTGCTGGCACGTTGGTTAAACCAAACGGCATGACTAAAAACTCATAGTATCCATACTTCGTCCGAAAAACCATCTTCGAAATGTTCTCTTTCCGTACCTTGATCTGATGATATCCTGATCTGAGATCGATCTTCGAGAATACATATGCGCCACTTAGCTGATTCAAAAAAATCATCGATGCGCGGCAATGGGTACTTGTTTTTTATCGTTTCAGCATTTAATGCCCTGTAATCGATACACAATCATACCGTCCCTATAATCAATGCGCAAATATACCATCTCGTCCTTCTTCGGCACAATAAGATGGGTATTCCCTATGGAGAAATACTAGCTCGACTGAACCCTTATCTAAGAGATCCTCTACTATGGACCTTCAACTCAACCAACTCTATCGGTGCTAGTCTGAAGACGGGAAAATAACTGGCTCGGCTCTTGGAGTCAACTCTATAACAAACTCTATCTCTCCGTCAGGTGGCAAGCCTGGAAGATTATCTAGGAACACATCCTCAATCTCTGATATAATGCGGGGGTACACTGGTTCACCTTCTGCAATGTGTGCCTCTAAGGTAGATGGGCACCATGCTCCCGGGCTCTCTAAAGAAACTCAAACTCAGGGTAATCTAGTGGTCATAAATAATGTAACCACGTCGACAATCTAGCATCGCGTGGTATTGGCTCAACCAATCCATGTCTAGGATAATGTCATAGTCTAGACTAAACCTTATAAAAAATTCTCCTATTCTGTTTTCAACATCAATCCTCAAAAGAAAAAAATTTCTTGCCTAATGTGTAATTACTCTTCTCCTTAAATTTATTCCTACAATTGTACTCCTTAAATTTCTTCTTTTCGTTATTTATCTCTCCAAGTCACAGAGTACATTAATGGTATTCCCCAAGCATATACTAAAATTCCCGAAATCAGATCATTATCTTCCAAGTGAGAGCCTAAAATTTTATCCTCATCATTTCCTAATATCATTCCTGGTATCGCCATCATATACAACAACTAAGTTCTAGCATCGGGCTTTGCATTTTCATAAATTATTCTATGTCATGATCAACAATCTTTCCAGCTCCCAGTACTTCTAAGATCACTGCTATCTCAAGCACAGGTAGGGTACTACTAGGTCCAATTCTCTTGCTAACCCTCCATACTAGCTCTAGCTCTAGCATCTAAAAGAACCTATCAGCCTACCCTACTGAGGGTAATAATCTTCTCAGAGATTATTGCACATATCATGTCCACTGCCGTCTGAACTACGATCTTCTTCTGGAGGAAACCATCAGGCGCAAGCGTTCATCTTTCTGAATTAATAGGAGATGAGAAACAATGATAACGATATTGGCGAAAACTGGACGATTTCAAATTGGAAGTCCAAGGATGATAATCATATATAAAGTAAGTTTTTAAAATCGATTATGGATTGAGATCCTATTCAATAATCATAATATCTATCCTAATTTACAGGCTCGCTTGGCACAGTCAGGTGACCAAGACGATTTATAACGGACCTGTATGGGCCACCACAAAAATATGTCACATTCCAGTCCCAAAATACGTAGGACCAGAAATACGTGACACGCCAGCTACGCATTCGACCAGACTCTGGTCTGACTCAAATACGTATAAGTTGTATAATATAAAGGGCACTATCTAGATATTCTATAAATGTAAACCTCTATGTCTCAATCCACAATATACAGCAATATACACGAAAGAGCTATATGTGCTAAAGTCGGCCGCTCAATAACACACAAACTCGAATAGACTCGAGAAGCGATGAGTCTACAAAAACTAGGCTACAATAGCAGATGAATAATCAATAAGAATAAAATAACCATAATGCCGGTGGAAATGATATGGTACAATGCCCGTAAGACGTGCAACTCTATCAGCAACTCCAAATGCTCCGTAATCATCTATGCTGCAAAACTGGCAGGGGACCAGGTCCTCAGAGGGACGTAACAAGGTACAAAAATACAGCATGCCAAGTATAACAGAAAGTACAAGTACAACGACAGGGTAATCTATCATATCCAAATAAGTGAGACACAGTTTAAAGACAATGTTCGACGCGTGGGCTGTCCAAAATAAAACCGTAGCTCCGAACACAGAGACACACGGGGCGTACCGTAGCTCTGAGCACAGAGTCACACGGGTGATACAACTACTCTAGATACATGATCACTACAAAAATAGTACATATACATATATAAGCACGTGCAGAGGAGCCCAAATGTGTACTAACTGTCTTTCCCTTCCCAAGCGGTCAACGATGGTGCGCTGAACCTGAACCTCTATCTAACAGTCTCGTCACACAGAAATAACTCAACAGACGCAAACCTAAGGTCATCCCAGTCTCTAGTCATGATGTTAGTATCAAGATACATGAATTTGGCACGATCACAGTGTATGAGTGTGTCCTGGGGTGATGATATACTCAGATACGTACATCGAGGTGTTACGAATGTCTAGCATTCATTACAAGACGTTACGACGAACGTATGCACCCAGTTGTGATCCGGACGTAAAGTATCGATCGTAAACAAATACGCGTACAATGTACATAATAAAACAATAAAATATCTGTAACTGAAATACAGGATAGCAAGGTACACTTGCCTGCATTCGGCTGCTGAAGATGGGGATCCGGTACCACGTCCAAGTCCACAGGTCCCGTAGTACCTACGATGTCGGCTACGAAGAAGAGCAAGGTTCATCGCATACGATCTTGAAGTCAGTTGAATCTAGCAATCGAATTCCTGCGATTTTGATTCCCTATAACTTTGATTGATCCCTCGGTCCTCCATACATGTATTACAGCAAGCAATTGGTGAGCAAGGGTTCAGGAATCAAAAATAGACAAAAACATTATTCAGCTTCAAAACTAATAATCCGAACTCAAAAAGAAGCAGGAAAAGGAAATCAAAGCATACATGTATCTATTACAACCAGATGGATTACCTGTGCAACGATCTACCTACGTTGCCTGTGGTTCTAATAGTTCGAGCTCTTAGGAGCATAAGATCGATCACCTAGCCCACGACATTAACACAGAGATGTTAATAGGCTTTCTTGAAGTTTCTAGGATCAAGAACAGCAGAAGAACTCAAGAATGAAGGTAGAGTCATCGGTCAAAAATTGCAGGCGATCGTTGGCGTCAAAGATCGATCGATCAAAACGAAATGAACTCGAGAACTGGAGAGAAATTTGGCAAGTGAGTCAGTGGTGTGGAGCTGTTCGAATCCCATGGCAGTCAACGGAGGACTCCACTCGCCGGTGGAGGAGGATCGTCAGACTAGTCAGAAAGGTGACCGGAAGAACGCCTGGAGAATTTCCCATCGATGAAGGTTGCTCGGTGGAGACGTGTTCACCGAACTGTCGCTATGGCCGCATGGTTGGTCGGAAGAGTCGGTGGAGGAGAGGTGTCGAGGTTGGTCTGGGATGTTCGGAAAGGTTCCTGAATACTCGTGGGGTGTCGAGATTCACCGGGAACCTCAACGAAAGTCTGTCGAGCGGTTGGTCGTCGCTTTGGATTGAAGAAGAAGAAGAAGAAGAAGAAGAAGAAGAAGAAGAAGAAAAAGAATAGAACAGTGAGTTTGGTTTCGTAATATGAAGAGGGAGGAGAGAGAGAGAGAGGGTGGGGTTCTCTAGGTTTTGGGGATTAGGGTCGGCTTGGGGTAGAGTGTGGTGATGGAGACATTATATAGGGAGATGGGTGGAGGTTAGATGGTGAGGATGAGCCCAATTCAAATGGGTGGTGGAGATTACATATGAAGAAATTAATTCTTCATCCAAATGAGAGGGAGAGGGAGACTTGACCTGGTCAAAGGAGAGGGGGCTTCTCCATTTGGCCTAGACCAAGGAGGTTTTGACACATGTTACAACATTTGCAATTTAGCCCCTTGAGTTTGGATATTTGCACAAACACATTAAATGATGGAAAAATTGGTATTTGGTGTTTTGTAGGGTGAGGGGGTGTTGTGTGTTTTGCATAGGTTTAATTAATTGGGCATTGGGATTAAATTAGGATTAAAATAGGATTAGTCAAAGTTGGTATCCCCAATTTAATTAGAATAAATATGTCCTGCACTTTTAACTTAAATGGGGGCACCTGGGGTCTCAATTTGGGAGTGACACAAAGGTCAGGAATGGTTTAGGCTTGGTGTCAGTCTTGGACCCTTTTATTGGTCATACTCAACGGGTTAAGTTGGTGTCTAAAATTGATGGCAACGACACCGATGTGCGACACGAGATTTAAATAAGGATTTTGGTTACAAAAATTGTACAATTAATTTAGAGGACGAGGAAATATGATTTTGAGTGACGAAAAAGTCCAGCGCCTAAATTGGCGTGTCAATTCAAGAGTGCAACAATCTGTTAGAATTTATGGTCTGATGTTGGGCTCCGAATATTTTAACTACGGTAGTGTGCGCCAAGTATTTAATTTAAAATCAAACATTTGCAACCTTACTCTAAATCTCAAACATCTACTGCTAAACCAAAATTTTCTAACCCATACCAGACTATCTATAGAAATAAATGAGAGGATTTACAAAAAATCATATCAAACTACCATATAGCACAGTGATAATCAAATAGAGAATATATATCTAAATGGACACACATGAACACAAATAGCTATGTACTACCAAAATTTTTAATTATGAAACCAAATTTCCTAATTATGCAATAAATTTTCCATATTAACTAGGGTGTGTGTGTCTAGGGATGAGCATTATTCAATTTTAAACCAAAAACTGAACTGAACCGAATAAGCTATTCGGGTCGGTCCAAAACCAAATCGGGTCGGTTTCAATTTTAGAAACCCTGTTAATCGATTTTCGGTTTCGGTTATTGGGTTCGGGTTCGATTAAAACCGAAAATCGAATATGTATATACAATTACCAAAAAACCCTCACCATACCCTAACTGTAAAATCTAATTTTCTCCCTCTCATCTCATTCTCACGGTTTTAGAATGTTTTGGGCGGCCGCTGCTCTTCCACTCGAGAAAGAAAAAAACCCTACCTCTTTCTCTCCCCGTCAGTCCCCGCCTCTCCTCGTCGGCTCTTCACAGCCTCTTACTGCCACTCTTCTTAGCCTCTCACCGCCCCTCTTCTTCGACGATCTCGATCTCGATCTCGATCTCTTGTCAAAAAAGGGAAAAACCCTACCTAACTCCGGATCTAACCGCCTCTCCTCTTTGGATCTGAAGTCTGCAGTTATAAACATCGACGGTCTCAATCTCCTCCACCTAACTCCGGATCTGCTGTTATAACTTTGGATCTGAAGTCGACTCTGGCTTGCTTGTAAGTATTCTTAATTTTTCTTTTAATTTATGTCATACATTTCTAATTTTTATGTTCAATAACTTCAGCAAAAAGAGAGAGGGAGAGAGCAAAAACTGACACACTAACTGTACTAGAGCTTTACATTCGGATTTGAAGTCCCTTGTAATGAAACTTATTTTTATACTGAAGCTTATTTTTGTTCATTACTTGGTATTAACTATATTTTTTATCCTTAGCAAAAAAAATTTTATGTTTAGATGTTTTAATATACATGTGTAGATATTTCATTATACGTGTTTGTTTATTGTTTGTATTGCTTTAGTATATATGTGTTTGTTTATTGTTAGTATTGCCTTGATCCAACTTGTGTTTGTTTACTGTTAGTATCTGCTTGGTATTAGATGTTTCTAAATTTGTAGATGATTTAGAAGCTTATTATACACTAGTATCTGCTTGGTATTAGATGTTAATATATGTTAGTTTACTAGTTTCAAGTTAGTTTCAAGTTTCGTTTTTGTTTTTTCTACTAATAATTTATTAATTATGCGGGTATTTAAGGACCTTGATTTGGATCCTTGACTTGGATTTATCTTGAATCGTTGTAAGATGCTCTCTTTCTCTCTCTCTCTCTCTCTCTCTCTCTCTCTCTCTCTCTCTCTCTCTCTCTCTCTCTCTTTTGTGTGTGTGTGTGTGTATGTGTGTGTGTGTATGTCTAGTGAGACAGTAATTGATATATGGTTGGAAATCGGAATAGAATATTGGAACGTATTTGCGGGGCAAAAATTACTTATAGAGCCAGTTTCCACAAATACAGTATTGCGCAATGGCCAGTTTGCTAAAAGCCTTATAATCTTGAATTATTGAATATTTTTTCTTTTATTGATTAATTGGTTTTTTGTTTACAAGCCTAAATTTTTTTGAAAGTCTGGACTATTTGCTTGAAAGTCTTGAATTTTTGCCACATTTTGTTTAGTTTGGATTGTAATATGGAATTTTGTTTAATCTGGAATTTTTGCTACATTTTGATGTAAATTTAGAATTTTTGCCATATTTTTTTTATTTTTATTTTTGCCATATTTTGTTTAATCTGGAATTTTTCGTTTAAACCGTGTATCTGAAATGGATATATGCCACATCTTGTAAACAAAAAATTGATAAGTGCATATACTAAGTTACTAACTAGTATAAAAATAATTTATTGTTTACAAAAATTATTATCTTATATGATATTTACTAATTAATTGGTCATTTATTGCGTCAAATAAGTCAACTTCATGGCATCAACATCATACTCATGCAATGTGCGTTTTCTTATCTTCAGTTTTATTTTGTGAATTTGCTTTTGAATTGAAATATATTTCTCTTTTTATGTTTATTTTAGATGTCAAGCGAAGCTCAACCAATTGAGCTTGAGGTTCCGGTTGTGAGGGGAACAAGTTCCCAAGCCACAAATGACCCTGACACAACTATTTGTAAACTCAAAGCAAAAAAACAAACGCATCGATAAAAAAGGGTTGTTTATTGGGATGACTTTAGACAATTTCTTGAGAATGAGCACCCGAAAGCAGAGTGTAAGTTCTGCAAAAAATAATATTATTGTCATCCCATAATTAATGGAACCACCTCAGTTAGAAATCATTGGCTTATGTGTCCCCTTAATCCAAAGCACAAAGGTCCTTCTCAATCAATATTGAGTATGCAATGTGTTAAGAAAGGCAAGTCAACTCTCACTAGTTGGCAATTTAATCAAGAGTCCGTAAGGAAGGCCTTGTATTATATGCTAGTTGTCGATAAGCTTCCTTTTCGGTTTGTTAAGGGTGAGGGCTTCAAAAGTTTTGTTTCGATTGCATGTCCGATGTTTGGTGTACCGTTGAGATAGACCGTTGCAAGAGATTGCTACAACCTTTACACTAGTGAAAGGACTAAGTTAAAGGCTTATTTCAGGGAGTCCAATCAAAGAGTTTCTCTTATGAAGAACACATGGACTTTCATTCAAAAGATAAAGTATATTTGTCTTACGGCGCATTACATTAAGGACGATTGGAAATTACAGAAAAGAATTATCAACTTTTGTCCAATTTTTAGTCATAAAGGCGAGGCTATTGGGAGGAACGTTGAGTCATGTTTAATTGAGTGGAGCATTGACAAGATGTTTACAGTAACTGTTGATAATACTAGCTCTAATGATGTTGCTATTGCTTATCTAAGCAAAAGGTTTTCATAACGAGGAAATAGTATTCTTCAATGCAAGTATTTACACATGCGTTGTATTGCACATATTATCAACCTTGTTGTGGTAGACGGGTTAAAATGATGTCTTCTTTGGTTGCTCATGTCCGGAGAGCTATTAGATACGTGAGAAAGCCTCCTTCTTGTTTTCAAAAGTTTAAAGATTGTGCTCAAATTAAAAAAATATAAAGCAAAAAATTATTGTCTAGATGTGAGCACCCGTTGGAATTCAACATATTTGATGTTGGATACGGCTCAAAGATTTTAAAGTGCCTTTGAACGATTCCAAGATGAAGATCTTTTATTCAAGCGAGAACTTGAGGGTTAGAATTTGTTTCCAACCGAAGAGGATTGGAAGAATGTGAGAAGGTTGTGTACGTTTCTAGAACATTTCTAGGAATTCATTTTACGTGTGTCGTATAAAACCCCTCACCCAAAAATAGGTATTTTGTGTGTATTCTATATTTATTATGTTTATTTAGATTATTTTAAAATTAATTTAAATCCAATGGTTGCTTTATGATACTTCACCGTAGTTTGAACATTAATGACATAGGATGACCCCAAAATCTGCATTGCCCTTCGTAGGAAGTAGCCTATATTGGAGACAATACCCGTAGGATCTTCGCGTGACACAAAATTTGATCATTTAGTATTAGTATGGCACTAGTAACAACTGTAGTTTCTTATGTGTAATATTTAGATATTTTTATATAAATAATTTATTTGTGATTATTTTTCAATCCAACCTTCTTCAATAAGCTACCCATAATTCCTCCATGCCAATTTAGGCTACTTCTCGCTTTTTCTAAGATTTATTTATTATTACTTTTATCTTATTCCATTTAAGATCCAAACAAATCCTGGTTATTATTATCTAATTGGAGTAGATATTTACCATAGATTTGCTACCAACCATATTAGAAAACAACTTAAACCAAACAAATTCCTACCCCCTCATACCCGCGGCCCCATACCGTGCGTACCTCTCCCTCTCTCTCTCTTTATCCATCCACACATACACACACACACACACACACACACACACACACACATATATATATATATATATGGTAAACGGGATATGAGCCATAGTCTCATATTCCTGTATGAGCCATGCACATGTGGACCAATAGGAATAGATTTCAACATCCCATGTGCACTAGTACACTCCATTCCTATTGGTCCACATGTGCATTGGCTCATGTAGAAATATGAGCCTATGGCTCATATCCCTTTTTTCCATATATATATATATATATATATATATATATATATATATATATATAACAACCTCTCATCTTAATCCTTAACCCTAATCTAAAAAAAATTCACCTCCTCCCTTGAAGCCGTCGACCCCATCACCTTGTCGCCGACCCTATCCCCCACACGAAAACCTTGAGGCATCATCCATCCAAGAACCCTAGTTCTTCATATTCTCTTTTCTAGTAAGTTCCTTCTTTAAACGTGTCACGACCCGCACCCGAAAATCGGGCATGAGTCGTGGGTACGTCCAGCCTACACCGCAGAATCGACGGTAGAACGCTGTAAAGGTCCGTTCTAGATCAACCATCTATCTATATAACTCACCAAAAATCTGCCATAACCTCTCCAAAAAGGAGGGCAACCACGCAATATATATATAAATAATCCTCTCCAAAAGGAGGGCAACCACGCAATATATATATGAACTCTCAATCACAAAATCTAGGGGAAGAGTAAAAGCACGATATGATAGCAAAAGAAAACAAGAAAACACAGAGCAAGACAATATCCAAAATATACAGTCCAAGTCTATAATAGTCTACAACATCTCACAGGCAACAAAAAAATAAGTATAATCATCCAGAAATAAACCACTGGAAACAACCCAGGAAACCCACCTAGCTAACTAGGGCGCTATAGGCGTCTCCTCGGCGCACTCCTCCTCGATCTCGGGGTCACAACCCTCGTCAACACCCGGCCCGTAGAACGTCGGGCAATAATCCTCAGGATCCTCTGAAAAAAATATGCCCAGTCAGGACTGGAGCGAAGTACATAACTCTGAAAGCAACTCCAAATACATGGTAAGGTGTATATGACGAGCAATAGAAAAGTATACAAGATGCACAGGAAATAAATATATGCTGGAGCACAATAAGTAGCTGCAATGTAAACTGGAGAGCAATACAAGTAGTGGAAAAGTAACTGCAAGTGAGAAACATGAATACTAGCTAAGTGCCTTGAGCACAAGTTCGTTATGTGATCGGCTTAGGTTGCACATGAAAAATACTATGATAACTCCGTTATGCGTGAGTTGCATAACCGACATACACATGAATACTGTTTGGCTTTGATCACATAACCAACTCCTACTCCCCTTCCCTACTAATACCATTGGATCCAACCACAACACGCTACGTACATGATAATATCTCGCGCACACGAAGGCGAGAGCACAAGAAGCATATGATAGCACATGAGAATCAATACCCAAAGCACATGATGAAATACACGTGATAGAGTACCCGCTGAACACGGTAAGGGGGATAGCATCTCATGACGGGATCTACTAGTACCAGCTCGTGTAACAATGTATCAGAATCAAGTATCACAGTCCTAGAACAGGTGATATAAACGCTATCATGAAATAAAAACTATCAGAGGTAGGTACTCGCCTGATGTCCTGAGCAACTGATGAGAATCAAGATCCGGACCGGTGTCGCAAGAACCTATTACAAAAAGCAGAATTAAACAGGGTTCTAAGGATTTAAACTGATATAAAATAATTAAAAACAGGCTTCTAGGGCTATTCTAGGTCGAACGGGTCAAACCGGTGAAATTCGGATCAAAAAGTCAACCCGGGTCCAAAAAGTTAACTCTAGGTCAAAACTAGGTCAAACGTTGACTTTTACGGTCAACGGAGACAATTATGGTCAAAGCTAGGTCAAACTAGGGTGTCCCTGAAATTCTAGGTCAAACCGAGCTCATTAAGCTAGAAAACTCACAAACTCACCTCCTCGAGATACCGGGATACCCTCGGTATCCGATACCTCGCCCTAGGCCACGCACCCCGCCTAAACCCGCTAAACCTATGCTAGCACACGTAAATATATACACATAAGCATATAAAAATTACTCCAATACTATTCCTAGGCTATTGCTCAAATACCCCGCTCGAAACTCAATACCTTGGATATCTCAAGGTATTGAGATACCTCGGTATCTCATGGTATTGAGATATCGCTCTAAAACCCCTCTAACTAGCTATTAGGCTTATAGATATATACCTAGTTATTAATCTAGGCTAGAAAATATATATATCTATCATATACATACATATCTAAGTATCTATATTCATATATATATAGATATCCACACACATATACATATATACCCATATATACCTTAAACACAAATATATATATATATATATATATATATATATATATATATATATATATATATATATATATATATATATATATATATATATATATATAGATATAGATATGTATAGCTATAGGTATATATACATCTATATCTTAGATAGATATAACTATCTATCTACCTATCTATTACCTATCTAGTTATCTACGTATCTATCTAGCTACCTATTTATCCATCTAATAATCTAACTATCTATCTATCTAAATATATATATAGCTATTTACCTATCTAACTATCAATCCATCTATCTAGCTATCTATCTACTACCTCACTGCATGCTGCCCTTGCTCCCTGACATTTTGCTGCTGCTAGCTCATACTGCTGCTGCTGCTGTGCCTTACATGCTGCTGCTGCTGTGCATATTGCTGCTACTGCTGCTGCATATTCTGCTGCTATGCTGCTGCTGCTGTGCAGGCAGTCTGCCTCCCCCCCCCCCTCTTCTCACAATCACACACACCTATATACATATATATATATATCACTATATATATATATATACACAATCATACAAATATCTATATACTAATACACACACACACTTAAACACACACACTAACATATATATCAACACACACCTACACACTCACAAACACTTATGCATAAATACATACACACACAAATAAATATATATATATATATATATATATATATATATATATATATATATATATATAAATACCTATTTATATATATATATATGCACACACACACATATATATATATATACATATGCACACACTAAAATATATATATACACATACACATATATATATATATATATATATATATATATATATATATATATATATACATACATACACAAGCACATATATATAAATACACACATATATATATACATATATATAGACACACATACATATATATATATATAGACACTTAAACACAACTCAACCACAACACACAACCACGCACACAACACTCTCCAACGCTCGCCCAACGGCCCCGACACGCACAAACACCTATAAATATATAAAATATAATCCGAGAATTCTAGCACATACTCCTCGATGCTAATCCAATACGCGCACAAGCCCGAAACTAGGAAACCAAGTCGAAATGGCCGTTCGGTCATTTCGACGAACACGCGGTGTGAGGTTCGGAAAACCTCCTGAAACGCACACCAAACCAACTCGTAATCGGCCCTAAATTTACCCACGGGTTCTAAACGATGCCTAAATCCTAGAAAAAATGCTATCCCGTCGATTCTAGGCCCGTGGCGAAAATGCGCACGCACTTAGAATCGGCGATGACGAAAATCCCAAATTCGCCCGAAACGCCCGTTTCTCTGCGACACGACTTCCCGTGTCTGAACGGAGACAAGCACTCACCCTTAAGACACCCGACAACGTCTACCTAGGTCCGTCTAACCTAGGACATCACCCAAAATTGGGCCAAATTCGGATTCCATCCGAAATTGACACAAAACTTAATGTCAAAGTCTCTAAACTCAATCAAACTAGTTCCAACTTTCCCCCACGGGTAGGCTTAGGGTCTAGGAAGGTTCTAAACCACTAATTACACTACATAAGAGTAATTATCAAGGAAAAAGTTAGGGTTTACCTCTTGGGAGTTGAAATCCCAAGGCCAAAGTCTCTGATCTACTTGGAATCACCTCCCTCAAGCTCCAAGCTACCAAATCTAGCCTCCACACTATGTCTAGGCTCCACATACCTAGGTTAGGGAAAATTTAAGGTTAGGGTTCACATAAAGAAGAAGAAATGGAAGAAAGAAGGAAGAAAAATAAAGAAGAACTTACTTGGGGAGAAGAAAGAAGAAGTGGAGAAGAAGAAAAAGAAGTGAAGAAAAAGGAATGAATGGGGAGGGCTGCTGTTATGCGGGTGGGAAAAGGCCGGCCAAGTGAAATAGGGGTTCCACTAATCTCCAAATGTCCAAAATGCCCTCCACACACTTGGGTTTGGGTTCCGGGTTCCAAAAGCACTCAAACTAACTCCAAATCTCTCCAACTAACCCACTAAAAATATAATAAATATTCTAAACCCAAAAATAATCCTCACAAGGGTGTGGGCTGGGTCGGACATGGGTCCACTAGGGTCGGACATGGGTCCAGGCTAGCCAAAACCCTAAAATAATCAATTAAAAATAATATAATCACTATTTAAATATAAATATAATTAATTAAATACAATTCACAATTTATCAAATATAAAAAAATAACGCTATTTTCTAGAATCGGGTAGTGACAAAACCTTCTCTCCTCCAACCTCTCTAATGTATATGAATGCATGAATAAATATTTATATATATATAAATAAATAATTTTATATGTGTTTACAACCCATTGTCATGTTCTTCATTGTAGAGTTTATTTTAGAGTTTTGCATGTAGAGTTTTGAACCCATGTATGCATGTATGCACCCATAGATAGAAACTTTGATTTAACCATGTTAATAATAGAGATATATGATGATTAAAATTATTTTAGCCATATTTTTACTATTTATTTCAGAATATTAGTTTGATAAATTTATGTTAAATAAATTGTATGTACAATGTGCAGGGTGACCTAGTTTATTATTTTATCCAAAACCCCAAATCAAACCCTTCTAAAACTTTGTAAATAATTAAATTATGTTGTTATTAACCTATATTAAATTTAGTTTTTAAATTATTTTTTCAAAAATATTACTTTTGATTTAAATAAATTTTGTGCATAAAAAGACACATAGTTGACCTTGTTGCATATAAACTTTTTGTAACTTGTTCTTGGCCATATTTAAATGTTCTTCCTATTATTTTGTGAAATAAAACTTAATTTTTCAGAATTAAATATGATTTAGGATTTTCATGCAAAGCATAATAGAAGGGTTATAATGGCAAATTTTTGTCAATATTATTGTTAGAAGACTAGTATGTGTCCAACGGAAAGACCAATAAGTAGAATTGATAATTATGTATGTAGAAACTCATTAAATAATTATTCTAGTATTTTAGAATTATTTCTATAATTTAACTTTTCTTATGAATTCATCTTTTGAGAACTTGCATGTCGAGAAAATCCTATTTAGCAAGCATAATTGCATGACTAGTTACCAACCTTCGTAGAAATCCCTTTTGAGTTAAAAACCATTATTTGCTAAATTTTTATACTTAATTCCAGAATTAATAGTTTAATAAATAATGTTTTAAAAATTATTTTTGGTAATGTTGGATGGCTAGTAATAATTTGGTGTATAGTTACTTGCATGTGCAACCAACGTAGGATTAATCACTAGATGATAACTTAATGTAACTAGAAAATAAGTCTAATTAGAGTATTAATTAATTGGTAGGTGTTCGTGATGTTTCTGTGGAGAGCTCCGGACCAGATTTGTTGTGCTCGCAGCTTGGCTTGGAAGGCAAGTACACCTTGCTTGATTTTATTGTTCAGTATACATATGCCTAAATTTTATTTTCTAGTTGTGTGCACACATCTTAGAGTAGCAGACTTACCTGGTATATTGTAAAGGTACTTGGTATCTTCTGACCTGACACGTGTTTAACACGATCACTGAGTGAGTGAGTGAGTGAGTGAGTGAGTGAGTGAGTGAGTGAGTGAGTGAGTGAGTGAGTGAGTGAGTGAGTGAGTGAGTGAATGCATGGACTAGAGTGTCGATTGATCATCGATACGTCAGTTCGCGTTTGGTGATAGTAGTTAGTGTTGGGCTAGTTATCCGTATTTATTGACGTCGTTACAATATGTCTGCACCAGGTATACGATTTGGATACATTGGAAGGGAAGAATCTACTAGTGAGCGTATGAGATTTCTATTTCTTACTGTGCATATGGTGTGACTAGCGTACCCCCGAGTCCTTTTGGACCCCTGGTGGGATGACTGTTCTTTTATTTCTCCCCCCTCATGTGCCACTAGAGATGTCTTGAGTGCATATCACTTAGATGGTTAGTTACCCTATTTATTGTTTACTGCTTTACTTTTATGCATATCGATTTTTTGTGTACTTGTTATGTCTCTCTGAGGACCTGGCATATTTTCCAGATCCAGACGAGCACTTATACCCGACGGACTACGGAGTTGGAGATTTTGCAGATGAGGACTTTGAGGTGGAGCCACAGTAGTTTTATTGAGCATTCATGGATGACAGTTGCTTAGTATCTTGGGTGTCTTTATCTAGTTAGCTGACAACAGACCATTTTTTTATTGCTTAGTTGTATTCTTTCAGTATTCTTTTGTACTCATTTTTTGTGGATTGTTCTCCACTAGATTTTATTTTTTATTGATTCTGAGACTTATCTATTCATTCAGTTCTTACTCTGTGATATTTATGGATGAGACTAGATTTTACTTGCCTGGAATACTGTGACTTAGGTATGTTCAACAGCGTACTACGACTGGTTAGGTCCATTAAATTGGGTTTCTATACTTGTTCGTACAGCTGGCATGTGTACGTATACCTAGTCCTACGTATTTTGGGATAGGATGTGACATGTTTTTAGTGGTGGCCCAAACAGGTCCAGTTAGCCATTACGTAACTGTACCGGGCGGGCCTGCACTTAAGATTAAAGTTTTAGGTCTCATCCACATTTGACTATAACTCACTTTCCTTCCAATTTGCTCGATTTAAATGCTTGCATCCTTCTTGATTCATGTACTCTTCATAATCCTTCGACCATCTCTTACAGAGAGAAAAAATTGCGTAACAGACATGCCGCTACCAGGGGCAACACGTCTTCAGGGATCAATGGTCAATCACCAGGAGAGGCCTCGATGACTACTCGTGTAAACCCCCTCACCCAAAATTAGGTTTACTTCGCTTATATAGTAGAATTGGGGCTAGTTTGAACCCAATTAGAATTAGAACACGGCTTTTATTTAATTATGCAATAATTAAATAACGTGTAGCGCACCTTACCGTGCTTCGATAATTGGAGTACCTCACTAGCCAGTGCCTATCTAAAAACTTCACGATCTCATCCTAGACATGTCCGCCTACTATTCTGACCCTTGTGCAACTCATAATATTGCTCGCTGATGCTATATTCTAGTCGCACAATAAATATCACGGACGTTATTTATTAATTATAAATAAAATTTAATTTTGTACCCTTGTGCGTCCCAATCGAAATTGGGAACACAATCTTGACCGTTTTGGACAAACCGAATTTTATTAATATTCTACACTGTCCCCTCTACGCCCTGACACTTGTGCCCCACCTAAATCTAATCCCATGTACTCCTAATTAATTCTGGAACATCGTGTGCGTTTCGATTTAAGTAATTAAATCCAATTTCCGCCTTTGTGCAATTTTTTAATTGTTGGGGGACTTTTATGCAAAAATGCACTGAGGTGTCCCTACCATTGGACAATTCATAAGGAAATCTATTTTTTCCTTCACGTGGATTTTTTGTAATTTTCTGGATGTGCAAACGCGCGCACATCGCCCTCGTATGTCTAAATCTACCCTTGCATTTAATTAACGCAAATTATAGCCCCAACACCCCATGTGAGCCCAAGGCCCATCCCAAGGAGATGTTGACCAAAGTCAAGCTTACCTAGGTCAAACCCAAAAGTCCACAAGTGTATAAATACAATTTTCTTCCCTTTTTTCCTTTTTCTAAATCACCCTAAACCCAAACCTATTTTTCCCACAGCCGAATTCCCCCATTATTATTCTTCTTCTTCCCCCCCTTCCTGGCCGGAGCCCCGACCCCCGGAGCAGATTCACCACCGCCATCCCATCTCTCTCTTTCTCTCTCTCTCTCTCTTTGTCTCTATATATATATAGAAATTATAGGTTTTTATCTCACTATGGCGCTGAAGATGAAGGATCAGTCGTCGTACTCGATGCCGGAGTTCATCTGCAGCGCCGACGGCTGCGCGATGATCGACGGGGGGCTGGCGACCGATCCTATCTGGAGCACAAAGTGCCTAATCCACTCCCCCGAACTCATCAGAAAGGTTCATCTAGACTACCTTGAAGCAGGGAAGAAAGTGAAGGATTACTCTACAAAAGTGTTGAAATTGCTTGTGAAGCACGGGATATGTATCAAAAGAAATATGCTAATGTTCCTCACATTGGTGGTGAAAACAAAGTTACTTCTAATCGGCGCCCTATTTTGGTGGCAGCTTTAGTCGAAAGCTATGGCGCTTACCTGGCAGATGGATCTGAGTATAGTGAGGAGTACGGCTAAGCAATTACCATGGAGTTTTGAAAGATTTTCACAGAAGAAGAGTCCAAGTTCTTGCAGAATCTGGTGCTGATCTAATTGTATTTGAGACAACTCCAAATAAGATTGAAACTCAGGCTTATGCTGAACTTTTGGAGGAAGATAACATAAATACCCCTGCCTGGGTTTCTTTCAGTTCAAAAGATGGAGTTAATGTGGTTAGTGGAGACTTCTTAACTTATTGTGCCTCTATTGCCGATTCGTACAAGAAAGTCATAGCAATTGGAATCAACTGCACCCCTCCCAGATATATTCACAATTTAATTCTCTCTAAAAAAAAAGGGTGACAGATAAACCAATTTTAATTTATCCTAACAGTGGAGAAACCTATGATGGTGAGAGAAAGGAATAGGTGGATGTTAGATTTATTCTGCGTGACTTCTGGAGCTGGTTATTGGTACAACGCAGATTTCTTGCCAGGCAAGTATACCTTGCCATTGTACTGTTATTCTTATTCCATATGTTGCACGCATCTTTATTTTCTGTCTTTAGTTCATATATTTTAATTGTTATATAAAATGCTCGCGACGGTGACGTCGCGATATATTTTTATTTATGTATTGCATTGACCTTGTTCATGAGACTACCCCATTATCATGTAGCACCATTAGGTTCATTGGCCATGACACAGTTGTTACACGAGTGTGAGTCTCATATAGATCACGGACTGCGTGACAGGTCTGGCCTCCTGTACGTATGGGCTGTGCGTTAGGAATAGCTGCTGTTAGAAACTTTGTATGCTAGTGGACTTGGCAGTTATTAGAGGTTTATCGTGCCATGGACGTGACATGCTTAGAGCATTGGGTGGGGAGAACAACAAGTACCGCATTTGAGCTCCTTTATACTTTTTCTATTGTGCGCCCGGATTCTCCGTCGGAGATACGGGTGGTGATGACCACTATATATTATATTATTATCAGGCGGGCCTCCGGCGTTCGAAAGTCATCGTACCTTTTTAGGCCCCTGGATCTCCAATAGAGAACCATGCCAAATCCCAGGTTTTCAGCCAGATAGCTCACTTGTGGGGAAAGTTGTTCTTAACTGCATTCACTTAGACGGTTAGGCGACCCCTTTGGATATTTATTTCAGTACTTTATTGGCATGTGTTTAAGTATCTTGTTATGTCTCTCTGAGGACCTAGTCCGCTGCCAGGTGTACCTGTTCTTGAGTATTTGCAGAAGCGCAGATTTGGATGGTTATAGATGCTTCGTGGATGTCTTCTCTTTGAGCCGTGATCGATAGCTAGTATACTTATATTGTTTGATTGAGTTGTACTTATTGTAATTACTTTTCCCATTTGAGTTGGTAGTGGATTTGTTTCCATCCAACATCATCCTTAGATACTTCCTATTGAGTTCTAGTTTCATAGATACTGGTTATTTATTTCTATATGATTTTGGTAGATGAGATTTAGATTATATCATGTGACTTGTGACATATGTTATACCACTTGTGGATTGATATTCATATTATAGCGTACGTGTGGATTTGGTTTCCATATATTAGAGTTGCCATATCCATGCGGCTGGCATGCTTACGTATCCTAGTCCTACATATTTTGGGACTGGGGCGTGACAACTCGACTTCTAGGACTGGGCGGACTGCCTGACACTCCGGTTCCACCAGCTCCTTTTGTAGTGCCTAATGGAGCTCCCCTAGCTCCAACAGCACCACAGGACGGCCAGACGCAGATGTTCCAATTCTTCCAGATGATGATGCAGGAATAGAGACAGCAAGTTGCCGCCCTAGCTGCCGAGCAGAGGCAGCAAGCGACGGAGCAGAGAAAGGAAGCCGCCGAGATAAGGCAGGGATTCCTGGCAGCACTTAAGAGGATGGCTGCACCAGCAACCGCACCAGCCCAGGCACTAGCTCCAGTGCCACAAGCGCGTGTTGGTTCAGTTAAGAATTTTGTGACCCCAATCCATATAAAGGCAATGAGAGTCAAGAGGAGACTATAACTTGGATAACCAGCACCAAGAAGCTTTTGGAGGCGTCACAGCTGCCTACGGATTTATGGATGACAGGCATGAGGACTCAGTTAGAAGGGAATGCTCATCACTGGTGGAAATCGATTGAGCGCCAATGGGGTACACGCCAGACTTGGGAGCAATTCTTGGAGCACTTTGAGAAGAAATACTTTTTGGCCACTTTGGAGGATGCATTGTACAACCAGTTCCTCCATCTAGAGCAGGGGAACAAGACGGTCAATGAGTATGACTCAGAGTTTAGACGCCTCAGTAGATATGGCATCGTTCTGATACCAATGACTTGGAGAAAGCTAAGAGATTTTATCACGGGCTGACTCAGGAGCATCAACACTATACCATCTCACAGTCCCGGATCTCTTATGCTGAATTATTGACAGAGGCCAGGATTCAGGAGGCTATCAAGGAAAAAAAAATCAACAGAGAATTCAGAAAGGACCAACAAAGATGCAACAAGGAGGGACTATCAGACAACCAATGGGACAACAGCAGCAACAGAGAACGGGGCCCTACCAGCTCAGAGAATCTCCGACTTGCCATTTTTGTGGCAAGAAGGGGCACATGCAAAAGGAGTACAGAAAGAAACTGGGAACTTGCTTGATCTGCGGATCAGGACAACATCAGGCTCAGGATTGTCTGCAGCGTAGAGCTATTATCCAATTTGGAGGGCAGAAGCCAACAGTACCGACACCATGAGCAACCAACCAAGGAGGAGGAGGAGTACTTCGTCTACCATCACCAGGAGGCCAGCAGAGAGGACCACCCTTGGCATCAAAGATAGTGCAGTTCGAGAGAGCCAGACAGCAGCCAAGCGCTTAGAGGCAAAGATAGGTGTTTTCACTGACTCGGGGAGGAGAAGAGGCTATTACAGGCATTATTCTAGTTGGATCAGTACCTGCCACTATTTTATTTGATTCTGGGGCCACTCTTTTATTCATATCATATAGATTTGTAGCAATGCATAGAATAGCTACTTCACCCTTGCCTAAGAGTTAGAGGATTCTTACTGGGGGAGGAATAGTGCATATAACTAGTACCTGCAGAACTTGTTCAGTTATTATTTATGGCCGAGAGATGAGGGCTCGACTTTTGGTATTTCTAATGCCAAATTTTGACGTGGTATTGGGAATGGATTGGCTTAGTCAATACCATGCAGTATTAGATTGCCATAAAGGTTGTGCTATCTTCAAGCCGCCATGCCAGCCAGAGTTTGAGTTCATGAGAGGAACTACGGAGAAGGGAGTAGGCCAGTACGGTGGAGCTTACATCACGATGGAAGTTGTGTCACCACCGATTATTGAGGAGTTTGCACATGTCTTTCCAAACGAGTTGCCAGGTCTGCCACCGAACAGAGAAGTTGAGTTATTATTGAGTTAGTGCCGGGAGCAGCATCGATATCTTCTAATGTATATCGTTTAGCAAAGAAGGAGCTAGATGAGCTGAAGGTGCAGTTGCAAGAGTTGCAGGACAAGGGATTCATTAGGCCAAGTGCATCACCTTGGGGAGCCCCAATTTTGTTCGTACCAAAGAAAGATGGAATAATCCGCATATGCATCGACTAAAGAGCCCTTAATGCAATGACCATCAAGAATAAGTACCCTTTGCCGTGGATTGACGACTTGTTCGACCAACTAATAGGAGCATGGGTATTTTCTAAGATTGATTTGAGATCAGGATACCATCAAGTGAAGGTTAGGAGCGAGGATATTCAGAAGACGGCTTTCATTTTGCTATGGTCACTACGAGTTCTTGGTAATGCCCTTTGGATTGACAAATACGCCAGCTGTGTTTATGAACTTAATGAACTGAGTATTTCATCAGTACTTGGACCAGTTTATGATCGTATTCATCGATGATATTTTGGTGTACTCAAAGAGTATGAGAAGCACGAGGAACAATTGAGGAAGGTGCTAGAAACATTGAGGTAGCAGAAGTTATATGTTAAGCTGAGCAAGTGTGAGTTTCTCCTAGATCATGTCTCTTTTCTTGGGCATATTATCTCAGGAGAAGGCATATCCGTTGATCCAGCCAAGATATTAGCAGTGGAGACATGGCCAACCCCAACCGACGTCTCAGAGGTGCAGAGTTTTCTAGGACTTGCCGGATAATACCGGAGGTTCGTAGAGAATTTTGCGAGGATTGCAGAGCCTATGACAAGGTTGACCTGCAAAGACCAGGAGTTTGTTTGGAAAGAGGAGTATCATATGGCGTTTGTTGAGTTGAAGAAGCGCCTAACTACAGTGCCGATCTTGACCATACCTACAGGACCAGGAGAATTTGTTATTTATAGCGATGCTTCCGGAAAAGATTATGTTGCGTCTTGATGCATCACGGTAATGTGGTAGCATATGGTTCTCGGCAGTTGAGGATACATGAGAAGAACTACCCCACTCATAATTTGGAGCTTGCAGCAGTAATTTTTTCTTTAAAGCTTTGGAGGCACTATTTATACGGAAAGGCCGTAGAGATTTATACAAATCATAAGAGCTTAAAGTATGTTTATACTAAGAAGGATCTGAACTAGAGGCAAAGACGATGGCTCGATTTGATGGCAGATTTTGACATTGAGCTGCAGTACCATTCGGGCAAGTAGGGGATGCATTGAGTATGAGACCAATGGCGTACTTCTTGACAACATAGAAGAAATTGTTATATGATTTGGAGCAGCTAGCCATAGAGGTGGTAATGTCAGGAGAAGTCACAAATTTTATGAACCTTCAAGTGCAATCATCATTGGTGGAGCGTATCAAGGCAGTTCTGTCGACCGATGCAAGATTTCAGCAACTTCGACAGAGGACTGAGACTGGACTGCAGACTAGACTGAGGATACATGAAGATAGGACTTTGAGGTGTGGGGATCGCCTCTATGTTCCTAATAGAGAGCTTAGGCAGGAACTAATGACGGAGGCTCACAGTTTAGCATACTCTATTCATCCGGAAGGTACGAAGATTTACCAAAACTTGAGGCAGCATTACTGGTGGAACGGGATGAAGCGAGAGATAGCACGGTTTATAACGAAGTGCTTGGTGTGTCAGAAGTTAAGGCTGAACATTAGAGATCAACATGACTACTTCAACCGCTTCCCATCCCAGAGTGGAAATAGGAGTACATCACCATGGACTTCGTTAACGGGTTTCCCGAGAAGTCCAGCTGGCCGAGATGCAGTCTGGGTGATTATGGACAGGTTGACTAAGGCGGCACACTTCTTACCCTTTAGAGTTGGGCAATCTACAGAAGTTCTGGCAGAGATGTACATGAAGGTGATCATACACCTACATGGGGTACCAGTCAGCATAGTTTTCGACAGAGATTTTGTAACCTCCGATTTCCAAATTTCTGAAAAAAAAATTAGATTTTTAATTTATTTTAAATACCAAGTTATAAAATATTTTCTCCTTGAATTCTTGCATTTGATTTTTGAACAATATTTGATTTTTAGAAGGTGATTTAAAAATCTTTTATAAAAATCATTTTTTTTCCTAAATGTCGATGTATTACAAAATAAATAAATAAATAATAATATATATATATTTTTCTAGTTTCAAATGTTTATTGGTTTGAAATCATAAAATTATTTATTTGATAAAATTATTTAAAGGAGTAGTTGTTTTCTTCATAATAATTTTTAAATTCATTTGGGGTAGTAAATAAATGAATTACATACTTTCTAATATTTTGAATATGAGGTTAATTAGTAGCCAATCGGAAGCCCCTTAAAAATATTTCTTAAATTATAATATTTTCTATTAATTTTATAAGTTTACCATCTTCCTTTTTCACCTCATTTTTTCCCACATGAAAAGCCCGTTTATTTATTATCTGGGCCATTCATTATTTGGGCCAATCCTCACCCTCTCTCCCTATTTAAGTCCCTCATCACCATTCCCAAGAAACCCTAATCTCCAAATTATTAGCTAGCCCTCACAAATCCCCACAAGCCAACAAGCCACCACCATTTTTGTGTGCTCGTGTCCGTGTGTCCAGCATCACCGTGTCAGCCGTAATGGCCTCAGGTCCGACCCCGGGTGTCCCATCGTATCCATTTATTTTCTGTGTCCGGTTACAATATTACAACCAAATTTTCGTGTCCGACAGACCCGGACACGTCCACCCAATACCAGTACACCCACCCCTGTGTCCGACAGACCCGGACACGTCCCCCACAGTCATCGACCGCCGTGTCCAGCCCCGGACACGACCCCGACACAGAAACCTGACCCTAACCCTAGATCAGATCCGCCGCCCTCGAGTTCCACTGCCGCCGGCGACCGGGACCTCCTCCTCGGCGTCGAGATCGCCGTGGCCGACCAGACGCAGTCGGATCCGGCGTCGAGCAGCACGTCTCCTCGGATCTGGCCCGCCGTCGCTTCAGACCTGCCGCCGCTCTCGAGTCGACCGCCGCCTGGGACCGAGCACCCCTCGTCGAGCCGTCGACCGTCGCCGCTGTAGATCCAGTCGCCGCCGCCTCAGATCCATCGAGCAGCCGCCGCCGAGTTCGACGCTGTCGCTTCAGGACCACCGCCCAGTGCCACCAGATCGAGCCGGCCGCCGCCTCGAACGGAGAACCCGTTGCCTCGAACAGAGAACCCGTCGCCTCGGATCTCCTCGAGCCGAACACCCGCCGACCGCCTCCTCGAACCGAGCGCCGTCTCGAGACGAGCTTCGACCGCGCCGACGCCCTGCCCGGCGGACTTCCCCGCGACCGACGCCGGGAAACCCTCTCCCCGTGAGTCCTCTCTCTCTCTCTCTTTCCCTTTCCTTCAGTCAGTGAGTATAGGTAATTAGTTATTAGTTAATTAATTAGTTTATTAATTATATTTATTAGTAGTTAGTTAATTAATTATATAATTAGTAGTAAATTATATAATTAGTAGTTAATTAATCAATTAGTTTATTTATATTAGTTATAATTTTTCAGTTAATTAAATTATTAATCAGTAATTATTTAAGTGTATAATTAGTGTAATTAATGTTTAGTATATATATGTTTTGTATAGGTATTAGTATATAGTAATTAATGTGTATATCTATATGTATAATTAGTTGTATAATTATAGTATGCATAATTAATTGTATAGTATTTATTTAATTAATGTGTAGAAATATATGTATATACGTATGAGTATAAATTCATATATGTATGTATATTTTTGGTATAATTATACATATATTTAATTGGTATAATTTCATGTAGTATATGTGCAATAAAACGTATTTTTAATATATGAATTAATTGGCATCTGTATATATATATATATATAGTATAAAATTGAATTGGTAATTTAATATTAGTATATTCTAAGGATGATGTTGACAAAATATATGTATATTTTAAACAGTATTTTTGCATATATATATGAGTATACGTTTGGTTCAACTAGTATATATATATATATATATATATATATATATATATATATATATATATATATATATATATATATATATACGATATATGTTTAATTGGTATAGTATAATATGTATATGTGTATTCCTTTAATATATATATGTAGGTATTTTGGTATAAAAATATATAGTGTTTAGTATATGTATATATTTTGTATATATATATGTACTTATTATATTTTCAAATATGTATAACTAGTATAAATGTATATATATATATATATATCTTGTACATACAATTAATGTATTGTATTTGTATTTAATGTGATGTACTAGTATTAGTATATATTTTAATCATAACATTGACAATATATATATTTTTTTTTTTTAAAAATGCATTGTTAGCATATGTATGAGTATACATATATAATGTTCAACTAGTATAAATCAGATATGTATTTTAAAAAGGGCATATATATATATATATATATTGTAAATACATTTAAATGGATGCATGTATAAATATTGTAAGTATTAATAAGTGTAATGTATATTATATACGTATCCCTACTAGATGACCCTAGTTGACTAGTGCCATTCCTGGCACGGCCTTGAGTTCGATGTTTTATGTTGTGTTAGTGTAGCACCTGATGCAAATGTTGTATTGATATATTTTAGGACTGTTGGATCCTCCAGACGATACTCTGGGACAGGACATTGGTTTTACCAGCTAAGGACCCAAGGCGAGTACATTCTCTGATTAGTTTCTAATTTATGATATCTCCTATGTTCACTGTATCTAGTGTAAATATCCATCTTCTTGACACGTTGGTTACACGGATTGGTATACACGGATCTCGTCATGAGATGTTATTCCTTATTCATGGTGTAGATTGTACAAGACTTGTTTCCTTGTTATCTTGTGCATGTACAGACACTGAGACCCGGGAAGATTTGCTACCTCCCTAGGGAATCCCGTGCCATAGCGTACCATGGTTGGATCTACTATACCAGTCGGGGATGGAGAGTATTTTAGTATAGATATGTCATCATACCCAACTTATCATGCATCATAGCTCACCCCACATCTCACGTCGGGTGCGGCCTGACCTCTTCGTGCTTCATAGCTGTTACTTGTGATTAGCCTGACCTCTTCGTGCATCATAGCTAACCAACGGTTAGCCTGACCTTCGTGAATCATAGCTAATCACATGTAACCAGCCTGATCAAGTTACCAAGCCGAACACATATTAAAGCTAGTACTCACACACTTAGTCATAGGTTTCTTGCTCATTGACATATTATTTCTTTTCCTGCATTTACTTACAGTATTTCCAGTATTTCTTTCATTGTACATTTCTCGTACCTATACATGCATCTGGTATATTTCCATCTAGAACTGCTACATAGTTTATGTCATTTATATAGAACTGCTATTTAGAGATGTACTTTGCTCCTTCCTGACTGGAAAATATTTTTCCAGACTGTGACCTTAGTGGACTTGTTTCTGACACTTGGGGATTGGTTGTTAATGATTGCAGGTATGATTATTTTGTCATTAGACTTGTGTTGTATTCTTTTGTTTCTTCAAATTCTTATCGTGCTGTAGTTGTGATTGAGTATGTTATTCATTTTATAGTGTTATCCGTGTCTCCTTATGGAGTTGGATACTAGTGTGAGATTATTTAGATAGTACTTGACCTAGAAAGCGTTCTACCGCCGATGCTGCGACGTAGGCTGGACGTACCCACGCACTCGTGCCCCTAAACCGGGTGCGGGTCGTGACACATTTTTAGTGGTGGCCCATGCAGGTCAGACTTCTCAAGTTGTGCGATGTCGTGGTAGTGCGACGTCTTAGTTGTACTACTGCGTACATGCTATAGAATATAGGACATAGGATACTAGGATGAGAGAGGATACTCAATCACAAATTATTTGAGAGATTCCTGGGACGACCCTTGAGAATCTCATTATAAATTTTCCAATTTAAATCCTTTTTCTCCCTTGTTCCCGTCTGCTCTCGCTTGTTGTTATTGAACTTGATCCTTATTGAACAGTTATTAAATTAAAATCTTGGTATCATTGTTGAGTTTGATTCTTGTTGACCAGTTGTTAAATTTAAATTTTTGGTATCGTTGTTGAGTTGATTTCATATCGAGATAAATTTTACGGGCTAAAATTTACGGTATCATCTGATGACATATATTGATGAGGACAGTGAGAAAGGTAAAACGTCTACTTTGGTTATGGAACCTAGAGTTTATCGCAGCCATATTAGCTGTCGTGACGAGAACGTAGGAACCTAACTTGAATGTACATACTTTAGTTATGAGATTTAGAGTTTCTCGCAGCCATACCGGTTGGCGTGGCGAGTATTCTAGATGACATGATTATAGGGTTGCATACCTTAGTTACAGAACCTGTCATTTATCGCATCTATGCTTACTGGCGTGGCGAGGATTCTGTGTGTCATGATTTCTGATAGACGTGTATGATTATCAGGTTGTATCTTAAATTGGTTCTTAAAGTATCATCTCAAGACTTATCTATTTATGTTATTCCAGGACTTTGTTCCATCGTTTCTTTTCTTTACTAGCAGTAAAGATACCTTCCGTCCTTGATCCAGTTCCTTTTTGAGCTTATTTTCTTTGAGGATTCCTTGTTAGTATGATAATTAGTGACTTGGAATTTTGGTTGTGTCTTGTATTGGTATTGACTGAGTATTGCTTGTGAGTTGTAAGTGTTTCCTAGTTGGACATGTGAGCAGTAGACTTTAATCTAGAGTTAACCATAGCATAATACCTTGTAACAATGGTTCTAGGATAAGTGTCATTATAGTACTATAAGTAGAAGGAGAGTATAGAGTGTCAGTGATAGTTCTCAGAGTTAGTATCAGAGCCAATTACCCGTCTTGGATAATCATGATTATGTAATTGAGTGATCTATGTAAACAATTAGGTATCAAGAAAATTGTGTTAAAAATTAATGGAGCATGATGTTAAATTTGATGATTTAGATCGGGTGTGTTAAAGGTAAAGAAATATATATGCATGAGGAGTAACAATGAGATGCCATGAGTAGAGAAATATCAAGATTGGTAATGAAAGTTGTGAAATATATCACAGAATAGTGTAACAGGCTGTAAAAGGTTAAAGAGAAATACCTATACATCAATCAAGATGAGGAACCATACACATACCCATGGGAGTAAAGAAACATGAGTGCTATAGTAGATACATGTAATCATGAGTTATAATGAGCTTGATGAGATGATCCATTAATAAAGCTAGTGATGTAATACCAAGAGTGCTAATGATTCTATATCGAGGATTAGTCGAGGATGACGTTAATAACAGTAAGCACTCGGTGTGATGATGATTAGATGATATACCAGTTGACATAAATTAAAATCATGAAAGAAAACACAGTTGATGATAAATTCGATCATTGGAGGTAATAGTACAAGTAATTCAGGCAGTACAATTTTAGTACACAATTATAGACACTAGATACATTGAGTGCACTTTGAGTATCAGAGACCGTGAGCACCGATATGTACATTGTGGAGTTATAAATTAAAAGGTGGAAATAAAATTTTATTTTTAGAATAATTGAGGAGTTGAGATTACGTCATTAAATTTTTGAGGATTTCAAATATTGATTCAATAAACATGGTCAAGGCCTACAAAGATTTTAGAAGAGATTAAAATTTATTTCGATATTGAGTATCTGATTTTGAGGAGGTATATGCATTTTTATTTTAAAGTTGTTCGAGAAGTTAGACCTTGACGATTATTTGAGGATTAAGTTTATGGTAGATGAGAGATATGAATATTAATATATGAGTAGATGATATACATGTGTAAGGATCTGGTGATTGAGCATGATCGAGATGGCACCGCAGACTGACTTGGGTGTCCACCTAGAGTTGTATTGGGGAAAGCAGTACTTAGTATGGTGTTACACTTGGTGTGCACTGGAGTGATGAGAACAAGTAGTATGGAGTAGTATGGACAATTGTAGTAGGAATGAGAACTGGCAGAGAATGTGGTACTAAAGAGGTAGAGGTATCAAACTTAGATGCATTATTAAACCATGGTTATATTAGAGAATCTTGGTATCAGATTTAAGTATTAATAGACAGGTGTGTGCAAATATTGATATATTCATGGATCTTGTGGATTAATGATTAGTTGATAAGGATATCAGTGTACAGAAATAGGAATTTGTTAGTAAATGTGCTAGAGTTAAGTGTTTGTTAGAGATAGCAGATACCGCAAGTAATATGTTAGCAGGTTCTTTCTTTCCCTCCTAATGTTCCTTTTTCCGCCTTTCGATGGATTGATTTTCCTAGTACTGTAGTTGTATGCATGATTTCTTGTTAGAATAAAACTTGTAGTACACCCTAACAGAGACTGAAATACTATGACAAAAGATACATGACCTATATTTTTAAAATTGCATGGCTGTAGGTAGAGTTTTCTTAAACCATGATCATTGGGATTTTAACCATAGCAAGGATCTATGACAAGGTTATGACTGACAAAAATAGACAAGATGATTAAATTGTGGATAAGCATTAATATAAATAAAGAATTAAAGGGTTGTTATAACAGAGGTGATGAATCATTGATTGTACGAAAATCGAGGTTTGATTGAAATTCGAGGATAAGCATTAACTTAAATAGAGAGTTAAGAAATTCACAGGGCAAAATTGAGGATTTATTAATTTTAGGAAGGTCTTGATATGATTAAATTGATTATTAAAAATTTGAGAAAATTTGAGAGATTATTATTTTTTCTATTTGATTGCAAGATAGAAATTTTATAGTTTATATTATGAATGTTGCATTGAAGATTCTGAAAGTATCGCATCGTTGAGTATTTGAGGAAAAAGAAAATCAGGAAATAAATCGTTAATGGAATAGTGTCAAATTCAATTCTCGGGAGGAGGATTTATATTTGAATAAGTATCAATTGAATTTGGGTTAGAGGAGTAAGATGAATGATGGATTAGTGTTTAAAATTTAAATTCGGGATACAGATTTTTGAATGTTATAAATAGACATTAATTGGAATTCAATTGGAAGATTGGATTAAAATCCTTGAGTAATTAGATACGAACTTAAAATCTTTTGGAGGAGATTATGACAAAAAGGGGATTTGATTTTAAAAAAAAAATATGATGTTATAGAATTTTGAAAGGTTGTGAAATAGCAATATGGAATTACTTCATGATTATTTGGGTTGAAATTTAAATTTGATAGAGACAATACCATGTGTAAATGCAAATATTAAGGACCTTAAATTTCGAGGACGAAATTTTTCTAAGGTGGGTAGACTTGTAACCTCCGATTTCCAAATTTCCGAAAAAAAAAATTAGATTTTTAATTTATTTTAAATACCAAGTTATAAAATATTTTCTCCTTGAATTCTTGCATTTGATTTTTGAACAATATTTGATTTTTAGAAGGTGATTTAAAAATCTTTTATAAAAATCATTTTTTTTTCCTAAATGTCGATGTATTACAAAATAAATAAATAAATAATAATATATATATATATTTCTCTAGTTTCAAATGTTTATTGGCTTGAAATCATAAAATTATTTATTTGATAAAATTATTTAAAGGAGTAGTTGTTTTCTTCATAATAATTTTTAAATTCATTTGGGGTAGTAAATAAATGAATTACATACTTTCTAATATTTTGAATATGAGGTTAATTAGTAGCCAATCGGAAGCCCCTTAAAAATATTTCTTAAATTATAATATTTTCTATTAATTTTATAAGTTTACCATCTTCCTTTTTCACCCTCATTTTTTCCCACATGAAAAGCCCGTTTATTTATTATCTGGGCCATTCATTATTTGGGCCAATCCTCACCCTCCCTCCCTATTTAAGTCCCTCATCACCATTCCCAAGAAACCCTAATCTCCAAATTATTAGCTAGCCCTCACAAATCCCCACAAGCCAACAAGCCACCACCATTTTTGTGTGCTCGTGTCCGTGTGTCCAGCATCACCGTGTCAGCAGTGATGGCCTCGGGTCCGACCCCGGGTGTCCCATCGTATCCATTTATTTTCTGTGTCCGGTTACAATATTAAAACCAGATTTTTGTGTCCGACAGACCCGGACACGTCCACCCAATACCAGTACACCTACCCCTGTGTCCGACAGACCCGGACACGTCCCCCACAGTCATCGACCGCCGTGTCCAGCCCCGGACACGACCCCGACACAGAAACCTGACCCTAACCCTAGATCAGATCCGCCGCCCTCGAGTTCCACTGCCGCCGGCGACCGGGACCTCCTCCTCGGCGTCGAGATCGCCGTGGCTGACCAGACGCAGTCGGATCCGGCGTCGAGCAGCACGTCTCCTCGGATCTGGCCCGCCGTCGCTTCAGACCCGCCGCCGCTCTCGAGTCGACCGCCGCCTGGGACCGAGCACCCCTCGTCGAGCCGTCGACCGTCGCCGCTGTAGATCCAGTCGCCGCCGCCTCAGATCCATCGAGCAGCCGCCGCCGAGTTCGACGCCGTCGCTTCAGGACCACCGCCCAGCGCCACCAGATCGAGCCGGCCGCCGCCTCGAACGGAGAACCCGCCGCCTCGAACAGAGAACCCGTCGCCTCGGATCTCCTCGAGCCGAACACCCGCCGACCGCCTCCTCGAACCGAGCGCCGTCTCGAGACGAGCTTCGACCGCGCCGACGCCCTGCCCGGCGGACTTCCCCGCGACCGACGCCGGGAAACCCTCTCCCCGTGAGTCCTCTCTCTCTCTCTCTCTTTCCCTTTCCTTCAGTCAGTGAGTATATGTAATTAGTTATTAGTTAATTAATTAGTTTATTAATTATATTTATTAGTAGTTAGTTAATTAATTATATAATTAGTAGTAAATTATATAATTAGTAGTTAATTAATCAATTAGTTTATTTATATTAGTTATAATTTTTCAGTTAATTAAATTATTAATCAGTAATTATTTAAGTGTATAATTAGTGTAATTAATGTTTAGTATATATATGTTTTGTATAGGTATTAGTATATAGTAATTAATGTGTATATCTATATGTATAATTAGTTGTATAATTATAGTATGCATAATTAATTGTATAGTATTTATTTAATTAATGTGTATAAATATATGTATATACGTATGAGTATAAATTCATATATGTATATATGTATGTATATTTTTGGAATAATTATACATATATTTAATTGGTATAATTTTATGTAGTATATGTGCAATAAAACGTATTTTTAATATATGAATTAATTGGCATCTGTATATATATATATATAGTATAAAATTGAATTGGTAATTTAATATTAGTATATTCTAAGGATGATGTTGACAAAATATATGTATATTTTAAACAGTATTTTTGCATATATATATGAGTATACGTATGGTTCAACTAGTATATATATATATATATATATATATATATATATATATATATATACGATATATGTTTAATTGGTATAGTATAATATGTATATGTGTATTCCTTTAATATATATATGTAGGTATTTTGGTATAAAAATATATAGTGTTTAGTATATGTATATATTTTGTGTATATATATGTATTTATTATATTTTCAAATATGTATAACTAGTATAAATAAATATATATATATCTTGTACATACAATTAATGTATTGTATTTGTATTTAATGTGATGTACTAGTATTAGTATATATTTTAATCATAACATTGACAATATATATATATATTTTTAAAAATACATTGTTAGCATATGTATGAGTATACATATATAATGTTCAACTAGTATAAATCAGATATGTATTTTAAAAAGGGCATATATATATATATTGTAAATACATTTAAATGGATGCATGTATAAATATTGTAAGTATTAATAAGTGTAATGTGTATTATATACGTATCCCTACTAGATGACCCTAGTTGACTAGTGCCATTCCTGGCACGGCCCTGAGTTCGATGTTTTGTGTTGTGTTAGTGTAGCACCTGATGCAAATATTGTATTGATATATTTTAGGACTGTTGGATCCTCCAGACGATACTCTGGGACAGGACATTGGTTTTACCAGCTAAGGACCCAAGGCGAGTACATTCTCTGATTAGTTTCTAATTTATGATATCTCCTATGTTCACTGTATCTAGTGTAAATATCCTTCTTCTTGACACGTTGGTTACACGGATTGGTATACACGGATCTCGTCATGAGATGTTATTCCTTATTCATGGTGTAGCTTGTACAAGACTTGTTTCCTTGTTATCTTGTGCATGTACAAACACTGAGACCCGGGGAGATTTGCTACCTCCCTAGGGAATCCCGTGCCATAGTGTACCATGGTTGGATCTACTATACCAGTCGGGGGTGGGGAGTATTTTAGTATAGATATGTGATCATACCCAACTTATCATGCATCATAGCTCACCCCACATCTCACGTCGAGTGCGGCCTGACCTCTTCGTGCTTCATAGCTGTTACTTGTGATTAGCCTGACCTCTTCGTGCATCATAGCTAACCAACGGTTAGCCTGACCTTCGTGAATCATAGCTAATCACATGTAACCAGCCTGATCAAGTTCCCAAGCCGATCACATATTAAAGCTAGTACTCACACACTTAGTCATAGGTTTCTTGCTCATTGACATATTGTTTCTTTTCCTGCATTTACTTACAGTATTTCCAGTATTTCTTTCATTGTATATTTATCGTACCTATACATGCATCTGGTATATTTCTATGTAGAACTGCTACATAGTTTATGTCATTTATATAGAACTGCTATTTAGAGATGTACTATGCTCCTTCTTGACTGGAAAATATTTTTCCAGACTGTGACCTTAGTGGACTTGTTTCTGACACTTGGGGATTGGTTGTTAATGATTGCAGGTATAATTATTTTGTCATTAGACTTGTGTTGTATTCTTTTGTTTCTTCAAATTCTTATCGTGCTGTAGTTGTGATTGAGTATGTTGTTCATTTTATAGTGTTATCCGTGTCTCCTTATGGAGTTGGATACTAGTATGAGATTATTTAGATAGTACTTGACCTAGACAGCGTTCTACCACCGATGCTGCGGCGTAGGCTGGACGTACCCACGCACTCGTGCCCCTAAACCGGGTGCGGGTCGTGATAGATTTTAGGTTCACATCCCACTTTTGGAGGATCATACAGGAGATCTTAGGAACTAGATTGAAGTTTAGCACTTTCTATTGCCCGCAAACAGACGGACAGTCAAAGCGCACCATTCAGACGTTAGAGGACATGTTGAGAGCATGCATGCTTGACTTTGGAGGATCTTGGGAGGATCACTTGCACTTGGTGGAGTTCTCTTACAATAATAACTACCAAGCAAGCATTCAGATGGCTCCTTTTAAAGCACTATACGGAAGGAAGTATCGATCGCCAATATGTTGGAGTGATATGGGCGAGAGAAAAATACTTGGACCGGAGTTGGTGACTCACACGGTGGAGAAGGTCAAGTAGATTCAAGGTCACCTTCGGGCAGCGCAGGATAGACAGACACAATGGGAAGATACTCACTATTGACTCATAGAGTTCAAGTCTGTAGATCATATGTTCTTAAGGATCTCCCCTATAAGAGGAACCATCAGATTTGGAGGTAGAGGGAAGCTTAGTCCAAGGTACATCGGATCGTTCGACGTGTTGGAGCGTGTTGCCGAGGTTGCTTACAGACTAGCATTACCGCAGACCTTGGAGGGTGTCCATGATGTGTTCTATATCTCACAATTAAGAAGGTATGTGGCGGATCCTAGCCATGTACAGGATCATTCAGAGATCACCGTGGGACCGAGTTTGTCTTACGAGGAGCAACTGGTTGAGATTATCAACCGCTGGGAGAAGGTGTTAAAGGGGAAGACCATTCGACTAGTCTGTGTTGCTTGGAAGTATCATTCAACGGGCGAATCAACTTGGGAGCGGGAGAATTCGATCATAGAGCATTTTTCTCACTTACGCGAGTCTTCAGGTATGGATTTACATACCGCATTCTTTTTTTCTAGATCGTGCCATATTCTTAATTTCGAGTACGAAATTTTCTAAGGTGGGTAGGTTGTAAAACCCCTCACCCAAAAATAGGTATTTTGTGTGTATTCTATATTTACTGTGTTTATTTAGATTATTTTAAAATTAATTTAAATTCAATGGTTGCATTAGGATACTTCACCGTAGTTTGAACATTAATGATATAGGACGACCCCAAAATCTACGTTGTCTTTCGTAGAAAGTAGCCTACACTGGAGACACTACCCGTAGGATCTTCGCATGACACAAAATTTGATCATTTAATATTAGTATAGCACTAGTGTAACAACCGTAGATTCTTATATGTAATATTTAGATATTTTTATATAAATAATTTATTTGTGATTATTTTTCAATCCAACATTCTTCAATAATCAACCCATAATTCCTCCATGCCAATTTAGGCCACTTCTCTTTTTTTTTAAGATTTATTTATGTATTTAGTTATTACCATTATCTTATTACTTTTAGAATCCAATGAATTCTTGGTTATTATTATCTAATTAGAGTAGAGATTTACCATAGATTTGCTACCAAAAAAATTAGAAAATAACTTAAACCAAACATATTCCTACCCCCTCATACCCGCGACCCCATACCGTGCGCACCCCCTCTTCCGCCGACCTCTCCCTCCCACTTTCTTTATCCATACAAGTATATATATATATATATAACAATCTCTCATCTTAAACCCTAACCCTATATATATAAAAATCTCTCATCTTAAACATTAACCCTAATCTAAAATTCTTTTCACCTCCTCCCTCCAAGCTGCCGACCACATCACCTTGCCGCCGACCACATCCCCCACACGGACAGCCCGAGGCTTCCTCCTTCCAAGAACCCTAGTTCTTCATCTTCTCTCTTCTAGTAAGTTCCTTCTTTAAACCTTCTCTCCTCCAACCTATTTAATGTATATGAATGCATGAATAAATATTTATAAATATATAAATAAATAATTTTATATGCGTTTATAATCCATTGCCATGTTCTTCATTGTGGGATTTATTTTAGAGTTTTGCATGTAGAGTTTTGAACCCATGTATACATGTATGCACCCATAGGTAGAAATTTTAATTTAACCATGCTAGTAATAAAGATATATGATGATTAAAAAAAAAATTAGCCATATTTTTACTGTTTATTTCAGAATATTAGTTTGATAAATTTGTGTTAAATAAATTGCATGTACAATGTGTAGGGTGACCTAGTTTAATGTTTTATCCAAAATTCCGCATCGAACCCTTCTAAAACTTTATAAATAATTAAATTATGTTGTTATTAACATATATTAAATTTAGTTTTTAAATTATTTTTCCAAAAATATACTTTTGATTTAAATAAATTTTATGCATAAAAAGACACATAGTTGACCTAGTTGCATGTATACTTTTTGTAACTTGTTCTTAGCCATATATGAATGTTATCCCTATCATTTTGTGAATTAAAACTTATTTTTTGATAAATAAATATAATTTAGGATTTTCATGCAAAGCATAATAGTAGGGTTATAATGGCAAATTTTTGCCAATACTATTGCTAGAAGACTAGTATGTGTCTAACAGAAAGACCAAAAAGTAGAATTAATAATTATGCATGTAGAAACTCATTAAATAATTATTTTCTAGTATTTTAGAATTATTTTCATAATTTAACTTTTATTACGATTTCATCTTTTGAGAACTTGCATGTCGAGAAAACCCTATTTAGCAAGCATAATTGTATGACTAGTTACAACTTTCGTAGAAACCCCCTTTTGAGTTGAAAACCATTATTTAATAAATTTTTATAATTAATTCCAGAATTAATAGTTTAATAAATAATGTTTTAAATTTTACTTTTGGTAATGTTGGATGGCTAGTAATAATTTGGTGTGTAGTTACTTGCATGTGTAACCAACGTAGGATTAATCACTAGATGATAACTTAATGTAACTAGAAAATAAGAGTCTAATTAGAGTATTAATTAATAGGTAGGTGTTCGTGACGTTTCTGTAGAGAGCTCCGGACCAGATTTGTTGTGCTCGTAGCTTGGCTTGGAAGACAAGTACACCTTGCTTGATTTTATTGTTCAGAATGCATATGCCTAGTTTTTATTTCCTAGTTGTGTACACGCATCTTAGAGAAACAGACTTACCTGGTATATTATGAAGGTACGTGGTATTTCTGACCTAACACATGTTCAACACGATCACTGAGTGAGTGAGTGAGTGAGTGAGTGAGTGAGTGAGTGAGTGAGTGCATGGACTAGCGTGTCGATTGATCATCGATACGTCAGTTCGCGTTACGTCAGTTCGCGTTTGGTGATGGTAGTTAGTGTTGGACTAGTTGTCCGTATTTATTAACGTCGTTGCATTATGTCTGCACCATGTATACGGTTTGGATACATTGGGAGGGAGAATCTACTTGTGAGCGTATAGGATTTTTATTTCTTACTATGTATATGGTGTGACTGGCGTACCCCCGAGTCCTTTTAGACGCCTGGTAGGATGACTGTTCTTCTATTTCTCCCCCCTCATGCGCCACTAGAGATATCTCGAGTGCATATCACTTAGATGGTTAGTTACCCTATTTATTTTTACTGCTTTGCTTTCACGCATGTCGATTTCTTGTGTACTTGTACGTCCCTCTGAGAACCTGACACATTTTTCATATCCAGAATAGCACTTGTACCCGACGGACTACGGAGTTGAAGATTTCACAAACGAGAACTTTGAGGTGGAGCCACAGGGGTTTCCTTGAGCATTCATGGACGACAGTTGCTTAGTGTCTTTGGTGTCTTTATCTAGTTAGCTGACGTCGGACCATTTCTTTATTGCTTAGTTGTATTCTTTTAGTATTCTTTTGTACTCATTTTTTGTGAATTGTTCTCCACTAGATTTTATTTTTTATTTGATTCTGAGACTTATCTATTCATTCAGTTCTTACTCTGTGATATTTGTGGATGAGACTAGATTTTAACTTCCTGGAATAGTGTAACTTAGTTATATTTTACAGCGTACTACGACTGGTTAGGTCCATTAAATTGAGTTCCTATACTTATGTGTACAGCTGGCATGTGTACGTATACCTAGTCCTACGTATTTTGGGACTGTGGCGTGACATGTGAGGCTCTTTGTATGTCACTTCTAACAAGTTTTTTGAAGAGATTGCATCTATTGATTTTCTCTTGAAGAATGCTAAGAGTAGTAATGACTTTGAGTTATCTATTATGGTGGATAAAATGAGAGATAAATATGATAAGTATTGGAGGGACATCGAGAAGATGAATATGGTAGTCTTTATTGCACCACTTTTGGATCCAAGGCAAAAGTTTGCATATTTGGAATGGTGGCTATATTAACTCTATGGTCAATCAAAGGAAGACACCATGATAGAGAAGTTAAAAATGGTTACTTACTCCATGTTTGAACTAATTGGCTATATTAACTCTATGTATCACATTCTATACACCTTCTTCTACTACTAATGAAATGACTGAATCTCCTATCATCGAAGATCGTCCAATATTTAACTTGAAAAGTATGATGATGGCTCAATATAAAATAAAAAGTGGTGGTTGTGATAGTAAATTTGAGTTGGATCGTTATCTTGTCGAGCCCACCGAAGTGGATGAAGATGATAACCCAAATTTTGATCTCTTGGCTTGGTGGAAGATCAATTCTCCTCGTTTTCCTATGCTTTCAAGAATGGTTCGTGATGTCTTGGCTGTTCCAATATCTACAGTATCTTCGGAGAGTGCATTTAGTACCGGTGGTCGGGTTCTTAATGCATTTAGGAGTTCTTTGATACCTAAGATTGCTTAGGGTCTTATTTGTGCTCAAGATTGGTTTAGGACTGGTTCAGATCGATCTATTATTACTAATCTTGAAGTGAATTTGGAATCCCTAGATAAACTTGAAAGAGGTATCATTCTAGATAATAAGTTTTATCTTATAATGTTGTTTTTAAATTTTTACTTCATTACTTGTATTAATTATTTGTTTCTTTTGTTTTATCTTTTTATACTTGTATAGATTTAAGTTAATTGACTACGATGGGCTCAACCTCAAGCGATATTTGAAGAGTTATTGTCTGGTTTGGATTATGTAATTATTAAACACTATAACTGTCGATGTGCACTATAGTCTGCAGTGTGCACTATTGGACCTTTGGTTTATGTTTTGGATGTGCACTATATACAGTTCACTATAGACCTCATTTTGGATGTTTATAACTGCACGTTATATGTATCCCAGGACCCTATGTTATAACTGCACTTTATATGTTAATTGTTAAATCACTGCACTTTATATGCAGGTCAGTTTTAGTAGTTTTTGTTTATTTCAGTTAATTTTTTATTTTATTATAAATTACTAATAAATATGTGAAGAAAATTGCAATGATGATATGGCATTTGTAAGTAGTGGACAGATACTACAATGCATCTATTTTTGATGAACAAAGTGACAATCTGAGCTTTCATATTTCAAACCCACTAGTCTATCTCTGCAGATGATAAAATGGTTTTATTTAGCCTTGAAAAAATTGGGTTCTGTCCAGGGCCTTCAGGTTGGATATGTTTGATTGGTTCTGTTATGAGCCTAATCAGAGGTGAGCACTAATTGGGTTCTTAAGAATCAAGTCTTCGGTTATCGATTTCGGATTCGGTTATGAGTTGCAAGTTGCAACTTGCGCTCCTGTGAATCTGTGAAATTTCATGTTATATCCTTTTTTTTAATATGAATGAATGATGCTAACAAATCTGAAAAGAATGACAATGATGATAGGCATTACTGAGTAGTGGACATATACTGCAAAAATAATGTGATACTTGCCCAATTTTTTATTGGGTCTTGCAGCAATACTCTTGCTTGGGGATGGCAGAACACATGGTTAAGTAAATTTCTAGAGGTTCGTTGACTGGCAACCCCTGGTTCTCATTCTTCCTTTGTGCCTCTGAAGATATATAATTTGTGTTTCAGCTATTTACAGAAGTTACATGAATGCCACTTTGTTTAGCAATTATTAAATTTTCTAGCCAAACTTCGTCCTCTTCTTACTATGAGGCATATGCCAGCCATACATTTTTTTATATAAAAGTTCATATCCTAGATGCTCACCATCTTTATCCAAATCTATATGAGCTCATGTTATCGCATTGCTCTGTGTGTCTGAATATTTTAAAGCTGCTTCAAAAAAACCCTTTATACAGATACTGCTTCTAAAGCTGCTTCTAAAGCAATGTGTGCTCTTCGAAAGGAATGTGGTACTTGCCTAATTTTCTGTGAGGTTTTGCAGCAAGATGCTTGGGGATGGCTGAGCACATGGAATTGTTAGCAGTTTGTATGTAGTCTTGTAATTTGTTAGTAATTTGTATGTAATTTTAAAGAGTTAGTAGTTTTATTGTCCAATTTTTAATCTTGAAATTTTATTTAGAGTTGTCAGTTTTAGCATTTTGTACTTTGTATGTAATCTTGTCCAAATTTGGTATGTATACTTGCTTGAGGATGGCTAAACTCCACGAGTTTACTTGTCCAAACTTTGTATTTACACTTGCTTGAGAACTCTAGAAGTCTCGGTTTTGTCCAAATTTTGTATGTACACTTCTTGAGAACTCCAGGTGTTTACTAGTCCAATTTTCAATTTTGTATGTATAATTTTTCAACAGTGACTGTTTTTTGTAATTTTGTATCACTGTTAAAAAAGTCCAAATATTTTAGCATATATTTTATTGTTTGCTGGCTATTATTTGTTAAAAATGACAAAGGAAAAAAAAGCCCACTAACAAAAATCGGTCGAGTAACAAAAACCGGCCCAAACGAACTGAACCGAATTAACCGACAAAATCGAAAAAAAATAGTTAGGTTTATATCGGTTGTTGGTCTTTTCGGTTCGATTTGAATAAAAAATAAATTGGTTTATTCGGTTTTTCAACTTTCGGTTCGGTTATAACCGAATAAACCGAATACTCACCCCTATGACTGTCCATTTGTGTCTGTGTCCATGTGTGTCCATATGTGTGTCTGTGTGTGTCTGTGTCCATGTGTGTCTACATGTGTGTGTGTGTGTGTGTGTCCGTATCCATGTTAGGGTTAGGGTTAGGGTTAGGGTTAGGGTTAGTGTGTGTGTGTGTCCGAGTTAGGGTTAGTGTCCGTGTGTGTGTGTGTGTGTCCGAGTTAGGGTTAGGGTTTACCTAAGGAGGGGGTGGCCGGAGAGGAGCCCGGGGTTGACTGAGGAGGGGATGCCCGGAGAGGAGGAGGAGCTCGTGGTGGAGGAGGAGGAGGAGGAGCCCGGAGAGGAGGAGGAAGAGCTCGGTGGAGGAGGAGGAGGAGGAGGAGGGGGTGCCTGGGGTCGGAGGAGGAGCACGGTCGGCGTCGGAGCTGTGGAGCCGAAGGGGGTCGGAGGGGGAGTTCGGTGGAGGAGGAGGCTGGGGCTTTGAAAAAAATTGGAAATTTTTTGGAGAGGATTGGAGAATGAAATATGTTAACCTATATGAAAAACATTAGCAACGTCGTAAAGAGACGTCGCTAAACATCGTTGATTTTATATTACTTAGCAACATATGCAAAATTACGTCACTACATGTCGCTAGAATAAAAATAATAGCGACGTCTTGCGACATCTTACGACATCTTGCGACATCTTATTCCGTAATATTATTTATAGTCGCTGAATATCCCGAACAGTCGCTAACAGCGACGTCTTGCGACATTCTAATAGGACGTCGCTAAATTCATAAAATATAGCGACGTCAGAACTAAACATCGCAAAAAATATCGCAAAAAACATCGCTAATTTCTATTATTTTGGTAGTGCCACCGATCGACTTAGTCATTTCTAGGCACGAAGGAAAGCCCGTTCCGCTATCACGCTGCGTCAGAAAATAGAATAAAAAATATCATTTAACACTGGTGTAAAAGCATACTAAGGTTATAAAAGCATGTAAAAAAACTTATCTATCGAAGTAAACCAATCGGTAAGGGTGACTAGTATTCTATTTAATTCCAAAATTACTACAAAACAACACACGAAATACTTAAATTTATGCCTATAGTGTTGAGCGCGGCGCGAAAGCGTTTGCCGACCCACCTGAGATGACCAACCAATCTACGAACATCAAGCACAGATGAAGACAACTATATAGCGGTGACTACGTCACCTGGACAAATCACAACCTTTATAACTCAGATGAAATTATAAGATTGCAAAAACTAATGTTGAAATCCTTTGCCCTAATAGGTTCAACCCCCTCACCACACTCAGGAAGAAAAGTAGAAGATTACAATTGAAATCACTCACCAACCCGTAGCAATCTCCCTAACCGAAGTTGACGACTCCTCGATTAGATCTTTTTCTTCCTTCTGTGTTGGATGGCGAAGTCCTAAGAGCAAAGCACGGATTTTTTCTTAGATTTTCTATGGACGAGCACCCTGAATCTCCAACTTGTGCTTCTACTTTGTGCCTCCACCCTCCTCCCTATTTATAGGATAAGAACCCTATTTTAGGATTATAAAACCCTAAAAATAGTCAACCATAAGATCCAGCCGTCCACTAGCATCCAACGGTCCAAAATATAACATAAAAACTCCAAAACCCGAGCAGCCGCCGCCGACACCGAACTCGGACCGAGTTTGGTTCGATCTTGACAGAATGGTTCTGAAAATACCACACCGAGTTTGGCCCTCTGCCCCCTTCAGCAGACTTGATTCCCAACAATCTCCACTTTCAGTCTGATGAGAAGTGTTGGCTCCATGGCTCTTTAACTGGACTCGATGTTTGTCGTCCCGCGACAGAAATTATGTTCCCCCATGCCACCGATCTCCGATCCCCGGAGTTGCTTTGCATCTTCCGTCATTTCTAGCTCCTCGAACGTCATGTCGATGCTAGCTGCCATCCGTAGCTCTTCTTGCACTACTGGGATCCTGTCGATATCGATGACACGGCCAAGACCGAAGTTCCCTGACGATCAGCCCCACCGTGAGTCTTGGCTGCATGTTCCCGACTTTCGTCTTCCACCGGAACGTGTTAACGTTCTGACGAGCTTTTTCACCCTTGGCTGGCCCAACCAAAGGGACGGTGCGATTCTTCCGAGATTCGAACTCCTGAATTTGCCCACCTTCGTGTCCGAACCTGAAACTCCACCATACGCATGCATCCTCAAGCAGAACATCACGCATTGTGCATATCGTTAATGACCCACAGCTTCCCCTGAACTGTATGAATGATGATGCTCCTGCCTTAGATTGAGTTTGTTGTAAACCATGATCTCCACATTGGCCTTGAACTGCTGAAACCAATATCGCTCCGTGAAGCTTTAGCAAACCACCTGTCGCCAAAACTGGATCCGTGAAACAACCCCCACCTGGAGACCGACCAGCTGTCATGGGACCGACAGACTGACCCTCAATTTTTGACTCATCACTATTTGTCACTTTGTTTCGACAAACTGAATCATCTATATCCCTCAAAGTATCTCGAAGCTCCTCCAAGACAAGTTTTCGACGATCCACCTCATATCGAATAACCCTTGGCCTGCCTGTACACCTCAGCGGCTTGAGCCTGTATATGCCATAACACAAATCTCTCGAGCCAGCTGCTGGGAACCCTTCGTAAGCATCCAATCTTTGTCCCCAAATAAACTACGACAGCCATCATCCGTCAGCCTCCCTACCGAAACCAAGTCGTAGCGCAAACTCGGTACATGTCGCACATCCTTGAGAACGAGCTTCTCACCAAGCTCCGTTGTTAAGTGCACATCACCGATGCCTATAACTACAGTCGTTCCCATGTTGCCTATATTCGCACGTCCAAACCTGATACCGCGGTATGACGTGAAGATCCTCCTATATGGAGTGGCGTGATACGACGCCCCCGTATCTATGACCCAGTCGCCATCATGACACATGCTACAAGGTTCATCTGCGTCGGTTGCTGTGATGATGAGATCTTTCATAGTCATGAGATCCTCCTGATCATCCTTGTCTTTGGCCTTCTCAGATTTGAGCTTCATGCAGTTTTTCTTGATATGACCCCTTTCACTACAGTCATAGCAGCTCTCCTTGCGGTCCACAGTCGCAAGATCCCGAGAACTCCCTCATGTCCTCGCCTGTGACTTGGGTCTTTCCTTCCCGTAGGAATCCACCAGAGCGGACTCCTGCGATATTTCTACTTACTTACGTCGGTTCTTCTCGTTCAGTAAGCTGCTTTTGACCACCTCCATCATGACAACTCCATCATGAGCGGAGTAGCTCACCGATACCACCAACATCTTCCAGCTTTCCGGTAGAGAACTCAAAAGCAGAAGGGCCTAAAACTCATCCTCAATCACCATCTTCATCGCAGACAACTGATTGATGATGCCCTAAACCTCGTTCAGATGTTGTGCCACCGGTGCACCCTCCGTGTACTTCGAATTGACGAGTTGGCAAATCAGAAATATCTTGTTGTCAGCCGTCTTCCTTTCGTACAACGAATGCAGCTTCTCCCACAATGCTTTTGCATATTTCTCCATGGACACGTGGTGAAACACTGAGTCATCCAACCATTGGAGGATGAATCCAACAGCCTTCGGATCCAATCGTTTCCAGTCATCAGCACATTTGTCCGTCGGCTTTGGTTGTTGCCCTCCAATGGACTGTCACGACCCGCACCCAGAAAATCGGGCATGAGTCGTGGGTACGTCCAGCCTACGCCGCAGCATCGGCGGTAGAACGCTGTCTAGGTCAACTATCTAGATAACTCACAAAAAAATCGGCCATGACCTCTCCAAAAGGAGGGCAACCACACAAACAATATATAAACCTGCCAAGATCTCAACTCCAAACGGAGGAGCAATATCATAAAGATAACCACAATATACTCAATCACGAATCTAAGCACGATAAGATGACAAAGAAAACTAACAACTCCAAAGTCTAACCAACAACAACTACTACAACAACCACAACATCAATAATAATACATCATCCAAAATAATATACAATACAAGGTCTCAATCCAAAACCGGAAATAAATCCGGTGCTAAAAGCTAAAAAAAAAATAACAACAAAGTCTCAGTGATCCCGGCTACCAACCCGAAAATCACCCCTAAGCTAGAGGGTCCCTGTCTGCACCATCGACAGGCTCAGGTCCATAAAACGTCGGACACCACTCCTCCGGATACTCTGAAAAATATGTCCAGTCAGGACTGGAGCAAGTACATCTCTAACAACAGTTCCATTTAAATGATAAAAACTATAAAACAGTTATAGCAAGTAGTAAGAAGAATGAAGCAAGTATGAAACAAGGAAAAATATATAACTGGTGCATAAAGGTAAAGATGCATGGATATCAGAGCAAGATAGTAATAACTGTAAGATACAAGAAATCTACGCTAAGAGTAAGTCTGTGCACAAGAACGTGTAGTGAGTCTAGCATGAAAAATATGTAGTGAGTCAAGTCCAGAAATATGTAAGTGAGACAAGTCAAGAAATGCATGAGAGTCCAGACTATAAAGAATAAACTCGGTGTCTTTGAAATACTTGTTTCGACATGTAAACGGCTAGGGGTAAGTACGGCTCACCGCGCACTGGGTGCGCTGCTGCTATCATTCCAGATTAGACCAAAGGGAGTGATTCCTAATGATGCCAGATAGGAATGTTTACATGTCTACTCGAGTATTTCCCCGCCCCGACTAATACAAATGGATCCAAGACCCGACACGCAAATCAAGATGAGTCCAGCCTGAACATGAATGATGTCTGTAGTGATGCCTGTAGGTGATGCCAGTAGTGATTCCAGAATAGAGGCCAGAAACATGAAATGTACGTGTCGCAAGTAAATGAATCCAGAAATACCAGTCAGTGTCCCGTGTTGTGCCAGAATAATCAGATGATACTATACTAGAAGCTAAATCATAATAATCATCAAATAATGAAAACTATCAGAGAATGTACTCGCCTAACGTCCTGAGCAACTGGCGATCCGAACTGGTGTCGCAAGGACCTAATGCGAAAAGCAAGGTTAAACAGGTTTCTAATGAGTTAAACAGACATAAAATAACTAAAAATAGGCTTCTAGGGTCGTTCTAGGTCAAACGGGTCAAACCGGTGAAATCTGGGTTAAAAAGTCAACTTTGGGTCCAAAAAGTCAACTCTAGGTCAAAACTAGGTCAAAAATTGACTTTGGCGGTCAACCGAGTCAACTACGGTCAAGTCTGGGTCAAACTAGGGTGCTCCTAAAATTCTAGGTCAAACCGAGCTCATTAGGCTAGAAAACTCTCAAACTCGCCTCCTTGAGATACCGGGATACCCTCGGTATCCGATACCTCAACCTACGCTATATACCCCACCTATACCCTCTAAAACCTATGCTAGCACGCGTAAATATATACACATAAGCATATAAAAATCACTCCAATACTATTCCTAGGCTATTGCTCAAATACCCCGCTCGAAACTCAATACCTTGGTTATCTCAAGGTATTGAGATACCTTGGTATCTCAAGGTATTGAGATACCTCTCTAAACTCAACCCGACTATCCCTCTAGCTAACTAACTATGCATAAACATATATATCTAGCTATAATCTAGGCTAAAATATATATATCTAATACATATAGGCATATACCTAGGTATCTACATACCTTACCTTACCTTACCTTACCCTCCTCATAAATATATATGTATCTCTATATCTAGATATCTAAACTATCTACCTAGCTATATGTATATACCTATACATATAGATCTATATATCTAGCTATCCCTCTACCTATCCATCTACCTATCTAGTTATCTATCTAACTATCTAACTAGTTATCTATATCTAGTATTTACCTATCTAACTATCTATCTAATTATCTATCTATTAATCTACCTATTTACCTATCTATAGATATCTATCTATCTATCTAGCTAGCTATATAACTATATATCTATCTATCTTTCTATTACCTATCTATCTATATGTCTATCTATCAATAATCTCTAATATCTATCTAACTATAGATCTAGTTATTTATCCATTTACCTATCTATCTATCAAACTATTTATCAATCCGTCTATCTATCCATCTACCAATTAATCTATCTATCTATATACGTATCTATCTAACTACCTATTATCCATCTATCTATCATATATCTATTTATCTATCTATGCATCTATCTAACTACTTAGCTATCTAATATCATCCTATCTATTTATACATATATACATCTCTCTATATATATACACTCATACACATATGAAAAAAAGGGGGGAGGGATAAACAAGCTCGCGCGCGCGTACGGCTGAGACGCGCTCGCGCTGCACAAACGCCGCTGCGCTGACCGCTGGAGCTGCTGGAGCTGCTGCTGGAGCTGCGCTCGAGCGAACTGCTGCCGCGGCGCCTGCTGCCTGCTGCTGCTGCTGCTGCAGGCCGCGCTGCAGCGAGCTGCTGCCACGGCGTGCTGCCGCTCGAGCGAGCTGCTGCCGCGGCGCTGCCTCGCTCTGCTGGCTGCTGCAGCGGCTGTGCGCTTCGTTGCCGCGGCCACACACACACAAACGCACACACAAACACAAGGACACACACACATATATACATATATATATAACTCTATATATATATATATACACACTAACTAACATATATACTTATACACACATATTAACACATATAAACACACACACACTCATATAATTATACACAAACACATATCTATATATTTACACACACTAACACACACACCTACACACTCACAAACACACTAATACACACACACACATATAAATATATACATAGCTATATATATAAACACACATATTAATAAATATATACATATATATATATATATAGACACTAACACAACACAACACACAACAACACACACAAAATACGCCCCACTCACGCCCAACGACCCCGACACTCACCAATACCCTAAAATATATATAATATAACTCGAAAACTCTAGCACACACTCCCCGATACTAACCTAACGCGCGCACAAGCCCGAAACGAGGAAACCAAGTCGAAATGGCCGTTCGGTCATTTCGACGAACATGTGGTGCGCGGCTCGGAAAACCTCCTGAAACGTACACCAAACGAACTCGAAATCGGCCCAAAATTTACCCACGCGCTCTACACGATGTCTAGATCCTAGAAAATGTGCTTCCGCGTCGATTCTAGGCCCGTGGCGGAAACGCACACGCACTTAGAATCGGCGACGACAAAAACCCCCAAATTCGCCCGAAATGCCCGTTTCTCCGTGACACGACTTCCCGTGTCCGAACGGAGACACGCACTCACCCTCAAGACACCCGACAACGTCTACCTAGGTCCATCTAACCTAGGACATCACCCAAAATTGGGCCAAATTTGGATTCTACCCGAAATTGACACAAAATCTAGTGTTAAAGTCTCCAAACACTATCCAACTAGTTCCAACTTTCTCCCACGGGTAGCCTAAGGGTCTAGGAAGGTTCTAAAATATTAATTACACTATATAAAAATAATTACAAGGGGAAAATTAGGGTTTACTCTTGGGAGTTGGAATCCCAAGCCAAAATCTCAAAAATACTCCAAATCCACCACACCTACCTTCCAAGCTCCCAAATCTAGCTCCAACACCAAATCTAGGCTCTACCCACCTAGGTTGGGGAAGAATGTAGGGTTAGGGTTCACAAATAAAGAAGGAATGGAAGAAGGAAGGAAGAAAATAGGAAGAACTTACTTGGAAAGGAGAAATGAAGGAGAAGAAGAAGTGGAGAAGAAGAAGAAGTGAAGAAGAAGTGGAATAAGAAGAGGGGCTGCTGTGAATGGTCGGGTAGGGCTGCTGTAAAGGGCCGGCCACACTAATTATAGGTCACATAAAGTCCTCAAATGACCAAAATGCCCTCCTAAGTTGGGTTTTGGGTTCCGGGGTTCCAAAAGCACTCAAACTAGCTCCAAATCTCTCCCACTAACATTCTAAAAATAAAATAAATATTTCTAAGCTCCAAAATAATTCTCACAAGGATGTAGACTGGGTTGGACATGGGTCCACTAGGGTCTGACATGGGTCCAGGCTAGCCAAAATCCTAAAACAAACAATATAAAAATAATACAATCATTAATTAATTATAAATACAATTAATAAAAAATAATGCACAATTAACTAAATTAAAAATAAAAAAATACCCGGCTCTGGAAATGGGGTGGTGACAAGCCTATCCTCCTTAGAAAATTTCGTCCTCGAAATTTAAAGTCAATCGCACTCTCTCTAGGTCAAACCCCCAACAATCACAGTCAAGAAATTCTACCTAAACAACATGCAAGATCAGGGTCCTACTGGTCGTGTTATCACAGTCTTAATCAGGGTTACTACACTATCTACCACAGCACAAAGAAAAGTCTAACAGGTACTAATGAAGCACACCACAGGAATGGAAAAGGACAGGAAGAAGAAACAAGAGACAGACCTGCTAACCCGACACCCGTAGCATCGGCCTCCTCGACCGTCAACGCATAAGCCCTGCCCTACTGGGGTGTATCCCTCTGCTGGTGTAGGGCATGATGCTGTGCCACAGGTGGCCTAGCTCCAACTCTCTGATCCTGTGCTCTACCCAATGGAGGTGCAGTGGGGCAATCTCGCATCTGGTGAGCAGCGGATCCACAGAACAAACACACCTTCAGCCTCCTCCTACAAACATCCCAAGTGTGTCTTGCCTTCCTGTAGTAGGCACAAGTGGGCACCCTCTGATCCTGACCCTGCTGCGCTGCCTTCTGCACATAGGGACGCTTAGCTGGTCCCGCACTACCACTCGCACTGCCTGAATCATCCCTGCCTCTCTTGGACTTCAGCTCCAAGTCATCCTCTGCTCTCTGAGCATCTCCTACTATCTGCTCAAAAGTCGCCTCGCGGTCGCTCTTGGTCAAAGACTTGACCGCCATGACCAAGCCCTTGCGAAACTTCCTCGCCTTGGCTGCCTCACTCAAGCCCTCCACAAATCTGCCCAAACGACAGAACTACGCTGCGTACTCGTCCACCGTCATGCTCCCCTGGACGAGTGCCTCGAACTGGCTCTCCAAAGCACTGAGCGCCACATCAGGAAAAAAATTTCTCCTTAAAAAGCCTCTTGAAAGCCTCCCAAGTAAGCCCTGGCGCTGCGATCCTCGTATCTGTGCGATACCACGTCAAAGCGAGGTCGAACATCTGACTGCCCGCCGTCTCTATCTGCATGCTGTCTGGAATCTGCGCTAGCCTGAAGATCCCCTCAATCTGCTCTATCCAGTCATCCGCATACAGGATCCCTTATGTACCACGGAACTCCTTGGGCAGCATCCTCTGAAAATCAATGATACTACCCGGCCTCGGATGCTGAATCTGATCTGCCTGTGGCTGAATCTGTGCCACCCTATCCACTGCTGTCATGGCCACCTGGTGGGCGTTCTCAATGTCCAGCCTCATCATATCCACCTGACGGTGCTGCGTGTCCATCATCTCCCTAAAGAATGCAAACAACTGCACAGTATCTACTGGAGCAGGAAGTGGTGGAGGAACCACCGGAACGACTGGGGTAGTCCTCGGATCGACAGGTGAAGGAGAATTCCCGAGAGAAGCAGATGCTCCCTCAACCGCAGGAGTGGTGAGTGGAGCGGTAGCAGCTGCCTGAATACGAGCTGGACGAGAGGTAGCAGACCTCTCAGTGGCAACTGCTGGAACGGTACGATGGGATCGTGTCTTCAGAGGCATCCTGAACACAGATCAAAAGAAGTCAATACGGCGCAAGATACGATATCATCAAAGAAGGACAGTAATATTTCAAAAAAATAATTTCAGAATAATTTGATTGGAATTGTTCCTAGTCGTGATTGAGTACACTCTCATCCTAGATCCTAGATCCTATAGCAGGCTCGCAGCAGTACAACTAAGTTGTTATACCACTACGACATCGCACTAATTGCGAATCGAGACCTGCATGGGCCACCACCTCTGTCACGCCCCGATCTCCCGCAGGCAATCGGCCGTTCCCGCTAGGCGGGAATCACCCTCGCCAGCGCTCCCGCGGAACGATCGCTTAACCCATCCGGACGTGATGCCGCACGAGCGTGATCCACGCCCGTACAAGGCCATGGTTCATTGGCTGGCGGCAAGAGTTCTAAGCCACAGAGTCGCACAGATTGTCCGAGTGCAGCGGAGTTTAGGAACGCATAGCGATTCGATAACAGGTTCACTGAGTCGACAAATATAGTAGCGTAAGCATTGAAACACAAGTTGAAGTAAAGCAAGCTCTTTTATTGATATAACTTGTGTTACAGGCGACGTATAGCCGAGATTACAAGTCGCTCAAGCCTCTCTCTCTGAAACAGTAAAAGCGTGCCAAGTGGCTACAACTGTGGAATGATTTGTACAGGCGATGGTCAGGCGATGTTCATAACTTATGTCTTGTATATGTGCTTCAGTCCCGGATGCACCGTTGCTTCGGAGTGTTGTCCACGCCTTAGCACGCACGTTGGAGGTATCCGCACCGCACGAGGTTCTCCCGCACCCTGCATACAAACTGGTGGATTATCAGTACATTGAATGCACTGGTGGGGAAGCTACTCGCCCGCTCGACAAATCCAAACACGTAATACAGGTTCCGTGCACAACTATTAAGTTGTCTTTCTAGTTGCCTTAGGATCAGTTTCATGCAAACATTGAACAGCTTAACGTGTCGGGCAGTGCGCCGTGCAACATGAGAGGAAACACGGCGAAACTTACCAACTTACCATCTTCTTCCCTGTCCAAGGCAACATTGTTAATTCGAGCAGAGGCATGTATAAACATTCAGGAGGCAAGCATATGCATACACGAAGGGTCATTTTAACATGATCGTTCAGGTGTTCAGTTGTTCGTTAATGCGATGCAGTGACTCGCATGCGGATAGCCGCTAAGCGATGATGACTTATCTATATGAACAGGAGTCGCTGGCATAGCCATAAAGGACAGGTGTAGCACATGAAAGGAGATGAATGCAGCGACACGGATCAGGAGCGCTACAGATCATTCCTTCTGAGTCAGGCGGCTACTTAGTCTGTGAGCAAGAATGGCGTGAAGGATAAATTTACAAGCGCTACACACCATTCTGCCCGAAGCAGGCAGACTAACAGGGGTTCCTGTCCGGATCGGATCGGCCCGGTGCCCCGGAGACCGTCCGCAGGAACTGAGATCAGGAGAATCTCACTTGAAACAAGTTGTCCGCGACATGCAGGTCAGGGGCAGGGGCAGGAACAAGTTCGAAGCAGGATATATATATGAACAAGTTATATGGAACAAGTTCGAGTCAGGATATATATATATGAACTTGTTAAGGCAGGAACGTTGATTCAGTAGTTTGCTCCACGAGCTGTGATTTATTCATTCAGGGTACAGATTCCCTGGTTCGGGAATTGCCTTGGTGACCTAACGGTCCCGAATACTTGCAGGTTCATTCAGGCACGGAACGACTACGTAGTAGTCTCCCGGGGTTTGGATGAAAACACGGTAATATTCAAGCAGACAAGCATGCGTTTCTAAGGGACATAAGCAGGCACGTTGCTCGGACCCGAAGGTAAGCCGAGAGTTAGAAACCGTTAAGGGACTTAGCATGCGAGGGTCTGAACATATAAGCAGTATTTTATTTCCATGTTCTAGCAAGCAATACAAGTTGGGATTATTTCCTTAGCTAGGTGCGTTGGATTTATTAGCATACAGGGGATAATTCACCTAGCGACTAGCATATATGATTCCAGATTTTATGTGTGCTGGCTAAGCAAAGACAAGTTCACCGTAGCCACCCACCTTAGCGATGATTCGCCTCGGTAGAGCGATACGTCTGAGCGAGCCTCTGAAAGTCCAAGCCGAATTCCTGTAGGGACAAGTCTGGATATCCTTTGCTTCTTGATCGAGGCAAAGCATGTCGGGACAGCTGCACTATTGCCGATTGAGTCGGCAGTCCGCTTGAGCGGAACGGGGTGTTACATCCTACCCAACTTAGAAAAAGTCTCGTCCTCGAGACTTACTAAGGACAAGCAGTAATCTAGGGTTGAGGCAATCCTAGACAAGTCGTTGTACTTGCTCATTGGATATTCACTTGCACAAGCTTCGAAATCAGCATATCGCTTAGACTGGATCGTGCGCACTTTCGAAGGTACCCTCTAGCGTGAACACGTCAACCAGCTCAGTGATAGCGTAGTCTTAGCACTCGAGTTTCACCTTTTCTAAGTCTTGGATGGTGCACTAGTTCAAGGCATCCCTCGAATAGATGCATTCAACCAAACTTAGGGTTAGTGAAAATCGGACAAGCTACTAGCGATACTCTCAGGGGTTCGCACAGGTTGGCACAAAGGCCACTCGCAGCATACAACCAGACAAGCAATCATATCAATCAAAACGTATTTTGAAAGTATTTAGACTTATTGTTGGAACATCCCATCGAGGCATTGAGAGAGAGCGTGCACATAACCCACGAACGAGCTTTCGAAACAGAGATATCGAATACTTTCAAAATGTCCTTGCACCAGAGTAGATCCTCCATCCTTGGCTTCCAAATCGTCCAGTTTTACCTTGTGAGGGTGATCATACGAATGTTCATCTGCTCCGTAGACATAGTTGCACCTTCCCTCTCGAGAAGAACCTGGCTCTGATACCACGTGTTGAGCGTGGCGCAAAAGCGCTTGCCAAACCACCTGAGATGACCAACCAAGCATAGATGAAGACAAGTATATGGCGGTGACTACGTCAGCTGGACAAATCTCAACCTTTATAACTCAGATAAAATTACAAGATTGCAAAAACTAATGTTGAAACCCTTTTCCCTAATAGGTTCAACCCTCTCACCACACTCAAGAAGAAAAGCAGAAGATTACAATTGACGATTCCTCGATTACAACCCGTAGGAATTTTCCTAACCAAAGTTGACGATTCCTCGATTAGATCTATTTCTTCCTTTTGTCTTGGATGGCGAAGTTCTAAGAGCAAAGCACGGACTTTCTCTTAGATTTTCTGTGGACGAGCGTCCCGAATCTCCAACTTGTGCTTCTACTTTGTGCCTCCACCCTCCTCCCTATTTATAGGATGAGAAACATATTTTAGGGTTAGAAAACCCTAAAAATAGCCAACCATAAAATCCAGTCGTCCACTAGCATCCAACGGTCCAAAATATAAGATAAAAACTCCAAAATTCGAGCAGCAGCCGCCGACACCGAACTCGGACCGAGTTCGGTTCGATCCTGACAGACTGGTTCTGAAAATACCACACCGAGTTCAGCCCGAACTCGGTCTGGGACCGAGTTCGGACCGAACTCTGCCCTCCTTCGGCAGACTTAATTCTCAACATATAGATGTGAAATAAATTTTTTTTCTAAAATTTTAATAAAGTATTCATATCAAATTATTTGTTTTCTGATAACAAAAAATCAGATACTCTGTTTGATCCGGACTGTTGATCCCGAAACGAAAGCTCCGATACCGATACTGCAAACCTTGCTACATACAAGCAAACGACTGCAAAGAGTACTCGGGCATTCATAGTTCGATAGATGCATCGATCTTTCCGTGTCGAAAGTCTTAAAATTGACTTAGTTGTGTTTTAGGAAATGTTATACAAAGAACATGAAGGTGGAGTCGTGCAGGTCACCATGTGCCCACTTTTTGACATACGATTCTCTCTCTCTCTCTGTATATATATACAACAAACACAGTTCAATATTGCTGAGTGGTTCCCATGTATCTCTATGTATTCTTCCTTTACCAACCATTATCAACATGCTGCAACCTCTCCACATCCATGCAAATATATATATATATATATATATATATATATATATATATATATATATATATATATGTGGCTTGACATAACAATCTTATGATCGATCTCTGAGGCCAGAAGATCTAGCAATGGCATCTCTGTCACAGAACCCACCGAAGAAGGCGACCACCGTGAAATTTGCGAGGAAGACGTCGAGCGGGCGGTACGTGAGCCTGTCAAGGGAGGACATTGATGTCCTGACGTCGAGCTACACCGTTCAGCTGCCGCCTACTCCTGACAACCAACCCATGGACGTCGGAGATCAGGCCTCGGTAGTAGCTCTTGAGAGCATCGTCGTCGACCGCAATGAGCCCGGTCCTCCTCTCTACGGAGGAATTCCCCGGCCCCACCTGATAAAAAAGGTTGTCGAGCCAGACGTCGGCGGAGGAGGAGGCTCAGGGTGCAGGATGCCTGGCTGCAACGGCATAGTCCTGCAGGATGCCCGTGGCAACTACGTTTTCCCCTGCGAGTGCAGGTATGGCTGAACTTCTCTCGCATAACAAAAATGTACTCGAGATGTAATGCCAAATAAGCAGAAATAAGCAGAGTAGCATAACCATCATCTAAAGATACAAACAATCTGAAAGTACTTGTCTATGTATACATTTAGGAAATTAACACAACTATCTCAAAACCATCCATTATTTTTGTTAGTCCCAAGGTAGATCAATAGATGGACAAAGTGAGATCAAGAACAGAGATACAAGCACGATTTTGCAGTCCGGTCTATGTATGATCCCGCAGTTGTAGTCGAGATCAGAGATAAAAGCACGACTTTGCAGTCTGGTCTCTGATTACCTCGATCTCAACGGATTACTACAATTAATATCTTCTGATTACAAATTGCAAACTATCTGATTACAATGAACCGAAAATAAATGTCGTTCTTCTTTACAAACGCAGTTGCAATTGAGACAGAACGAATAACAATAAAGAAGAAGAAGGAGGGGAAGAAGATGACAGAAAACTGTCGGTTTGCTGGGGTGATGACGATCGTCGTTCCTCAAAGCAAGATTCGCCCTCACACGATCTGCTCCCAGAAACCAGCAAGTTTACGTAGAACTTCTGGAGCGCTTGTCGTCACCTTTGTTCTGACTCGCACGAACTCCTAGACTCCAATGGCAGCCGCAACAATATACTCTTTTTGGTTTCTCAATTTCGGAGTCAATCCTCAAATGAGGTACGAAGAGTGTATTTATAGAATTGGGATAAAACCCTAATCCTAATCATGGCAATTAACTAATTACGGAAAGAAAAAAATCAATTAAATTCAAATCTCACAAAAATCGGATCTGAATAATCGACTCAAAATTTCATAACAGTTTAAATCTCGCGCGCAATCATCGTTATCCTGCGCCTACAACGCTTTCTACGCACCTACACAGTAGCCCATACAGAACACCCTGCGGAGAGGCTCGCGCAAAGACCCGCGCAGAAAGCCACTCATAGAAGCCTCCGCAGACGTCGTTCTTAGATCACCTGCGCACAACCAAGCGCAAAAGCGCCATCTGCGTCCGATGCATACGTTCGAAGTACACCATCAAGCGCTACTTTACGCCCTTGAGCTTGAGCCTAAGTCTGAGTCCGAGACGCTAAGCCCCTTTGGGACTTAGATCTTAAGAGAATTTTCTCAAGAGAGCGACAAAAAGCATAAATGCTCTTAAGGAGTTTAACCTTAATCCAACTAGGAAAATATCCCACATAGCACCCACTTAGGCGGTCACCTCATGTGCATACCTAAACACCAAGCATGATATTATATTGAGATACCCACTTGCAGTATTTTCGAATGTGGGACTATCTTTCTACCCTTGGGAGAGGAAAACCTCCCACAAGTAAAGAAAAGACTCTTAACAATTTCAATATATACAATAGGTAAAGTTAGCGAAAAATAAATATTACTATTGAGTTCAGAACCTGTCAATTGTATAGAATACACAACCTTCAATGTTAGTGGATGTCACAATTTTTTTAAAAATTTACTAAAAATATTCTTTTAAAATTGTTAGGGGCATCACATTGTTATTTATAAAGGCGCTACAGTCCGAGGACTGCCAGGAGCAGTCCTAACTATCTTTGTCTTAGAACTGTTAGGACCAGGTTTGTCGTCCCGAACGGTATGTCGAGTTGAAAATTCTAATTTTGGATTCTAAATTTGAAAAAACACCAATTAGAAAATTATTAACCTAAAATCTAATAAGTATCTGATTACAATAAACCGAAAATAAATGTCATTCTTCCTTACAAACGCAGTTGCAATAGAGACAGAATGAATAACAATAAAGAAGAAGGAGGAGAAGAAGATGACAGAAAAATGTAGGCTTGTTGGGGTGATGACGATCACCATTGCTCAAAGCAAGATTCGCCTTCACACGATCTGCTCCCAGGAACCAAAAAGTTAACGTATGACTTCTGGAATGCTCGTCGTCACCTCTGTTCTGGCTTGCACGAACTCCTGGACTCCAATGACAGCCGCAACACTATACTCTCTTCTGTTTCACAATTTCGGAGTCAATCCTCAAAGGAGGCACGAATAGAGTATTTATAGAGTTGGGATAAAACGTTTAACCCTAATCCTGGTCGCCAACTAATTATGGAAAGATATGAATCAATTAAATTCAAATTCCACAAAAATCAAAACTGAATAATTGACTCAACATTTTCATAACTGTTTAAATCCCGCAATCAGTGTTATCATATGCCTACAATGCTTTATGTGTACCTGCGCAGTAGCCCGCGCAGAACACCCTATGCAGAGGCCCGCACAGAGACCCGTACAGAAGTTTGTGCAGAATGCCTCGCACAGAAGTCAAGTGTCTAATGCGTACGTGCGAAATACAAAGTGCGCTATCAAAGCGCCCTTGAGCCTGAGCTCATGTCCGAGTCCGAGTTCGAGTCACTAAGCCCCTTTGGGACTTAGCTCCTAAGAAATTTTTCCAAGATAATAAAAAAACATAAATACTTTCTTGAGGAGTTTAGCCTTAATACTATTAAAAAATATCCCACATGGCACCCACTTGGGCCACCACTCCATGTACATACCTCAATACCAAGAATAGTATTATATTGATATACTCACTTGGAGTATTTTCCAATATGAGACTATCTTTCTAGCCTTGAGAGAGGTAAACCTCTCACAATCAAAGAAAAAACTCCAATTTCAACATATACAATAGGTAAACTTAACCAAAAATAAATATTACCAAAGAGTTCAGAACCCGTCAATTATATAGAAGACACAACTTTCATTGTTAGTGGATGCCACAAAAATTTTCAAAATTTACTCAACATATCCTTTTAAAATTGTCAGGGGCATCACATAGTTATTTATAAAGGCACTACAGAACGAGGACTGCCAGGAACAGTCCTGACTATCTCTGTCTAAGAACTATCAGGATCAGGTTTGTCGTCCCGAACGGTATGTCGAATTAAAAATTCTAATTTTGGATTCTAAATTTTTGAAAAATACCAGTTAGAAAATTATTAACCTAAAATCTAATAAGTAAAGTTTAAACACACAAGACAATGACATAGAAACTAAAATTTTAAAAAAATATATAGAATTAGCAGTATAAATAATTGTTCAAAAATATAGAAAAGAAATCGAAAGATTATCCTGATTGAAAACAACATTGGTGTGTCCCATCTTTTAGGATTGGAAGAGGAAGATGAAGTGAATTGAGGAGAAGAAAGTATGAAGAAGAGGAAAAATGGAATGTTAAGGAAGAGAGAGGATCAACAGTGAGTGATTCAGAATGTTAATTTTGGAAATTAACAGCAACTTTCTCAAAAGCATCCATTATTTCAATATATACACACGAAAATAGTATTGAAAATGAAAGCGCGGAACCCGTTCCCCAAATCAGAGAGTACCTGCGAGAGAACCGAGCAAAACGCACAAACCAAAAATGCCAAACACAAATCGCAGGCAGAGATTTTTGACGAGGAAAATTCTTGTGGAAAAAAAAACCATGGAACAATCAGAGTCCAACCCTGAAAAGCCTCCACTAATGGAATAAGAAATACACCTACTCCTTACAAACTTTTCACTGATCCAGACGGATCACCACCAACTCTTTGGAATAGAAAATAAATTACAAACACACAAAGAACGGAGACGACGAGAAAAGAATTACCCCAAACCGATCTCCACTTTGAAATAGCCTTCAATCTCTTCCTCTCTCCTTCCAATGTTGTAGAAATACTTTTGCCCGATTTTACAATATTTTTTTAGATATATTTTAGGGCTATGAGACACCTAATATGTATAGCCTCAAACCCACAACTAGTATTCCTATTATATATAGGAATACACAATCCAAATGCAAATCCATTAACATATTCCGATTATATGTAGGAATATCCAATCTAAATCTATTGAGGTATTCCTATTATATGTAGGAATACTTAATCCAACTCCGGGATATTTTTTACATAGGTTATCACGTCCCAATTCCATAGAATCGCTATTCGTCCCCCAAACATGATGTCGTGCGAGTGTAAGGCACGCCCTCACAAGGCCTAACATAATGATAAATATAAAGAAATACAACAGCAGAGTCCGAAAGCTAAAGGATACATTGAAACGAAAAAAAAATTTCTTTATTGATAATGTACATCTTTTACAACTCCTGACTCAAATGTAAAGGGGTGTCGGGCGGGTTTACAAGATGGGCCCAAAATAAAATAATCGTTCCACACATTACATCACATATTAAAACTTTAAAAGATAATAGACACCGTCGGACGAAGCTATCGCCTTGCCTCGGAGATGCATAAGATGTGTGCACAAGCTCCGGATAATTTGTACAAGCTTCAAAAGATACGAACAGAGTGCGTCGAGTAATGAACTGGTTGGGGAAAGAAGCTTCAGCTCCTCACCGTGTCGCCTTGGCTCGAGAAACCTGCTACAACGAGGGTCAGTACTTTAAAAAGTACCGGTGAGGGTGAGCTAACCCAACTAACCAAATCGACACAATATTCATGTGAAGCATACAAATTATTATTGTGGTCTATCTATCTTTTCTTAGTTCAAGTTACAACATGCAATAGGTTTGAAATAACTGAAATAAATATGCCACCGTTCGGTGACTTTACCTGCCCGTCTGAACTACTTGTACATGACTAACCATGACATTCCCTGCTATGAAGACATAATTAGCTTGCATAATTTAAATATACATATGGGGTCACTGGCTTTGCAATCTATTTTGGACAGTAGTCTAAGTAGACGGCGTTGGTGGTAGCGCAGGTATCGAGCCCCGCTACGAGCCACCCCGTCTTACCCGCACGAGATGCCAGCGCTGTTATCTTGATGTTTCGCCTAGGACTAAGCAGTTTTGGTGCCCCGGTGACCATTCGCATAAACTCTATACCTTGTGCACAAGTTGTCCATGATCATAAGACGTCTCTATACTAAGTTATCATACCAAGCATTTCAAGACATCAGGATTGAACATAAATACTTAGGCACAGTACGATGGCATAGTCTACCTGCTCAAGCGATCACATTGCAATTTATGTAATACACATTGCACAGTTATAGATGAATAAGTTCTAACTACAACTGAAATGATAAAATAGATATATGCATAGCAGACAATCACACAACAATAAGATCATACGATGAAGTGGTGTGACAAGCATAAGTGTTCCAAGTTTACTTCTTATTATCTTGACTCAGTTAGTATTACTATGGTATCGTTGATCGGAACGCACAAACGAGTCAGATTGTTTAGAGTGAAGACTTGGAAGAAGGAAGCTAATCGAAAGTAAGGCCACTCACAAATTGGTGAATCGGAGAAGAGAAAGGGGAGATCTTCAAGAATCTGCTTGCTCGTCGCCTACACGATCACCTACACGCACCAACAGATGATCAATATCTCATGCCTCGGTCTTCCCGAGTTCCATACGAAATGAGAAGTTCGACGAATGAAGACTATGAAATCCATTGAAACCGTTCAAGAAAATGCAAGTCACAAAACCAACAAGAAAGCAACCAAGCGGCATCGAAAATGGACAAAGAAACCAGTGCAACGGAAAGACCCCTCACGACTCTGTCGTTGAGTCCTTCCTCGAGGCATGATCCGCTGAATATGGGACTTGATCCCGAAAAAATTAATCCATAACGAGAAAAGGATCTTGATTCAATCTGTTTCGATCGAATGATACCAAGTATTTCTTAGTCGCACTCCCCGAACAGGGGAACAGGGCACTACATAGGTTGGGAACCCCACCCACTCTAATAAATCTCCCCCTTCAAAACTACATGGAGGGGGTCCTCATCCCGACGATCCGCCTGCAGTATTCAAACTTTTCTCTTGGAATAATTATTGTGAACATGTCTGCTCCGTTGTCATCCATATGAACCTTCTCAAGCGTCGCTTGCTTCTTTTCAACCATATCTCGTATCCAATGATAATGGGTATCAATGAACTTGTACCGGCTATGAAATATCTGGTTCTTCACAAGGTGAATTGCACTCTGGCTATCGCAAAGCAAAGGGTACTGCTCTTGCTTTAGTCCCATTTTCTGTAACAACTTCTTTATCCACACCAACTCCTTGCAAGCCTCCGTCGCCGTAATGTACTATGCATCTGTCATCGGCAAGGCAACACACTTCTGCAACCGCGACTGCCACGATATCGCTCCACCAGCAAACATCATAACATAGCCCAAAGTCGATCACCTTGTGTCTACATCTCCAGGCATATCAGCGTCAGTATACCCATCCAGCTTTGACTCTTCACTACCAAAAGAAAGTCTTCAATCGGCAGTATCCTGAAGGTATCGTAGAATCCAGTTGACCGCACTCCAATGTATCCTTCTAGGATTGGAAGTATACATACTAATTATGCCAACTGCGTAAGCGGTGTCTGGCCTCGTATACACCACAGCATACATGAGACTCCCTAAAGCTGAGGCATATGGAACCCGCTCCATATCTTCCTTCTCGTCCTCGTTAGATGGACACTGCTCCTCAGTGAACTTAAAGTGAGCCGCAAGGGGGTTACTCACTTTCTTCGACCCGTCCATCCCGAAATACTGAAGTACCCGGTGAATGTACTTCTTTTGGGACAAGTGTAGCAGCTTGGACTCTCTCGCTCTCTCGACTGATTCCATCCCAAGAATAGTCTTTGCTGCACCCAAATCCTTCATAGAGAATGTCGCACCCAGTTGGCACTTTTACTCTGCTATCCTAGTGGCATTCCGACACACCAGTAGAATATCATGAACATAGAGCAGTAAAATGATGAAATCATTCTCGGAAGTATCTCACAAATACACAGTGATCCGACGTCGTCCGTGCATAACCATATTCTCCCATAAACTACTCGAACTTCCTGTACCACAACCTCAGAGCCTGCTTCAGACCATACAAGCTATTCCTTAACCGGCAGACCAAGTGTGACTTGCCCTTCTCACAGAATCCCTCTGGCTGCTCCATGTACAACTCCTCCTCAAGATCACCGTGGAGGAATATCGTCTTCACATCCATCTACTCGACCTCTAAGTCAAAACTGGCTGCAAATGCTAGCACCACCCGAATAGACGACTGCTTGATGACTGGCAAAAAGATCCCATCGTAATCCAAGCCATTTCGCTGACCGTAACCTTTAACTACTAGCCTCGCTTTGTATCGAGGGAGAGTAGCATCATCTGTCTGCTTCACTCTGAACACCTATCGATTTTACAAAACCTTCTTGCCCTTTGGTAACTGTACCATCTCATAAGTAGAATTCATATTTAATGAACTCATCTCCTCCAACATAGCCTCCATCCACTACTACCTGTGTTCGTCTTCCATTGCCTCCGTAAAACTTTTTTGCTCTTCCCTGTCAGTTAGTAGCACATACTCACCCGGTGAGTATCTCGTAGATGGTTGACGCTCTATATCGCTCCTCCTCAACGGAATCACTGGTGCTGGCTGTATATCAACAGCCTCCTCCCCTTCAGGAACTACCTCCCCAACATGCTCATCCTCCTGAGGGTTACCCTGACCACCATCAGCAAGCTGATGATCAAAGTTGGGAGCAACTCCATGTACTGGCTCCCCCATAACTAGATCCTTTGCAATGTCCTCTGAAAAATGCTCGAAGCAAAATGACTCTAACTCAGGCAGTTCCTCAGCCTCGGAAGGCATCTCAAAATCCTGAGTATCGGTCATGGTCTGATCATCGATGAATACCACGTCCATGCTTCTATAGAGCTTTCTTCGACTGGATCGTAGAGTCTATAGCCAAACTCATCCCGACCATAATCGAAAAAGATGCATCGCCTCGTCTTCAGCTCAATTTTGGATCTCTCGTCCTTAGGTACATGCACGAAGGTCTTACAAATAAACACTCACAGGTGATTGTATGACAACTCTTTCTCGTACCATACTTTGTTAGGCACATCATCCTACAAAGGAGCACTAGGAGATAAATTAATAACATAAGCAGCTGTGTAAAGTACCTCACCCCAATATCTACCGAGCAAGTTTGCTTCTAACAACAAATATCGTACCCTCTCCATCAGCGACATGTTTATGCGCTCCGCTACACCGTTAAGTTGCGATATCTTTGGTGGAGTCTTCTAGTGTCGTATACCTTGCTCTTTACAATAAGCATCAAAGGAACCAATATACTCGTTGTCGTTGTCGGATCGAATACATAATAGCTTCTTGTCTGTTTCCTTTTCAATAGAGGCCTGAAACTCTTTGAAAGTGGACAGCACCTGATCATTGGTCTTTAAGACATAGACCCAAACCTTCATGGAATAAAAGTCACAAAATAAGAAGCACCACTATTGGACTTTACCTTCATATATCCGAGTGAATCAACTCGAGCAACGCCGGCTTCCTCGAATTTGGGTGACTTTGAAAAGATACCATATTTTGCTTCTCCGTCAAACAGTACGTGCATCTCTCCAACTTTATAGACTTTAGCCTCCGAATCATCTTCTTGTTCACCAAGTAGCTCATCCTCTTCTCGCTGATATAGCTGAGCCTCCTGTGCCACAACTCGGTAGACGCATCAGTAGTCGCGTTCACCTTATGTGCCCCATGTGTGCTCCCTTCCATATAATAAAGTCCAGACTTCTTGCTTCCTCTGGCTATCACCATCGAACCTCTGGAAAGCTTTCACTAATCATTTTTGAAGAGATTGAAGAAACCCTTGTCATCCAACCTTCCAACCGACACCAGGTTGAAACGGATATCAGGGACATGATGAACATCTTTGAGAACAATAACTGCACCCATTTTCGTCTTCAAATGTACATCTCCAATAGCAAACGCTTTCGACACATCTCCGTTGCCCATCTTCAACACTCACACTCCACAGCACATGTTGTGTAAGTAGCAAATAGTACCATGTTGTGAGATACGTGCACTAAAGCACCTGAGTCCACCAGCCAAGAGTTGTCATCGTAGACAAGGTTCATAACTACCTCATTACCTACAATGATCACGTCACCTTCATATGTCGAGGTCGCCGATGCAGTGTTCTCACTTTGCTTTCCCTTGTCACCCTTCTTCTCTCTCTTCCAAGCGAAACAGTTTTGCTTGATGTGGCCCTTCTTGCCACAATGGCAAAATTTTGAGTCCTCATACAGACCCTTGGACTTTCTCCTGCTCTTGTCTCTACCACCACCTGAACCCCTACTCTTGCTCCTTCCGCGGCTCTCTGAAACTAGTGTCTCTGAGTGGGATATGGATGAAGTGCCCTGAGAACGTCTCCGCATCTCTTCATTCAGTACCCCGCTCTTGGCAAACTCCAGACTAACGACTCCTTCTGGAGCATAAGTGATCATAGTCACCTGTACGATTTTCTACGAGTCTGACAATGTACACAACAACCATAGTCCATGTACTTCGTCGTCGAACTTGACTTCCATCGATGATAGCTGGTCCACCACGCCTTGGAACTCACTCAAGTGATCTATAATAGATGCCTCATATTTGTACCGCAGACCCATCATCATGCGGATCAGGAACAATTTATTTACCCCGATTTTCTTCGCATACAAAGATTCCAGCTTATCTCACAGCCTCTTCGCGTGCTCAATATTGGCAACGTGATTGTACACATTCTCGTCAACGAACTGCCTAATATATCTACACACATGTATATGCTCGAACTTTCAGTCCTCTTGGAATGTCACTGGGCTTCTCGGACGCAAATACTGGAAGATGCAGCTTCTTGACGAACAGCAAATCCTTCATCTTACTCCACCAACAATGATAGTTTGTAACATTCAGGTTTACCATGCGCACCGGCTTCGCGTCCATCTCTTCTCCTTGGTTTGATTGTCAACTCCTGACAACACTCTGAACCTGGCTATGATACCACATGTTGGGAACGAAAGCGTGAAACCGCTCCCTAAACCAGAGAGTACCTGCGAGAGAACCGAGCAAAACGCACAAACAAAAATGCCAAACACAACAAATCGCAGACACAGATTTTTGACGTGGAAAATCATTGCGAAAAAAAAAATCACGGGACGATCGGAGTCCAACCCTGAAAAGCACTTATGTAATAAAAAATATACCGACTCCTTACAAACTTTTCACTGATCCAAATAGATCATCACAACTCTTTGGAATAGAAAATAGATCACAGACACACGAAGAACGGAGACGACAAGAAAAGAATTACCCGAAACCGATCTCTACTTCGAAATAGCCTTCAATCTCTTCATATTTTCTTCCAATGTTGTAAAAGCACTATTGTCTCCTTTTGCATTTTTTTTTTTTTTTTTTGAGATATATTTTAGCTCTAGGAGACACCTAATATATATAGCCTCAAACCCACAACCAGTATGCCTATTATATATAGGAATACACCATCAAAATTCAAATTCATTGACATATTCCTATTATATGTAGGAATATCCAATCCAAAACTAAATACATTGACATATTCTTATTATATGTAGGAATATCCAATATAAATATATTGAGGTATTCCTATTATATCTAGGAATACTCAATCCAACTCCTGAATATCTTTTACATAGGTTAAAAATCCTACCCACTCCAACAAACAGTAGGTAAGCTTAACTAGTTTACTTCATCATCAAACTTCAAATTAACTCCGAGCACCCGATGAAAAACTTACCAGAAAAGAGTAGGTGAAATAAAATTTCCTAGTGCTGTTTCAGTAACAATATCCACATACTGAGCAGTAGAAATTGCCTGTATCCATAATATAACATAGGAAGGGGAAAAAGGTTTAGTTGAGAACATTCTGAATCGACACTCACTGTTCATTACAGATTGTATACTTAGTTGCGACGAATTCTTGAAATCTAAATTGTAAGCAAATATGAACAACTAACTATGTGTATGTACGTAGATTCAAAATTTAATTTTAATGTTAAATTTTGTCGTGTCAGCTGCCGTGTCAGCAACCATGTCTTATGCCATATAATAGAAGATACTATTATCCAAAAAAATTGGAAGACAAATAGCATTTTTGTTTACAATTATGTTATTTGTCTTCCAAAAAAATTGGATTATGTCATCTCACATTATGTGGCATCTGACATGATAAATTTTAATCCAAAAAATTAATTATCCAAAATTTTTTAATATTAATATTAATGTTAATGTTGATATTAATGTTAATTTTAATATTAATTTTAATGTTAACTTTAATGTTAAATTTTGTCATTTCAGTTGTAATGTTCATGCAGATTGAAGATTTGCGAAAATTGCGCTCTGGATGCACAAAAGGAAGGCGGTACGTGCCCCGGCTGCAAGAAGCCTTATATGATGAACGACGAGGGCAATCTCAACTTCTCCACTGACAGTACAGTCTCGGAGCCAGCTGCAGCATGGACGCCGGAAAATAACCGGCCGGTGTCGGTGATGAAGAGGAGCGAGACGGTCGACTCCGACCAGACCTGGTTGTTCGAGACGACCCAAGGCTCGTACGGCTATGGCAGTGCGTTCTGGTCTAAAGGTTCCCACAATGAGGAGTTTGGGGACGCAGTATCGGACACCATCGCAGACAAGCTTTGGAAGCCTCTGACTCGTCAGGTTCCGTTGGCCGCTGCCATTATCACTCCATACAGGTCGGTCGGTCGGTCGGTCGGTCTCTCTCTCTCTCTCTCTCTCTCATAGTTTGGAGTATCGGTATCCGATACAGTTTGGTCCGATACCGACCGATACTAGCTATCGGCCAGGATAACTAATGTTTCATTCAATTTTAAAACCATTAAAAAATAACATATAAAATAATTAAAATTATCCATAAATATATAAAATAAATATTTTTTCTAAAAATTAATAATTTATCAATAATTATTTGCTTTTGGACACCAAAAATTGTGATACTCTAATCGTGGATCCCGATCGTCTGATCATAGGAAGGCATGGTTGAAATCTCTTATAGCTAGCTTGCTAGCTTCGATCTAAATATGATCCTTGTTGCTCTAATGCAGGATGTTGATAGTCGTTAGGTTCGTCGTCCTCGTGCTGTTTCTGAGATGGAGGGTGCAGCACCCGAACGAAGACGCCCTCTGGCTGTGGGGGATGTCGGTCGTCTGCGAGATCTGGTTCGCCTTCTCCTGGATCCTAGACCAGCTCCCCAAGCTGAACCCTGTCAACAGGTCCACGGACTTGTCAGTCCTGCACGAGAAGTTCGAAAGCGGGTCCGACGCACGGTCCGACCTCCCGGGAGTCGACGTCTTCGTCTCCACCGCGGACCCGGAGAAAGAACCGCCCCTCGTTACGGCCAACACGATATTGTCGATCCTCGCAGCGGATTACCCGGTCGAGAAGCTCGCGTGCTACATATCCGACGACGGGGGAGCTCTCCTCACCTTCGAGGCGATGGCCGAGGCCGCCACCTTTGCCGCATTGTGGGCCCCTTTCTGCCGGAAGCACGGTATCGAGCCGAGGAACCCCGATAGCTATTTCGGGCTGAAGAAGGACCCGACCAGGAACAAGGTGCGGTCGGATTTCGTCAGGGACAGGAGGAAGGTGAAGAGGGAGTACGATGAGCTCAAGGTGAGGGTTAACGGGCTCCCCGACGCTATAAGGAGGCGTTCCGATGCGTTCAACGCGAGGGAGGAGATGAAGATGATGAGGAAGATGAGGGAGAGCGGAAGCGTTGGAGGAGATCTGGAGCCGATCAAGCCGTGCAATGCCACATGGATGGCCGATGGCATGCATTGGCCGGGGACTTGGACTGTTCCTAAGACGGACCATTCAAGAGGAGATCATGCCAGTATTCTTCAGGTAACTAACATTTCTTTGTATCCAATCCTTTTTATAGTTATATATTGCAAGTATTTTATTTTATTTTATTTTATTTTGAAAAGAGCAAACAATAATTTTTTACTATTTGAGAAGAGCAAAATATTTTAATTTTTTACATCTTGAAAAGAGCAAATAACAATCAACTTTTTTAAAAAAGCAAACACACGTAATTATATACCAAATTGTCCATGTTAAATTTAATAAACAATCTTAAGTAGTAAACATAGAGGACTGTATCCAACACCACTTCATCGGACACATGAGAAAGTAACATTTTTTTGTAAAGTATCATTTTTTTTTTATAGAACCTAGCTACTACTGAAAGAATGCATAAATATAGATATTCTTAATATCTAGTGGATAATAAAATGTGGACATAAACATGTTGTTCGTGTTCATACGTATATGTAGCCGTATCCTTACTAGTATTCTAAAATTTCTAAACATGCCGTACGCCAAAACTATACCTCCGTATCCGTATCCGGATCCGGATCCATTTTGGATCTGTGCAACCTAGGATATAAGTTATGTTCTTAAATTGGAGAAGATACGATTATTTTCTTGTGCCTGCTGATTCAAGAAGAAACACAAATGGAAAAGTTTTAAAAGTGCACATTATATATATATGCACTGCTAACATTTTATTGAATGTAAAGTTCATTAGAAAATTCACCATAGAAGTGGAAAGAGAAGTTTTATATTGGTCAAGAGATCACTTGACATTTCAAGTTCAATTTCTTTTTCAAAGAATGTTTATCCATTCAGAGGGGAAAAGAAAATCCACTTATCCAGTCCTAGTAAATCAAAACATAAATCCGGATCCGAAATCAAATAGCTAGTAGCTAGGGTTTAATTGTGGATCTGCTAATCTCTAATACTTGTGATGATTACGAGAACTTACTAATATAATTTCTTTGTATCAACTGTTTTTATAGTTTTTTGGAACCTAGCTACTAGTGAAAAAAGATGCATAAATATAGATATTCTTAATATCTAGTGGAGAAAGACAATGCATCAATATTGCATGCAAGTTGAATGCATGCATAATATGAACAGATAGACCACTTCTGATAGTCATAACTTCTTCAATATCCGTCCAAATGTCCTGATTCAAAGCCTAGATTAAAGACAAAGAAAAATTCTACAACTTTTGTATTGAAGACCGAGTCAAATAATGACTGCAACGGTTCCAAAACATTCTCTCTCAAAACTGAATCTTGTCATAGAAATTAACTGCAGCCAAAAAATGGCTAAGTACTTGGTCGGATCCAACCATTTGTGACCGATTTCTATGGATCAAATCCATATTGTTTCAATATGGAGATGGACCATGTTTCCATCAAAGATAAGATCATTTTCTTGTACCTGAGTATGATTCAAGAAGAAACACTATAATGGAAATGGTTTAAAATAGCACATTGTATAACACTGCTAACATATTGAATGTAAAAGTTCATTAGAATTAAAATACACCATCAAATTTAAAAGAGAAGTATAATATTGGTCAAGAGAGACTTGACGTTTCAAGTATTTTTTTTTCAAAGTGTTTAACCATTCATAAAAATATAAGAGGGAAAAAAAATTCAATTATCCAGTACGTACTAGTCAGGGACGAATCCAAAAATTGTAGCGGAAATAGACTACCATAAATTTAGATGAGCTGGAAGTAAACTAACCCATATAAAAAAATAATAATAATAAAATATCTATATGAAAAAAAAAAAAAGGTAAATTTTTTTTGGGTGGGCTCTACCCCACCCGAATCATAGCTTGGATCCGTCCCTGATACTAGTAAATCAAACATAAATCCGACTCCAAAATCAAATAGCTAATAGGGTTTAAAATGCTGGATCTGCTAATCCATAATACTTGGTGGGATTATGAGAACTTACTAATATAATTACTTGCAAAGAGAGAAAAAAAAAAATGAAAAGGTTTTATAATGAACTAATTATGAAGATCTTGTTCGGTCAGAGTAAATACTAGATGACATAGAATAGCCTATGTGTAGGACACTCCTAACTTCAATAAGTTACCACCTTCTACATTGCATATATAGGTTATGCTAGAGCAGCCAGCTTGCGATCCACTGCTAGGCATGCCGGACGAGGAATCAACGATCAACTTCGCGGAGGTAGACGTCCGTCTGCCAATGCTGGTCTACGTGTCGCGGGAGAAACGGCCAGGCTACGACCACAACAAGAAGGCCGGGGCGATGAACGCGCTGGTGAGAGCCTCCGCGGTGTTGTCGAACGGACCTTTCATCCTCAATCTCGACTGCGACCACTACATCTACAACACGCAGGCGATCCGCGAGGGGATGTGCTTCATGATGGACAGGGACGGAGAGCGCATCTGCTACATCCAGTTCCCGCAGCGGTTCGAAGGCATCGACCCCTCCGATCGCTATGCCAACCACAACACGGTCTTCTTCGATGGCAACATGCGTGCTCTTGATGGACTCCAAGTATAAATATATATATGTTCCAATACGTACCTCAATTGAGTGTATCGGAAATGAATCATTCTAACTTTGGTAAGTTTTCAGGGACCAATGTACGTCGGCACGGGCTGTTTATTTAGGCGTTTTGCGCTCTACGGGTTCGATCCTCCGACATCGGAGACCAAGCATGATGAAAGCTCCGGCGGGTCAGAGGCTGAGGCACTCAATCTGGAAGAATTTAACAGTGAGCTCGATCCAGAGCTGCTGCCGAGGCGCTTTGGCAACTCGTTCGTGCTCGCAGAGTCGATACCGTTAGCTGAATTCCAGGGCCGACCGCTAGCTGACCACCCTGGAGTAAAGCACGGACGGCCTCCGGGCGCACTTAGGCCACCCCGGGCACCACTGGGTCATGCTGCACTTGCAGAGGCTGTATCTGTCATCTCTTGCTGGTATGGTTATGGTAACTCTTACCTTTTTCCTTTGAGTAATCATATTAATCCCTCCCTCCATCCATCCAAAGTGTTCCTCTAAACTATTTCTTCTTTCTTTTTTGAGTTCTTGATCGATCACTCCATATATGTCGTGTTGATTGTAGGTACGAGGACAAGACCGAATGGGGCGGGCGAGTAGGGTGGATCTACGGGTCGGTCACGGAGGACGTGGTGACAGGCTACCGCATGCACAACCGTGGCTGGCACTCCATCTACTGCGTCACGAAGCGCGACGCGTTCCGTGGATCGGCCCCGATAAACCTGACCGACCGCCTCCACCAGGTCCTTCGCTGGGCCACGGGCTCCGTGGAGATCTTCTTCTCCCGCAACAACGCCCTCGCTGCCAGCTCCAGGATGAAGTTCCTCCAGAGGGTGGCTTACCTCAACGTTGGTATCTACCCCTTCACCTCCATCTTCCTCCTGGTCTACTGCTTCCTCCCCGCCCTCTCCCTCTTCTCCGGCCAGTTCATCGTCCAGACCTTAAACGTAACCTTCCTCGTGTACCTCCTAACCATCACCGTCACGCTCACCCTCCTTGCGATCCTGGAGGTTAAGTGGTCTGGTGTAGGGCTGGAGGAGCTATGGCGCAACGAGCAGTTCTGGCTCATCTCTGGCACCTCTGCACACCTCTACGCCGTAGTCCAGGGCCTCCTGAAAGTCATAGCAGGGATCGAGATCTCCTTCACGCTAACCTCCAAATCCGCGGCCGCCGAGGACGAAGACGCCGACGCCTTCGCTGACCTATATGTCGTCAAGTGGACGTCACTTATGGTGCCGCCGATAACAATCATGATGGTTAATCTCATTGCTGTGGCAGTAGGGTTTGCGAGGACAATCTACAGTACTGTGCCGCAGTGGAGTAAGCTCATGGGCGGCGGGTTCTTTAGCTTCTGGGTGTTGGTTCATTTGTACCCTTTCGCTAAGGGGCTCATGGGGAAGAGAGGGAAGACGCCCACAATCGTGTTCGTCTGGTCAGGACTAGTGGCGATCACGATATCGCTATTATGGGTGTCGATCAACCCTCCCCAGGGAACCCAAATTTCTCCTGCAGGTGCATCATCATGATGATGATGACTTGCTTCTATGTGTAGTTTTTGATTGAGGAATGAATTTTTAGTAGAACAATGTTGAGCTTTTGGTTTTGATTTGTGGGAACTTATTTAGTCCCACATTGAATAGAAAATAAGGATGAGGCTCCTCCTCCTATATATATGTAACCCTCTCCTAGAAGTAAATCAATCAATTATTTTCTCTCTACATGGTATCAGTGTCAAAGCTCTGGAAAAAAAAATTTCCAAAAAAAAAAAAAAAAAAAAAGAAGTAAAAAAATATGGATAATTCCTTCCCCCTGTCTCTCATCCGATCCCCCCACCACCACACACCTTCCTCTACTTTGGAGGAAGCCTCTTCCCCCGCCTTTCTTTGTGCGTGGAAGCCCCCCACCCTCGGGTGTTGTCGACGTTCGCTGCGGGTGTCGTCAAACCCGTCGTTGGATCGTGGATATTCAGAGAGGAACTCGTGTGATCCTCCGATTTCGATCTCAACGTGGGTTTTAAGATTAGAGAGCATACTTCCTGAAATTTTTTGCACAAATCTCTATTTCTAGCCCTTGTTCCGGCAAGTTCTATCCATCGTGCATTTCTCATGCCACATGAGTTTGGGAGTGTACAGATAGATGGAGAAAGTCGTGATCTCATGTAGGCGCACGACACGTGTTTGAGTTGCGTTTGATCTCGTCCCTGTGTGCAACTGTGGAAATGGGAACACCTGTGACTAGTCATGAGTTGAAAATGATACTGGAGAGAGTGGTCAGGGTATTTTGGGCCAAATTAGAGGAGACATCATCCAGTAGGGCAGTCGTGCCCTACCAGAACCGTCGCAGGTGATAAAGAAGATAGAGTTGCTGCTCAATGACATCAAGCTTGAGGGGACGAGAAACTACTTAAGTTGGTCTAGGAGGGCGTTGTTGAACCTTCGGACCAAGGGACTTAAAAAATATGTGAAGGGAGAGTGCACTAAGCCAAAGGATAAGACGAGTGCTGAGTGGAGCACATGGAGTCACCTTAATTCTCTGATGGTTTCTTGGCTGTTGACTTCTGTGTCTCCATCCATAGCTGGGATGATGGAGTCGATCTGCAGTGCAGCTGATGTCTGGACGACATTGGCTGGGATGTACTCTGAGCTGGGTGTGTCATGATGATGATGGAAGTTGAGGAGAAGATTGATGCTACCACACAGGGGGAGAAGACAAACTCCAGTATGCAGCAGAGCTACGTCGCTTATGGGCGAACTTTGACTACTATGATCCGCTATCATTGCAAAATCCGGTAGATGTTCTCCTTGAAAAACAGTACCTTGAGCGTAGGCGTGTGGCTCATTTTCTCAAGGGTCTAAACCCGCAGTTTGAGGTTAGAAGGGCAGCAATGTGTCATCTGCCATCTTTTTCGTCCCTGGATGAGACTGTTGCATCGATGGAGCAAGAGAAGATCCGACAGAAGGTGATGAAAGAGGAGACCTCACCAGCTGTCTGTTCTGCATTGGAGGTTCCTAGTGCTCCCAGCAGCGATGATAGGGAGTGCTACAATTGCGAGAAGAAATGGCACCTCAACTACAACTGTCCTCAATCCCGCAATTTTGGTCGTGGCCGAGGACAGAGAGGTGGACGTACAGGTCAATGAGGCAGGGGACGCGAAGGCCGAGGAGTTGCTCACCTAGATATGACGGAGGAGACTACTACCGAAATGACTGGAGCTGAGATGATAGAGCTGGAGGAACTACGTCAGTTCAAGCTTCAGGTTGAGAGTTATAAGGGCAAGGGACTGGCCACTCAGGATCTGGATAACACTGCATATAACTTTACTAGTTACGCTGCTCATATGGGCAAAGGTATTCCGGTTCAGACACTTACATCCACTAAAACTCAATGTTGGATCATAGACTCAAGTGCATTTAGGCATACCACAGGTGTATCTAGTGATTTTGCATTATATTATCCGAGCAAGCATATGCATCTCGAGACAGTTTAGACTGCTGATGGGACATCCCAACCAATCAGGGGTACTGGCTCAGTCCATTGTACTTCATATGTTATCCCGTCATCTGTATTGCATGTTCCTTCGTTTTCGCTAAACTTACTTTTTGTTAGCTCTCTCATTGATCAATTGAATTATACTGTTCTTTTTGATCGGGATATGTGTTCTTTCTTGGAGAAGGCCACGGGGAAGAGGCTTGGGACTAGCATCAGGCGTAATGGCCTTTGGTACCTGGACCGGGAGGCTGCAATGCTTGCTGCTACTACTAGTGGAGGTCCAGAGACAGAAGCAATGCTCTAATATTGCAGATTTGGACATTTATCTTTTAATAGTTTGAATAAGTTAGAACATGAGATAATGAATAAAGTATACAAAAAAAAGATTATTTTGTAATGCTTGTGAACTTGGAAAGCATACACGTTCTACTTATAAAATGGTTGGTCTTCGAAGTTTTGAGCCATTTGCACTTGTTCATTCTGATTTTTTGGGACCGTGTCCTACTACTTCTATCAGTGGATTCAGATGGTTTGTTACCATCATTGATTGCTACTAACGTATGACCTGGATCTACATGATGAAGCAGAAATCTGAGGTGTACAAATATTTTCAAGACTTCTCGACATATGTGAAGACCCAGTTTGGAGTACATATGAAGATTCTTCGAACAGATAATGGGACCAAGTACACCAACAAAGAGTTTGCTAATTTCATCTCTAGTCAAGGAATTCTTCACCAAGCCACTTGCCCAGACACTCCTGCTCAGAATGGGGTGGTTGAATGCAAGAACAGGCATCTACTAGAAGTGGCACACTCTTTAATGATGACAATGAATGTGCCAAAATTCTTGTGGAGTGAGGCTGTTATGACAGCAGCTTATTTAATCAACATGATACCTTCAAGAGTATTAGGGATGAAGACACCATGTGAGATGCTCTTGGGCTCTAATATTTTTATTGCTCCTCCCAGAGTGTTTGGCTGTACATATTTTGCACGAGATCACAAAATAATGGTGAGCAAGCTGGATCCATAAGCAGTTAAATGTATCTTTTTGGGCTACTCACCAAGTCAGAAAGGATACAAATATTGGTGTCCCACTGAAAGAATATTGTTTGTCAGTATGGACGTGACCTTCCGGGAGTTTGAACCATTTTATGGAAAGAAGACGGAGTTAAGTTCCTTGTTCAATGATGGCTCTACTGATGCTAGTAGAGAGAGGGAGAATGAGAGTGGCATCGTGGTTGGTATGATTACATGTCATTTTGAGTCACCGAGGAGTGATGGTGTGTCAAGGGAAGCCGACAGTCAGGGGGAGCTGAGAGTATGTAGGGAGCATGAGCAGCAACAGCAGGAGCAGCATGAGCAGCAGCAACAAGAGCAGCAGGAGCAGCATGAAATTCCTCCTGATGTCCCTATGCTAGTACCCACAAATACTGATGTCCCAAATCCCTCTTCACCAGGACCTTCTTCGGCCCTTCCATCTGAGTCACCTGGTAACAATTTCTCCTCTGATACTTCTAATCCTCATGTCTTATTTCGTAGAACTTCTAGAGTCAATGCTGAAAAATCTCAAACTAAGTTTGCAGTTGGGATACTGACATTGCACATTACATTTTATATGCATCCACTCCACCTGCATATAAGTTCTTCCTTGCATCATTAGATTCAGTGCTTCTACCTAACAACTGGCAGGTAGCTAAGCAAAATCCTAGGTGATTGAGTGCCATGCAGGAGGAACTTCAGGCCTTGAAGAAGAACGACACATGAGAGCTGGTACTACTGCCAGCTGGGAAGCGTGTTGTTGGATGTAAATGGGTTTATACTGTTAAGAAGACTCCAGAGGGCAAGATTGACAAATACAAGGCCAGATTGGTTGTTAAAGGCTATAGCCAAACTTATGGTATCGACTATGACGAAACCTTTGCTCGAGTCGCAAAGATGAGCATTGTGCGAGTGTTGGTGTCATGTGCTGCCAACTTCAATTGGCAACTACATCAACTAGATGTCAAGAATGCATTTTTGTACGGGGATCTCCAGGAGGAGGTGTATATGGAGATTCCATCAGGCTTTGTGAATTCACAAGCAACTGGGAAGGTATACAAATTGAAGAAGTCTTTGTATGGGCTAAAGCAGTCTCCGAGAGCATGGTTTGATAGATTCAGGCTTGCAGTCTGTGGTATGGGGTATAGGCAGTACAATAGAGACCATATTATGTTTTACAGGTACTCCAATACTCGTATCATTGTTCTTGCAGTCTATGTTGATGATATTGTAATTACTGAAGACGATACTGAGGAGATCCTACGGTTGAAAAAAAGGCTTGGAGAGGAATTTGAAGTTAAGGATCTGGAAAAGTTGAAGTACTTCCTCGGAATTGAAATTGCAAGGTCACGAAAGGATATAATACTTTATCAGTGAAAGTACGCTCTGGACCTTCTTTCAGAGACAGGAATGCTGGGCTGCAGGGTTGCCTCTACTCCTATCGAGCAGAATCACAAGTTGTGTGTTGAGGGTGGTGATCCGATGAGTAAGGAATAATATCACATATTAGTTGGTCGGCTCTTATATCTATGTCATACGAGACCTGATATTAATTATGTCATGAGTGTTGTGAGTAGATATATGCATGATCCCAGAGAGCAGCATATGGAGGCAGTTTGCAGAATTCTTAGGTATATTAAAGGAAGTCCAGGAAAGGGGTTATGGTTCAGAACTTCTGGAGGAGTTTGCAGGCTAGCTTGGACACCCAGCTCAAGTTTAGTACCGCATATCACCCTCAAACAGACGAAAAGTCAGAGAGGACTATTCAGACTCTCGAGGATATGTTTCGCACTTATGTTTTTTATTTTAGAGGCTCTTGGGAGGATCATCTTCACCTGGTAGAATTTGCTTTCAACAACAACTACCAGGCCAGCATCAAGATGTCACCATTTGAGGCATTATATGGACGGAGATGTCGCACTCCGTTATCGTGGGATAATGTTGGTGAAAGAGCCTTATTGGGACCGGAGATGGTCGTGGATGCAGCTGAGAAGGTGAAGCTTATCAGGGATAGACTGGTGGCACAGGACAGACAACGACATTGGACCGATAGCCATCGGAGACTATTGGAGTTTGAGGTATAGGTTTTATTTTGTTTTGCTTGTGATTACTTGTTTTAGGCATAGTGCTAAGGCGGTATTTTATTCTAGGTTGGCGATCGGTGTTCTTGCGGGTTTCTTCGACACGGGACACAATTCGCTTTGGTGGAGGCAGAAAGCTTAGTCCACGGTACATCGGACCCTTCGGTGTTCTTGCGAAGGTCGGTGCAGTGACTTACAGACTAGACTTATTGCCTACATTAGAGGGAGTACACAACGTGTTGTACGTGTCGCAGCTGAGACGGTACGTAGTAGATCTTATCCATGTATTGGATCACTCGGAGATCGAGTTGGGTCCGACTCTCAGTTATCCAGAGCAGCCTGTGGGGATTCTGGATCGCAGGAAGAAGGTGATGCGGAACCAGACGATTCCTTTGGTACGCGTGGCGTTGAGGCATCACTCTCCGGGAGAGTCTACCTGGGAGAGGGAATCCGAGATGCGCGAGCGATACCCTTATATGTTTGAGCCGTGAGGTATATTCTTCCTTGCTTATTGTGATTGCTTGTTGTAGATAGTTACTTCCTTAAATTTTGAGGGCAAAATTTTTCTAAGGAGGGTAGGTTTATCACACCCACTTTTTCAAATGAGGGTAATTTAGTCATTTGGCATAGTTATTTTATTTTTAGTGGTTTAATAATAATATGTGTGATATTTATTTAATTTGTGCCTTGAATTAATTATTTATAGTTAGTGGGCTAGCCTATTAAATAGACTAGATACTAGTAAACCCAATTAGACTTGTCATGACATTAATTGAGCCCAACATGGACTAGGCCCAATAGAGCCATTTCCTTTAGTTAATTAGAAGGATTAAGACTAATTTGCATTAGTTGACTTCACATTATAGTCCTCCTTAATTGTTCTTAATAATTAACCATTGGGGGCAAACTAGACATTGGCAATTGCTTGGAGAGGGGGAAAGCAAGGGTCGGCCATATAGAACCTCTCTCTCTCTCTCTCTCTCTCTCTCTCTCTCTCTCCACTTCATTCACTCCTTCATTTTGAGATCCCCAATTCTCTAGATCCCCAATTGACTCATCCCTCCACCAAATTTTCTCAATTCACTTTCATTTCCCTCTCAATTTCATTAGCAAGGAGCATTGGAGCTTGGATTGGCAAGGAGCACTAGGAAGAGGAGCTTGTGGCAAGAATATCGTGTCCGGATCGAGTCCATTGTGCATTTATAGGTATAACTCTGAATTCATCTCTAATTTGAGTTCCAAATCATGCATTTAACCATTAGGAATCACCCATTGGCTTAGGACTACCCATAGGATCAAGAATTGAGTCCATACGACTTGTATTGTGAAAGTTACATGATAATTTATGTCCAAATAGGAGAAATTACGAAATTGACACATCAATTGTGTGTCATGAGACCAATTAGATCTAATTAGACTTAGATTTGGATTGTAGGACTAGGTACATGTCCACAAATGGATACAAGTAGGCCGTATCATGATACGCCATGATACGGAGTTGAAATTGTTGTGTTTTCCTCGTAGTGGGTGATACATGTGTCAATTTTCTAATTACTAATTGGTACTACTCGATTCCACTTAAATATAGTATTATTTTCTATAATAATTGTGTTTCATTCATTGTATAGTGATTTGGGAATATTAGGAATGAGAGTCATGAGAGTATCACACATGAGAGTGTATCATGAGTATGGCACCTTAAGTGTTCGTTCAATTGTCTTTAGTATTGTGTATATGTATATCTATATACCATTTAGTATCTATATATATACTTGTGTTATAGTGGAGATATGCGTGTTGATGGCGTACTTATATACATATATAACTATGTGCTGTGAGTTTATACAGATATATATATCCTGTGTGTGTAGCACTTGTGTATGAATTTGGGAGTATGATTGTGAGTGTGCTTGCACAAATACAATTACTTGTGTGCCTAGTACATGTGTGATGCTATGCACAGGGTAGAGGGGGGTTGAGACTGAGTATTACCCATGACCAGCAAGCACACAAGGGTGTGCTGCTTTGAGGAGACTGTGCAGTGCTTTTGTGTTGCACTGCAAGTAAGGGGGAGGGATTTTCAAGCCAGTTTCAGTATGAGGAAGTGCAAGGGTGTGCCATCAGAGGTCAAAGGGAACTTGGGATATACACTATTGTTATTGTTGTGTGAGGGTTGTGTTGCGGAAGGAGTGAAGTGGAGGCAAGGGGCCACTAAAAATTATAGTTGCAGACTTGGTGTGGTTTCAGATATTAGCAAGGGTAATTGATGTTCTGGTGTTAGAGCAATATCTATCTAGGGTGCAGATGATGTTAGGACTGAGCATGTGTGCAACAGTTCATGGACTGTTGTACAGTCATATGTGTTTGATTCGAAGACCTGTGTACAGATACAAACTTCTCAATTGTACACTAAGCACTAGTTGGTATTATATGGGGTATCACAAAATCATGGGGTAGGTTTGAGCAGCATGCAGCCTTTGTGTTCAATTAAAATTGAAGGGGAGTGAGAGGGGATTTCATGCTGGTGTGTAGTAGCGGTATAGGGCAGCACAGGCATATGTGGCCTGCAGTTAGTGTTCTCAAGTGTTATAATATCAGAATTGTGAGTGTTTGTAAGGGTGATGAAGGGATTCAGGTATTAGCAGCAGTAATTGGGTATCAGAGTATCAGGTCTGTGTGTGTGAAGCTTTTGTGGGATTGATGTGGTCAGTAAGTGAGGGAGGGAATAGCAGGTTGCAGTTGGGGTAAGGATTGCCTGTAGTGATGCACAGACAATGCAAGTAGATGTATGAGATAGGGGTGAAGGTTGTGTACCTGCAGGTTGTGAGGCTTGTTTCAGACCTGGAAGGGTGTGGGTAGAAGGACTGATACTTAGTTGTATCAATAGGTGTGGAGTGAGATAGGATCAAGTGTGGGTGCTTCAATATCAGTATTAGGATTAAGGGTTTGAGTGTAAGGTATTGTCTAGTATAGTTAAACTTAACTAGTACTAGTAGTATTAGCTAATATACCTTAGATAATAGCAAGGTATAACTCGTATGAGCCTAAAATCTAGTTTGACCTAGAAACGACTTAGAAACCTAGGTAATGACTTGGTATAGCTAAGATAAGCTAGTTTTAGCTAGAATGACCTAGTTGTGGCCTAGAAGAGCATGTTAGTGCATTTTTTAACTTATTTCTCTTTCATTACACCTAAGTGACATGATATCTCATATATAGGGTTGTGTGACACCAGCTCAGACACCGAGTTACCTCTTTCGTTCCAGACCAGAGACGAGTACATCTCTCTGTTAGTTTTTATTTCATGATAGTGTATATATCACTTGTTCTAGAACTGATATATCTGATTCTGATACATTGTTACATGGCCTGGTACTATATGGATCTTGTCAGGAGATATTATTCCTTTACCGTGTTCAGCGGGTACTCCTTACACATGTATTTCATCATGTACATCGGGTATTATTTTATGTGCTTTTTGTGCATCCACTATTTCGTGTGCTAGTGAGACTATATCGTATTCATGTGCATAACGTGTCGTGATTGGATCTATGAGTATTGGTTGGGAAGGGGGAGTAGAAGTTGGTTATGTCACGCCCCGATCCCGAAAGGGTCAATCGTCCTCGCTGGATCCTTCACGGAACCGATTCGTCCTCGCTGAGACGTGATGCCGTACGAGCCTGGAGTTGCGCTCGTACAAGGCAAGAACTTGCAGTTATAGGAACCCACATTGAAACACAATTTAGAAAATACATTCACAGATATTTGAACACAAGTGCAGGAAGAAACATGCTTTTTCATTGATAATTCAGAGTAATTTACATAGAGTCTACATTGATGCGCCTTCTCGGCTACTTGAATCACATTAGAAAAGATAACTCAAAATGCAGGGCGCGCTCCATCAGATAGTCCCCGTCGTCCATACATTACGCCCTTGTATAGGTTGAAAGTCCAAGCCTCCAAAATGATCTAACTCCAACTATACTTCAAAATAGAGGTGCTCCTAACGCCTCTTCGTCTATCCACTAGCGTTGCACCGTCTGAGTGCCTGAAATAGTTGCCCACAACGTGGGTCAGTACTCAACTTGTACTGGTGAGCGGGATGAACCCACTCGACTAAATCGACACTAGCTTATTAGGGGCGAGCGTGCATTAAGATGACTTCTATAAAGAAGCAAGTGAATTCAATTCATATCAGTTGCATGTTTTGATAGGAATAAAAATAACATTGAATCCAACCAGTGCATCGATTGCTTACTCAACCGATGCACGCCTTTTCTGCAACGAAACACAAGTATACTTACCATCTGCACAAGACAATAAATTAGCATGTGTTCTATTCTATGCGGTCATTGGTGTGATCGACACCTTAGGGACTTATTCCAAGCATTAACGGCGCGCTCTATCAGCCCGAGTAGCAAGCCCTGCTGGAGGTCCCGCAATGCATCGTGACTAGCACGAATTAATATTTCCCTCCGGATCGATACGATTCCAGTGCCCCGGAAAGCCGTTTCGAGGAAATGATAAACCTTGTGCACAAGTTGTCCCAGACCATGCAAATGCATGAACATTTTATATCTCATACAATGCATCGAATTAAACAGATGAAGTAAAGCAGCAATATATATCTTATGCAACAGTTCATATTTTCTCAACACGGTGTTCCGATTTTGATATCCCATGGGTCCAAACTCTATCCGAGGCACCAGGCCGTAACCAACAACCAAATTCCTATTCCAACCAACTCAAGTTATAAGGTGTGCAAGCATATAGTAAAATTAGTCTACAATTTTCATGTTCCTTTCTTAGTAGCTGGCATGCATTGTGGCTAAGCATTTCCTAGGCGTCCAACCGGACATCATCGAGTGAACGTTTGAAATATTAGAGATGTTGGCGTGAAGAAGTAGGAAAGAAGGGACCAAACCACTCACTGGTTAAGGGAAAAGTTGCTGAAACAAGGAATTCTGCCTAGCGACGATCAAACATCAGTTACACGGACATGCAACAGCACGAGCACCGGGTTAGAATTCTTGCCTATCCTTTCTTGCCGAACTCCCCAAAATTCAAGCTCCAATCAATAAAACCAACAGCAAAAACCAAGCAACTCGAAAGCAACACCAAATCAAATCCCAAAGCGGCAATCAAGAAAACCAAGCAACCAAACACGAAAACTATTGGACTCGTTTCAATAGAGGCCTTTCCATGAGTTGGAAAAGATTATCGCATTTCGTCCGTGGCAAGAAGATGCCGAAGATCTAAGCATACTCGGACGGACTAGCCACAAGCCCAATTATATAGTGCACATCCCGGTCGGATCGGGATTTGAGGCACTACATAATATACCACTAAGAAAAAATTTCGTCGTGGAACTTAAGAACAAGGCCCTACCTCCGACTGAATGAACAACGAAGGATATTTCTCCTTCATCTCTGATTCCATCTCCCAAGTTGATTCCCCAACTGAATGGTTCCGCCACAGCACGCGAACCAAGGACATCGTAAGGTTGCGAAGTACTTTTTCCTTACGATCCAGAATCTGTACCGGCTCTTCCGAGTATGATAAATCCGTGCGCAGTTCCAATTGTTCGAAGCTAACCACATGACTCGGGTCATGCACATACTTTCAAAGTTGAGAAACATGGAATACGTCATGCACTTCAGCTAAGGCGGAAGGTAGTGCAATCCGGTATGCCACAGCTGCCACTCGTTCCAGTATCTCGAAGGGGCCGACAAACCTGGGACTCTGTTTGCCCTTCACGCCGAAACGCATCACCCCACGCATCGGCGTCACTTTCAAGAATACATGATCCCCGACCATGAACTCCAAAGGTCTACGATGAGCATCGGCGTAGCTTTTCTGTCGGCTCTGCGCTGTGCGGAGTCTTTTCTGAATCAAGCAAACTTTCTCAACTGCCAGCTCTACCAGCTCTGGCCCGAGTACTTGCCGCTCGCCGACTTCGTCCCAACAGATTGGAGATCGACACTTGCGCCCATAAAGTGCTTCGTACGGTGCCATCTGGATGCTCGATTGGTAGCTGTTGTTGTACGCGAACTCCGCCAACGAGAGATGCGTGTCCCAACTAGTCTTCAAATCGATTGCACACAGTCACAACATATCTTCAAGTATCTGATTTGTCCTCTCTGTCTGGCCATCAGTCTGGGGGTGGTATGCAGTACTGAACTGTAGCTTGGTTCCCAAAGCAGACTGTAGGCTTGTCCAAAAATGAGATAAGAAACGTCCGTCACGGTCAGAGACGATTGAGGCAGGTACTCCGTATAATCGAACAATCTCGTCTATGTAAATCTGTGCTAACCGATCGACGCTCCAAGTAACTTTTATAGGAAGAAAGTGGGCTAATTTGGTCAAACGATCAACTATGACCCAAATCGCATCATGCCCCCGCGGCGTCTTCGAAAATCCCACAATGAAATCCATAGTGATGTTGTCCCATTTCCACTCAGAAATAGCGAGGTTCTGCAGCTCCCCGTCGGGCCTCTGATGTTCAGCTTTCACCTGTTGACAGGCCATGCACTGTGACACAAAGGTCGCCACATCCCGCTTCATACCTTGCCACCAGAAGGTTCTGCGTAAGTCCATGTACATCTTAGTGCTCCCCGGATGCAAGGAATACTTCGCATAGTGTGCTTCCGCCATAATTTTCCTTCGGAGTTCTGGGTCGTTAGGAACACATAGCCTTCCTTTCATTTGTAAGGTCCCATCTTCGCCTGCCACAAAATCAGACGTCTTCCCCGCCAAAATCAGTCCGCGTGCCTTTGCTAGGAACTGATCGCCCTCCTGAGTTGATTTGATTCTATCATGCAAACTCGGTTCAAGATGGAGTGATGCCAGCTGCACTCCTTGATGCTGAACCCGAAGCTCGATGCCCATCGCCTCAAGATCTCGAAGTAAATGGTTGTTTACGGATAACGAGCCCACGTGCTTCTGACTCAGAGCATCAGTTCCCTTGCCTGGTGTATAAGCGATCGTCAAATCATAGTCCTTAATCAGTTCTAGCCAACGCCGCTGTCGGAGGTTCAGTTCTCGTTGGGTGAATAGATACTTGAGGCTCTTGTGATCTGTGAAGATTTTGCAAGCAACACCATAAAGATAATGCCTCCACAACTTCAGTGCAAATACAATCGCCGCCAATTCCAAGTCGTGCGTCGGATAGTTTTTCTCGTGCGGCTTCAGTTGCCTGGAGGCGTACGATATTACCTTATCCTTCTGCATGAGCACACATCCCAAACGGAGTCCTGATGCATCACTGTATATCTGAAACTCCTCTACCCCATCTGGAAGAGCAAGGATCGGAGCTGAAACAAGACGCTGCTTAAGTTCCCGAAAGTTGGCTTCGCAGTCATCACCCCATTTGTATACAATCCCTTTTTGAGTAAGGCGTGTCAAAGGCGAGGCCAGTTTAGAAAAATCCTTCACGAACCTACGGTAGTATCCCGCTAGGCCCAGAAAGCTTCGAACTTCGCTGGCTGATGTAGGTTGCTTCCAATCCACCACCGCCTCTATTTTCTTCGGGTCTACGGCGATGCCTTCTGCCGAGACGACATGACCAAGAAATGCCACGCTGTTCAACCAGAACTCACACTTGCTGAGCTTAGCGTACAACTGATGCTCTCGTAATGTCTGTAGCACGATCTTTAGGTATTCCTTGTGTTCTGCCTCGTTCTTGGAATATATTAAAATGTCGTCGATGAACACGACCACAAACTTGTCTACGTACGGCCGAAACACGCGGTTCATCAGATCCATGAAAGCTGCAGGGGCGTTCGTCAAGCCGAACGACATCACAAGAAATTCGTAGTGTCCGTATCGGGTCCTGAATGCAGATTTTTGAACATCATCTGGTTTGATTTTCAACTGGTGATATCCTGACCTGAGATCAATTTTAGAGAAAATGGTTGCACCTTGCAGCTGATCAAACAAGTCATCTATCCTTGGCAACGGGTATTGGTTCCGCACGGTCGCCTTATTTAGTTCTCGGTAGTCAATACACAGCCGCATGGATCCATCCTTTTTTTTCACGAACAGCACCGGAGCGCCCCACGGAGAAACGCTTGGACGAATGTATCCTCGGTCCAACAGATCTTGTAACTGAATCTTAAGTTCCTTCAGCTCTGCTGGGGCCATTCGATAAGGTGCCTTCGATATCGGTCGCGAATCCGGAAAAGTGTCAATGCTGAATTTGATCTCACGATCTGGAGGCATTCCAGGCAGCTCGTCCGGGAAAACGTCGAGGAAATCTGCTATAATTTCAGCCTGAGCTACATCTGCACCTTCCTGTCGGGTGTCTCGAACAGAAGCTAAGTACCCTTCACAACCCGAATGCAACATACGCCTAGCCGAAATTGCTGATATCATCATTGCCGTCTTCGGTGCAGCGCTGCACGAATAGTAAAAGTCTGCCTCGCCGGGTAGATGGAATATAACTCGCTTCTCCGCGCACTTGATTGTTGCATGGCAAGCACCCAACCAGTCCATCCCGAGAATAATATCGTAATCCTTAATGTCTAATACAATGACATCTAAGGAAAGCTTCCTTCCTCCGATGCAAATATAACCATCCCTACAGATCGCATGGGCGGGCATGTCGACTCCCGAAGGTGTACTCACGCAAAGGTTCATATTTAAAGGAGTAGAAGCTAATTTATGCTCAATAGTAAAATCAGCAGATATGAAACTATGCGTAGCACCTGAATCGAATAAGACTCTAGCGGGCAAATCTCTGAAAAGTAATGTACCTGTCACGACAGTTTCAGAGACGGATGCCTCATCCCGAGTCAGTGCATAGACTCGTCCTTGAGCACCCTGGCGTCGTGGGTTCAACGCCACAGCATTGGCATCACTTGCTGGAGGCCCCCTGTTATGATTCCCGTGGTTCTGATTCCCATGATGTTGATTCCCATTGTTATGATTCCCATTGTTCTGATTCGGTTTTGGCTCACGACAGTTGAAATGTTTGTGTCCAGACGACCACATTTAAAACATCCAGTAACTCGGCATTCCTCCACTCGATGCCCTAACCTGCCGCACCTATTGCAGTATGGTGCACGGGACGGACTCCTATGCTCAGATGTGTGTGGACGCTTTTGTGCTCCAGACCCTCCCGTTTCCTGAGGTCGCTTATTGTTGTTGGTATGGGAGGTTTGCACGTCGGCCTTTGGTGGACAGCGTCCAAAGATCCGCTCGTTGTTCAGGGCAGCTTCATAACATTCCCTGTAGGTTTGACATTTCTGGTTGATGACGTCCCTACGCAAATCGTCATTCAAACCCTTCTGGAAGCGATAGCACCACGCCTGCTGGTTTGGCAAGAAGTGTCCAGCAAACTTAGCCAGTTTAGCGAACACTGAGTCATAATCGTCCACAGACAAACTTCCTTGCACCAGATTGCTGAAGTCGTCTTCTTTTTGTTGCCGCACGGCCCCGGGGAATATATTGTTCAATGAAGGCAGATTTGAACATTTCCCAGATGATTTTGCAGTTGGGGTTGGCATCATAGATCCCTTGCTTAGTGGCTTCCCACCAATCATGTGCACGCAGCTCCAGTTGAACTGATGCACAGGCCACTCTTTTGGATCCCCTAATGTCGACCAGATTGAAGAATCCCTCCAGCTTTGCAATCCATCCCATCACCACGTCCGATTCTGCTCGTCCGTTGAACGTTGATGGATGCATCTTAGTGAACTCTGCGGCACGGCAGGTGTTCCTTGCTGGAGGCTGTGTTTCTTCGGACTCATCCTCTACCGCCACAGCCGGCGGTGTAGCAGGCGTCATTGTAGCTCCCCCGTTGTTGGGTACCAAGGATGCAATCAGTTGTATCATGGTATCCATCTGCTTTTGTTGAGCAGTAAACTGTGCCTGTTGAGAAATGGCTTGTTGTTGCTGCACCTCCATGAGATGCATAAGCCGTTCGGACATATCCATTGAACCCGCTCCTCCGGATTCTCCAGAACTTGTCTGATCGTTCTGGACGGGCTGAGCACTGCTTGCAGTGGCAGTGTTTTTTTTAGCCATTGCTACAAAAGAGAGTAGCTTGTTAACACTCCAAAAATGATAGATTTTTGTATCTATGGGCTCATTGTATAGGCGACTCATCTCATGCAGCGGACGCCGAATGCAACTCAACCGAGAGGCGCATCAAACTCCTTTATAATCTTTTGAAATCCCAAGGACGTAAAGCCTAAGCTCTGATACCAATATGTCACGCCCCGATCCCGAAAGGGTCAATCGTCCTCGCTGGATCCTTCACGGAACCGATTCGTCCTCGCTGGGACGTGATGCCGTACGAGCCTGGAGTTGCGCTCGTACAAGGCAAGAACTTGCAGTTATAGGAACCCACTTTGAAACACAATTTAGAAAACACATTCACAGATATTTGAACACAAGTGCAGGAAGAAACATGCTTTTTTATTGATAATTCAGAGTAATTTACATAGAGTCTACATTGATGCGCCTTCTCGGCTACTTGAATTACATTAGAAAAGATAACTCAAAATGCAGGGCGCGCTCCATCAGATAGTCCCCGTCGTCCATACATTACGCCCTTGTATAGGTTGAAAGTCCAAGCCTCCAAAAAGATCTGACTCCAACTATACTTCAAAATAGAGGTGCTCCTAACGCCTCTTCGTCTATCCACTAGCGTTGCACCGTCTGAGTGCCTGAAATAGTTGCCCACAACGTGGGTCAGTACTCAACTTGTATTGGTGAGCGGGATGAACCCACTCGACTAAATCGACACTAGCTTATTAGGGGCGAGCGTGCATTAAGATGACTTCTATAAAGAAGCAAGTAAATTCAATTCATATCAGTTGCATGTTTTGATAGGAATGAAAATAACATTGAATCCAACCAGTGCATCGATTGCTTACTCAACCGATGCACACCTTCCCTGCAACGAAACACAAGTATACTTACCATCTGCACAAGACAATAAATTAGCATGTGTTCTATTCTATGTGGTCATTGGTGTGATCGACACCTTAGGAACTTATTCCAAGCATTAACGGCGCGCCCTATCAGCCCGGGTAGCAAGTCCTGCTGGAGGTCCCAAAATGCATCGTGACTAGCACGAATCAATATTTCCCTCCGGATCGATACGGTTCCAGTGCCCCGGAAAGCTGTTTCGAGGAAATGATAAACCTTGTGCACAAGTTGTCCCAGACCATGCAAATACATGAACATTTTATATCTCATACAATGCATCGAATTAAACAGATGAAGTAAAGCAGCAATATATATCTTATGCAACAGTTCATATTTTTTCAACACGGTGTTCCGATTTTGATATCCCATGGGTCCAAACTCTATCCGAGGCACCAGGCCGTAACCAACAACCAAATTTCTATTCCAACCAACTCAAGTTATAAGGTGTGCAAGCATATAGTAAAATTAGTCTACAATTTCCATGTTCCTTTCTTAGTAGCTGGCATGCATTGTGGCTAAGCATTTCCTAGGCGTCCAACCGGACATCATCGAGTGAACGTTTGAAACATTAGAGATGTTGGCGTGAAGAAGTAGGAAAGAAGGGACCAAACCACTCACTGGTTAAGGGAAAAGTTGCTGAAACAAGGAATCCCGTCTAGCGACGATCAAACGTCAGTTACGCGGACCTGCAACAGCACGAGCACCGGGTTAGAATTCTTGCCTATCCTTTCTTGCCGAACTCCCCAAAATTCAAGCTCTAATCAATAAAACCAAAAGCGAAAACCAAGCAACTCGAAAGCAACACCAAATCAAATCCCAAAGCGGCAATCAAGAAAACCAAGCAACCAAACACGAAAACTATTGGACTCGTTTCAATAGAGGCCTTTCCATGAGTTGGAAAAGATCATCGCATTTCGTCCGTGGCAAGAAGATGCCGAAGATCTAAGCATACTCGGACGGACTAGCCACAAGCCCAATTATATAGTGCACATCCCGGTCGGATCGGGATTTGAGGCACTACAGGTTATGTGATCAAGCCCTATTTATCTTATGTGTATGTCGATTATACACCTCACGTATAATCGAGTTACCATATTTACCTCATGTGCAACCTAAGCCGATTATATAACGAACTTGCGCTCTAAACCACATAGCTAGTATTCTAGTTCTCTACTTGCAGTTATTTTCATATTGCCTATAATTATCTTTCCAGTTCATATTGTACTTGTCTGCCAGTTCCAGCTATATTTTCATTTCTAGTTACTTGTGCATCTTGTATTCTTTCTATTGCTTGTCATATATTCTTTACCATGTATTTGGAACTGCTTATAGAGTTTTGTATTTCGCTCCAATCCTGATTGAATATATTTTTCAGATGATTGGTAAGAGGAGCTGTGTCTCACTTATTACGGACCGCGGGATGGCGAACCACTAGAGGATACTCCCCTAGAGCAGGAGGACTTAGTGCCAGTGACTGAGGAGGCTACATTTATTTTGGACATTGTATTAGTCTCATTATTAGACTTTTAGCATGTATATATTATTTGGAAGTTATTTTGTGCCTAGACTATAGTTTGGACTTGTAGATATATTGTGCCACATTATTTCTTTATTCTATTCCATATTATGCTTTTATCCTCCTTTAGTTTTATACTATGATTGAGTATTGGATAGCATTTATCTTATATCATATTGTTTCTCCTTTTGGAGTTGAGATATCATTGACAGGTATATTATATTTATTGTGTGAGATGTTTAGTTAGTATTGATTACCTAGACAGTGTTCTACCGCCGATGCTGCAGCGTAGGTTGGACGTACCCATGTACTTGTAGACTTACACCGGGTGCGGGTCGTGACACAGTGGGCAACCATTACTCTATGAGAACTTTCACTACCAAAATAAGTCAAATCAGCGACGAATTTAGCGACTCCAGAAAATGACGTCGCTAATATTATTGAACTTAGTTACGTCTATAAAAGATGCCGCAATACGTCGTTGTCGGCGATATTCTGCGACATGTAGCGACTAGAGTTAGCATTATGAAAGATTACGTCGCTAGGAGTTAGTGCACGTCGCTAAATGTTTAATAATAGCGATGTTTCGCGACCCCAAATCTTATGTGTCGCAGTAAATTTAAAAGGTAGCGACGGTTAGCGACGTCCAGTATTGACGTCGCTAAATTTCATCATATAGGGTTCCGCTGGTTTGACTTTTCATTTCATTTTCCCCTAAAATTTTATTTTCCTCCCTCTCCTCCCTCGTTGCCGACGACTGCCTCCGAGCCCCCGGCGACCCCCTACCTCAGCCACCCCTCGCCCTCACTTCAGTCGTGCCCCACCGGCTCTCGGATATCCACCCGCGGTTCCAGTCCCTCCGAGCCCCCGGCGACCCACCCACGGCTCTAGTCCCTCCTACCTTCGTCAGGCGCTCCTCCCCCCCCCCTCCGTCGTGCCCCCACCGACTCGCCACCGCCTTCAACACGCCACCGCCCCCCATTCTCAGGTAAACCCTAACCCATAATTCTTCTAAAAATGACATTGACACACACTAACACTAACACGGACACACACTGACACAGACACGACGGAGGGGAGGAGGAGTGGTTAGCTAGCTAGGTTGTGAAAGCTTACATAGAAGTCGGTGACAGTGCATGTCGACTTTCCCGACACGACCTTTATTTGTATGTCGAACCTACCAAAGTAGTATTGGTTCTTGAACCTGAATCCCGAGTCGGAGGCCTGGTCGAGCGTGAGCTACAAGAGTTCTTGAACATGAATCCCGAGTCGGAGGCCTACTCCAATTTTTTATGTGGTTAATTTTGATAACTTTTGCTCAAGATCATAACACTCACTCCCCCGGAATATATATATTAATACACATTCAATAATTTCAAGTATATATGCAAGAACATATTCTTTAATACTTTAAGGCAATCGTACCCTCCCGATATTTGGATTGGGGTTGGAAATGATCATGGTTAACTTTCGAATATTTAGGTAATCATAAGTGTCGATTTCTAACTATGATATAGGTTGTTTGATATAAATTTGGGTATGTGTTTTAGTCAAGATATTGTGTTTGGATATGGGTAGTACCGTGTGTGTGTGTGTGTGTGTGTGTCAAGTGTATGAGAGTCCACATGTTCCTTGTGTGTGTGTGTGTGTGTGTCAAGTGTATGAGAGTGTCCAAGTGAGAGGTGTGTATGTGTATATATTTGAGTGAGGGATGAGTGAGCTAGTGAGGATTATATATATATATATATATATATATATATATATATATATATATATATAAGGGTATAGAATTATACAGTTATAGAAGTAGGTATAAATATGTGTTGAGTGTCAAGAGTGAGTGGCCTGGAGTGTATGCTGGTACCAAGATACCAAGTGTCAAGTATAGTTAGTATCATGGGTATTTGAAACTATATCCTAGTGTCAAGATACAAGAGAGTTTCAATGTGAGATTGTGTACCATGATATGTAATATCCACATGATACACAAATACCTAGAGTGTTATCAAGACCTATATGTATATTGGACACTCCGAAGTCAAGTGTCCATGTCAGCCCTTCTCTCAAAAGTAAATTTGCATCTGTAAGGCTTTTAGAGTTCTACCAATTTTCGAAAAATCGTAGAAAAATAAAGAACGCATCAAAGTGTCCATGTCAGATTTTTCGAAAATCTGGTATGTAAACCCCCCTAAAATTTAGATAAAGTTATTTTAGTAATATTTTATTTTATTAAATAAATTATTTATTTAAATATATTCAATAAATAATTTTATGAATTAAGAAATCCTTTGTTGTTGTTGTTTTCCTTTCAAACCAACTTGTCTAAACCTACCCCCCACCTTCATACACACCAAACACCATTTTTTTTTCACACCAAATCACATTTTTACCTCATTTAAATTTAAATTCATATTTCACCTATTTTATCATGGACATTTTGACTATTTTAACTTAAAATGAACCATGTGTATGCATATATGGAGAGGGGGGGGCCAACCACAACCAACACCCTTGGGCGGGTTTCAATGCAATATTTCTTTTGACCTTTGGTTTATAACATGTAACTCCCAACCTTTCACCTCCCCTATCATTCATTACTACCTATAACTATTACTCCTAAGGAAGTGTAACACCCCAATTCAGCCAACTCCATCCCTTCCCCGACTGAACCTCCACCTTCATCTCCCTCTTCTCTTCCTCCCCCACTCGGTCATCTCTTTCTCCACCTCCTTGGAGATCCGGCCGGCCCCCTCCTTAAACCCGAAAGCACCTCCACCTCTACCCGGAGCCACACGACCGACCACAGAGGAGGTGCAACCACCCGGAGGTCGAAAACATCGTCGGAGTTCAACCAACCATCACCAACATCAAGGTTTTGGTAACTTTTTCCATCCTCTCCTTCTTTCATGTTATTTGGATTGAAGATGAGCCATGAAACCATCCATGTATACTCCATGAATCACCCTTCCCTTGTGATTTAACCATGCACAAACCTAGTTAATAATTATAATACTTGCATATGTTTGTATTGAAGATGTAATGTAGATAATGAGATGTTGCACTCTAGTTAAATAAATTTTAGAATTATTAATAATCAGAATCAGAATCAGAATTATATATGTATTAATACGTGTATTTAGTGGATCTGTTGATACACAAATGAATGGTAGAGTGAATACATGGTAATGATGACTAGGTATAGTTATATTGCATGCAAACATATAAACTTGTGTATATAGAGTGTGTATGAATAAATATTAATAATTAAAATAAATTTTAGAATATTAAACTTATTTATTTCTATATTTTAAGATGTTAATTAGTGAAATAAAATGGTCTCATGCATGCTTAATTAACCGGTTAGCGTTGTATAGCATTTTGCGACATTGAACACTACCTACGTACGTGTAAGAATATGTTGGTTAACGACAGGTAAAGGCCTATACGTACACGTAGTATAACAATGTACGAGACCATCGGGAAGTTATAAACTAAAGTATGGTACGTGGTTGTTGGCACGTTAACTAAAGCCATCCGACTGTTAGAATTATTGGCACGAACGTTGCGACTTTGTTGATGTGCGTGTAGCAACTCTATATTTTTACATATAGTAGATAATGGTAGAATTAAAATTAATTTAAGTAATGTTGGCAGAGCACGTGGGTGTTGCAACGCCATCGAACGTGGAATTTGGATCTGCTACAGTGCAGCAACAGGCAAGTGTACATTGCCTTGGTCTCAGTAAATTGTGCTAAAATTTTAGTTTCAGATTTTAGTTTATATTTTATTACATGTACTTATTTGTGACCCTAGGACCGTAACGTTACTTAGCGTCTGAATCGTATTTAGGTGCCGACTTCCGTACACGAAAATCGGGTATCGTGAGATTGCATTGTCGACGTATACCTTATACGTGCAACTCTTGCACGATTTATCTTAGGACACTGAACAACACTCTCATGTACAGAAGCCTCATTTGAGATATTCGAGAATTTCGGCTTCTGTGTTAGGACAGGACTTGAAGCATATACTATGATGTTATGTACACCTTGGCTTGAGACATAGATAGTGATTGTCTTGCGTGTCGTGGACATGAGACGTGAGATACATGGGGTTGGGGAGAACTTACCGTACCGTTGGGCTACCACACACTACTTGCTACCGATGCTTGTGCTTCGGGCCCTAGCGTGCTGCAGGTACCTTGACGGGGCTTGTATGTACCTACTACTACTAGCTATTATTGTGTCCATGCAGACTTACAGGACTGGTGGTTTAGCGGACGAGTACGTTCTTACTGCATTCACTTAGATGGTTTATGTTAGATACCCTGAGCACACTTGTTATTTATTTACTGTACTTTGGGTTGAGTTATTCTTGTACCTTGTTATGTCCCCTGAGAACCTGGATCTGGATTATGTCCCCAGGTAGAGCAGAGGAGAGTTATCCCGAAGTTTATGGGACAGGAGCTGACGTTGGAGCGGCACTTGCACCAAAGGGCGAGGTTGTGCCAGAGGACTTCTCCTGAGTACTTATCTATTTAGTTATGCTTAGAGTTATTGTTATATTTGGACTTGAACTTCTGAAAATATATTTGGTGTTATTTCTCTTTTCTTTATTGTGACGGGTTGTTCCCCGAGTCACTACTTATTTGGACTTGATGATGGACTATTTTCTGTCATCTATTATCTTGACTAGTCTATCATATTGTATTGTGATTGTTGTCTGTGAATGAGATTAGAATTATATACTGAGATAGATGATGTAGACTTATTTTTATACTTATTACAGCTTAAGTACACTCTAACGGGTCCATTAAATTGGATTTGCCCATTGGAGTTGTGCTGCTGGCCATTGCCACGTGGCTAGTCCCTTGGTATTTTGGGACTGGGGTGTGACATAGTATAACTCTAAAAGCCTCAAAAAGGCTTACAGATATAAATTTACTTTTCAGGGAAGGGCTGACAATGAACACATTATGACACATATTTAATAGGATTTGAAATCCGAGTTGTCCACATGTCTACTAATTTTTGGATAGTCACGAATTATAAAACGGATACTCATAAACCACGATATGGATACTCACGCATCACAACTCGAATACTCATGCATCAACAGGAGTTGTTACATTGATGAACAGGTGTATCCATCTTTGCATCCATTTTGATAATATACTTGACCGATGTCTATTCATCTTTTCAGAAGTATCTAGAAATGGATCTGAATTACTACTTGGGTCATTGTTCGTGGATGTACAACCGTCATCCTGATGACAAGTGCGGTGTGCGGGATGAATTCATACAGGGGTGGAATAGTTCCTGCAGTTCGCCAAGGCATTCCCTCAGTACATGGACAGTACCAAAATTAAGTGTCCGTGTGTGAGATGTCGCAACTTGAAATATCACTCAGAAGTGGATGTGACATATCATTTATACTCGAGGGGTTTCATGCCGAATTACTATCAGTGGACCTCACACGGAGAACTTGTGTCTTTAGCATCGAAGCCGGAGCCTTATGTGGAGCCGTATATGGGTGTCCACGACCATGCTGATTGCGACGATGGGTGCATGAACATGGTTTTCGACGTTGTCGGGCCTAGTTTTGATCTGAACAATTACGATGCAGCTGAGGAGGCACCGAATGCCGATGCTGCAAAGTTCATAGAGTTACTGGAGAATGCAAGAACTCCATTATATCCTGGTTGTGAGGATCATTCATCATTGGAGGTGGTTACAAGACTGTTGACCATCAAGTCCGATTTTAACATGTCACAAGAATGCTATAACCGACTGATGGAGTTGATTATAGAGATCTTGCCGGCGGGTGCTAAGTTACCTAAAGACTTCTACCGGTCTAAGAGGATGGTGAGATCGCTCTGAATGGGATACGAGAAAATCGATGCATGTCGCAACGGATGCATGTTGTACTACAAAGACGACAAGGATGAAGATATGTGCAGATTTTGTGGTGTTGATCACTACAAGAAAACTGGTACAGGAAGGTCTGTCGGTGCAAGGAAGCGGACCGATTCGATACACTACTGGCCTTTAACGTCGCGGTTGCAAAGGTTGTTTATGGTGAAGGAGACTGTCGAAAATATGAGTTGGCACAGACGAGAACAAATTGAAGGAGTGTTGGATCACCCATCCGATGAAGAAGCATGGAAGCATTTTAATTAAGAGTATCCCGATTTTGCTTTGGATCCGCGTAATGTAAGATTGGGGCTCTCCTCCGACGGTTTTACCCCATTCGAACTTTCGGACTCTCGGTATTCGTGTTGGCCTGTGATCGTCACCCCGTACAACCTACCGCCTTGGATGTGCATGAAGACTCTGGTTATGTTCTTAACCGTCATTATTTCGGGTACGAACAATCCGAAGAGGAACATCGATGTATACTTGCAACCGTTGATAGATGAGTTGAATCAGCTGTAGGAAGTAGGCGCCAACACGTACGACGTTTCAAAAAAACAAAATTTTCAGATGAGGGCAGCACTTATGTGGACCATCAAGGACTTTTCGGCTTATAGTATGTTATCGGGATGGAGCCCTCATGGTCGTCTCTCATGTCCGTATTGTATGGACCGCACTAAGGCTTTTCGTTTGAAATACGGAGAAAAACTGTGCTTCTTCGATTGCCATCGACAATTTCTGCCGTCGGATCATCCGTTTCGGAGGACAGAAATGTATTTTGTGCCAGTATTATGGAGAAGGCAAATCCACCTCCTAGGTGGCCAGGAGACACGATATGGGAAGAGGTTAAACATTTATCAAGTGTTATCGAAGAGCCTACTAAGGGGTACAAGTGCGATGTATTTGGTCACACTCATAACTGGACGAAGAGGAGCATATTCTGGGATCTGCCATATTGGAGCGCCAATCTGATTAGACATAACCTTGATGTCATGCATATCGAGAAGAATGTGTTTGACAACATAATTAATACTATGATGGACGTAAAGGGGAAGACGAAAGACAATTCCAACGCAAGGTTGGACTTGGAAGAAATATGCAAACGTCCTGCGTTGCATTTGATAGAGGAAGAAAATGGGAACTATAAGCAGCCTAAGAAAAAATTTCCACTGGACAAGGAGGACAAATGGAGACTTTGTAGGTGGATTCATGGGCTAAAAATTCCAGACGAGGACGTGTCAAATCTGAAAAGATGCGTTGACCCGAAAGAGAACAAACTGACGGGTATGAAAAGCCACGACTTTCACGTATTCATGGAGAGGTTAATTCCAATTACATTTCGGAAATTCTTACCACAGGTAGTTAGGGATCCATTGGCTGAGCTTAGCATATTCTTCAGGGATCTTTGTTCTACAAATTTGATCGTCGATCGTCTAGAAAATGAAGAGAAGGACATTGTGGTAACACTGTGCAAGCTTGAAAGAGTGTTCCCTCCTGGATTCTTCGACTCCATGGAGCATTTGCCAATTCATCTTTCTTACGAGGCACATGTTGGAGGGCCTGTCGGTTATCGGTGGATGTACCCGTTCGAGCGTCAACTGAACCACCTAAAGATAAAGGTAAAAAATAAGGCACGGGTCGAGGGTTCTATTTGTGAAGCCTGTGTTCTTGAGGAGATTACAAACTTTTGCTCGATGTATTTCCACTGGACAAGGAGGACAAATGGAGACTTTGTAGGTGGATTCATGGGCTAAAAATTCCAGACGAGGACGTGTCAAATCTGAAAAGATGCGTTGACCCGAAAGAGAACAAACTGACGGGTATGAAAAGCCACGACTTTCACGTATTCATGGAGAGGTTAATTCCAATTACATTTCAGAAATTCTTACCACAGGTAGTTAGGGATCCATTGGCTGAGCTTAGCATATTCTTCAGGGATCTTTGTTCTACAAATTTGATCGTCGATCGTCTAGAAAATGAAGAGAAGGACATTGTGGTAACACTGTGCAAGCTTGAAAGAGTGTTCCCTCCTGGATTCTTTGACTCCATGGAGCATTTGCCAATTCATCTTTCTTACGAGGCACATGTTGGAGGGCCTGTCGGTTATCGGTGGATGTACCCGTTCGAGCGTCAACTGAACCACCTAAAGATAAAGGTGAAAAATAAGGCACGGGTCGAGGGTTCTATTTGTGAAGCCTGTGTTCTTGAGGAGATTACAAACTTTTGCTTGATGTATTTCAAGTTGCATGTTGCTACTAATAGACCCAGAAACAATGACAAATATCAGGAATCTAATGATGCAATACTGAAAGTATTCAATGCTTTCGGTAAGCCTTCGGGCAAAATGAATAAGAGATATCTAAATGAGGACGAGCTAAGGGCTGATCAGTTGTATATATTACTCAACAGGGATTGTGGAGTTGATATATGATCTTGATTCTATGAATAAGAGATATCTAAATGAGGACGAGCTAAGGGCTGATCAGTTGATATCACAATGACAGATCTTGATTCTATGAAAAATAGTTGTTTGTGTATCTGATCTTCGAGCTACAAAGATGTCGATCCAGGCAATGATTTCTATGACGTCTTACAGGAATTGTGGAGTTGATATATAATTATGGAATAGAGCCTGATAAGATCGTGTTTTCAGGTGTGATTGGTTCGATCTGATCCAAGATCAAGGTTGGAAAATAGACAAGCATGGTCTTGTGGATATAAACTACCGGCATCGATATCAAGACAATGAACCATTTGTCCTATCAAGTCAGGCTCAGCTCATGTACTTCAAAACTTATCCTAAACGGGGAACAACGAGGTCGGACTGGTGGACAGTATGCAAGACGAAAGCTAAAAATACTTTTGACGTTAATAAAATAGCTTATCAGGAGGATGAGCTACCTATTGTAACAAATATTGTAGATGTGGACTCAACGGAAGTTCCTCATTACACGTCTAATCGTGTAGAAGAGGTAAAATTATCCGAAGAGGAAGACTGTCACGCCCCGGCCCCGAGGGCCGCCCGAACCACCGCTCTTCCGCCGGGTCGGACGCGAACCACCGCGCCTCGGCGCACCGGACGCGAATCACCGTGCCTCGGCGCCTCCCGACGGGGCAAGGAATGGCCCATTTGATACCGGGACGTGATGCCGTGCGAGCCTGGGGTTGCGTCCGCACAAGGCAACATCGTTAGAGTTTGTTTGGCTATCATCGCATCAATCGAGTAAGCAGCGGAGGGACATTGTTGCAATGCAATGCATTTAGCCAACTGAGTATTCGGGGCAAATTGAGGGACTGGGTTCTCTTTTAGCAAAGGCATCGTTCCATATATTATGCCCCTTTATACGATAGCAACTCGAGGCAATCAAAACCAGGATTCCAGGTCTTAGGGATTGAGGCATGCCTATCGCTCCCTCGGACGATCCAGTACCTGCAAGCAAGTAAACTGTTGGTGGGTCAGCACTTTTATAAGTACTGGTGAGATAAAACAACTGAACAGAAGCAAGCATTTACTAAAACCAACACTAAGTAATCATGCTATAAAATATTACATTACTAGTGATCTTTCTAGTTTTACCTATGTTCGTTACATGCAGCAGAAGAACGGAGTCATATTACATTATTTTGGAAACATCTTTTAAAACAGAGTTTCATATGCGATATAAGCAAGCAAGTCGTTCGTTCTATTTCAGGGTGTGCGCAGCGTGTCTCGTGAGACTCTAGGGACAAATGCACATCTAGACACCAATACATATCTTAGGGGCAGTCCTCTATCCAAGCCAACACAATGAACTATCTTATATGCAGTACGGTCCCCGAGTATCTCAGGATCGGTAGAGTTTGGTCCAGCATACCAATGACTCATTTATCTTATGCTAATGGCAGCTGTGACTCATGGTTGCTTTCCACTATCTCTGTAGCAGCCGTGACACATGCAGTTCAGCTCTCCACCAATAGACATTGTCCGACCGATGCGAATGGATGAAAACACTATCAAATAAACTTTAGTATGCATACGAGACGAACCATCAGACGATATTTCATTGTTGCGGGGGCAAGCCGCCTTATCTTTGAACACATTCAGGCACACGATATGGTTCTCTCGGAGTATAGGCGATAGTGAACATGTTCATGCAAACACATACTTTTAGACAAGCGTTTCAGGATCTTTTAGTTAAGCAGACATGTTCATTTCAAAGAAAAGCTAGGTGAGTTCGTTTATTAGCATGCAAGGCAGGTTCTATCATTCTCTTATGAAAAGAAGCAAGCAAAAACTCATATTTATTATTAAGGCGTGCAAAAATCAGAGAACGAAGTTCTGCCCACTCACCTGATACATAATGCCGACGCAGAGCGGGGTATTACATACTTACCCACCAACAAAAAGTTTCGTCCTCGAAACTTCAAGGATAAACTTCTTAATATTCTGAGCAGCGATAGCCCTCATCCCTCGTCGTACTCAAACGAAACAATCAAGCAAATCAAGTCCCGGAAATACTTGCACTTGGAGAATATCTATGGACTTATTGTATGGAACGCTTTATTGCAATACCATATCAATAATATCTCAGAGTCATAGCAACAGATTGGGCCGAGAAATCGATTCCGCTCTGATACCATTATGTCACGCCCCGGCCCCGAGGGCCGCCCGGACCACCGCTCTCCCCGTCGGGCCAGACTCGAACCACCGCGCCTCGGTACCTCCCGACGGGGCAAGGAATGGCCCATTTGATACCGGGATATGATGCCGTGCGAGCCTGGGGTTGCGCCCGCACAAGGCAACATCGTTAGAGTTTGTTTGGCTATCATCGCATCAATCGAGTAAGCAGCGGAGGGATATTGTTGCAATGCAATGCATTTAGCCAACTGAGTATTCGGGGCAAATCGAGGGACTAGGTTCTCTTTTAGCAAAGGCATCGTTCCATACATTATGCCCCTTTATACGATAGCAACTCGAGGCAATCGAAACCAGGATTCCAGGTCTTGGGGATTGAGGTATGCCTATCGCTCCCTCGGACGATCCAGTACATGCAAGCAAGTAAACTGTTGGTGGGTCAGCACTTTTATAAGTACTGGTGAGATAAAACAACTGAATAGAAGCAAGCATTCACTAAACCAACACTAAGTAATCATGTTATAAAATATTACATTACTAGTGATCTTTCTAGTTTTACCTATGTTCGTTACATGCAGCAGAAGAACGGAGTCATATTACATTGTTTTGGAAATAACTTTTAAAACAGAGTTTCATATGCGATATAAGCAAGCAAGCCGTTCGTTCTGTTTCAGGGTGTGCGCAGCGTGTCTCGTGAGACTCTAGAGACAAATGCACATCTAGACACCAATGCATATCTTAGGGGCAGTCCTCTATCCAAGCCAACACAATGAACTATCTTATATGCAGTGCGGTCCCCGAGTATCTCAGGATCGGTAGCGGTTGGTCCAGCATACCAATGACTCATTTATCTTATGCTAATGGCAGCTGTGACTCATGGTTGCTTTCCACTATCTCTGTAGCAGCCGTGACACATGCAGTTCAGCTCTCCACCAATAGCCATTGTCCGACCGATGTGAATGCATGAAAACACTATCAAATAAACTTTAGTATACAAACGAGACGAACCATCAGACGATATTTCATTGTTGCGGGGGCAAGCTGCCTTATCTTTGAACACATTCAGGCACACGATATGGTTCTCTCGGAGCATAGGTGATAATGAACATGTTCATGCAAACACATACTTTTAGACAAGCGTTTCAGGGTCTTTTAGTTAAGCAGATATGTTCGTTTCAAAGACAAGCTAGGTGAGTTCGTTTATTAGCATGCAAGGCAGGTTCTATTATTCTCTTATGAAAATAAGCAAGCAAAAACTTATATTTATTATTAAGGCGTGCAAGAATCAGAGAACGAAGTTCTGCCCACTCACTTGATACATAATGCCGACGCAGAGCGGGACATTACAAAGACGAAGTAGATGAAAGTGAAGATGAGGGAGGAAGAGGAAGAGGAGGACGAGAAAAACGAAGAAGATAAATTTTCAAATGATGATTGAAAATAAAATGAAATCCATTTAGAACTCTAGCCATGTACTGTATTTTTAATGTGGAATGTAACATCTATTTTAACTGTATTGATACATATATTTATATATGTTATCAATTATATTATTTGTTTTCATCTATCTTACCAAATGGTACCCATGACCCGAGCACGTGCACATCGTTTGAGAGAGGCACTTCATACTATTAAGGATGAAGTGGTACCTCCTACTGTTAAGGATGAAGTGGTACTTCCTACTGTTAAGGAGGAAGTGACACCTCCTATTGTTAAATTAAAAATGGTTGTTAAGGAGAAAGTGGCAACTCCTACTGTTAAGAAAGAAGTGGTACCTCTTACTGTTGGGCAGGCACCAGTTCAGAGGGGGAGTTCTAGTCACCCAGCACCTATAGCGGAGATTGATCACATAGACGATGCTTATGTGAAGTATCTGAGGGACTGGGTTCTGCCCAGCGTATTGGATTCCTTGAGAGATTGAGAAATTGGATAAGACTTATTGTGTGACTGTGATACTTTTATATTATGCTTATTGTGTGACTGTGATACTTTTATTTTGTGTTTATTATGTGACTGTAATATTTTATATACTTTTGTGAAATTTCGTACCCAGAAAATTTAACGGAGGGTTGCTCCGGGGCTGTCTATTTTTATGAACTGTTATAAATCTGTATACTTGTTTTATCATCATATATTATTATCAGGTATGGCCGGACGACGCAGATCGTTCGGAGGTCGATCCTCTAGACGGAGTGCTCCTCCGGTATAGGCTACTGGTTCCGGATCCTCGTCGCAGAGTACTCCAGTGTACAGATCTTTAGCATCTCCGACTCCGTCGATGATACGATGTGGCAGTACTCCTGGGATGAGTAGTTCTACGCCTGAGACTACTCCATCGTCCAGCGTTCCTCCAGCTGACGGCACCATAGAGACAGAGGAGCAGATGGAGGAGGTCGAGCCGACTCCATCTGCGCATAATCAGAGCGATCATCCATGCGCGCCTCCGGACGATACGAGGATAGAAATTTGGACCGACGAGCCTCATAAGTAAGTTAATTAGTTAACTTTTTGGACCGTTGGACCAAATAATTATATCTTTATATTCATGAATTTAATTATCGTTGTATAGATATCATTCGTCGGCGGTATAGAGAATACTGGGTATTTTTGAGGCAGAACTATGGTGGGTCTTGGATCAACTACTCAGATGCTCCTGAAGATAGGAAGGCATTATGGTTTGCTCATTTCAAGGTAAAAATATATTTACTTTTAATATCAATAATTATTTATGCATATTATGCAACTCTCTATTTTACTTCTTGTAGAAAACTTATTTCTATCCACCACACCGGGCTGGAAAGATCGAGGAGCAGTTTCTTGTAGTCGCCACCAAGTTGATCTGTGATGAGATCAACGACCAGAAGGTCCATGATCGCGACGGAGAACCGATCCACGGTTGGATCACGCCTGAGCAGTGGACTGGGATGAAGGCGAGATTCGATGAACCCAAGTACAATGAACGGTCGTAGAAGGCAAAGGCGGCTAGGTCGAAGGCAGAAAAGTGGTGTGGTAGTTCCCATGACAGAATATTTTTGTCATCTGATATGTATTCTATTGAATATATATTATTTTAATGCAAGTAGGAAAAGGTGTTTAATTTTAATAACAAATAATATAATTTTTAACAGGTACAGAGGGGTAAGGACGCCAACATGGTGACATTCATGGCCACCCATCGGAAGGGCGAAAAGCTCATCGATGAAAAGGCCACGCAGACCTATGTACGTTTTACTACCATGTGTTAGTTTTAATATAACTTAGAAAATATGCAAATAGATATTTATATAGTTAGTAATAAGTAACTTAGACGTTAGCACCCACTTTTCTAGGATGAATATCTTAAACTACGTGAGCGGACGACTGCTAGTGCACCTGCAGAGGGAGGGGCTGGTACTTCCTTGCAACCCTCTATAGCCCCGTCGACGGACGAGCTCTGGATGACCGTCGTTGGTGGTCTTTAGAGGGGTACGTACTACGTACGGGTTCCTACAGCGCCTATGTTGCGACGCAATCATTCAGGACATCCTCTGTCAGGTTGTATTCCTCTCAGCCTTTGCAGACGTCGGCACGAGCCCAGGAGAGCGTTGACCTTCAGATTTCTGACCTGCGTGACGAGTTGCTACGGAGGATTACGGAGCGGCCATAGCCTACGCCGCAGACGGACAATGCGACGATCACCACACGTTTTGGTTCGCTCGAGCATAGCCTTATGGAGCTCATGACTCTAAGCCATACGACAGAGCACAGCCTTTTGGAGCTCAGGACTATGGGCCAGACGACAGAGCGCAGCTTAGAAACTCTGGCCGCATCTACGGAGCGAAGAAAGATGGAGCTGGAGGGGTCGCATATGGCCATGAGCGACTCACTTGCGAGGATCCATGCGGCGCAGAATTTGTTGAGTCGGTCGGTGGCGGAGAATACTTCGAGGGTGGTATCTGCCATGGATTCATACAATGCTGGACTGCTAGTATTGGAGCAGATACGTCCTCCTAGTCTGCCGGCATCGACACCGCTTCCATCACTACCTCCTCCATCAGCATCGGTGACGCTTTCACAGGAGCAGTATGAGTTCCTTCTATCCCAGATGCGCGACGGTGCTCCTCCTGATCAGTAGTAGTCCTTGTTTGGACAGGTTTTAATGTGTTTGTGTGTATTGACCCATTCTTAGGTCTTTGATGTATTTATTTCATACTTTTTATTACATTCTGAGACGCATGTGACACATATTTTAAATTCATTTATCTATTTCTTAGGACATATTTAGTGTAATGTAACTTTGTAGATTTTTTTCTATGTGAGTTTAGTTTATTATTCATATTAACTGTACACCAAAAATTTATCGGTGTTGAGTGTTCCAACGAAAGGGTCGATGAACCCAGGGAATTCAACCGAGGGTTACTCCGGGTCTATTTATATAAAGTGTGATTTTATAAGTACAGATAGAGTTTTGTTGAAAAATATTTTACAAATTGCATTCTGTTTTTTTTTCAATTTAGCGACGTGTTACGACGTATTGCGATGTTCCGCGATGTATATTTACGTCGCTAAAAAGTATCGAAACGTCGCTACCTGATACCAAGGATGTCGCTAGTATGTCGCTAAACGTCGCTAACATGCTGACATGGCAAAACTTGTTATGTCATCATTGTTGTAGCAAAACGTCGCTCATTATGTCGCTAATATAGAGACGTTTTGCGACCAAATATTACGTCACCATTTAACGATGACACGTCGCTAATCGTCGTATATTCTGCGACGTCGTTTCGTTGCAAATATGCGTCGCTACAGCGACGACTAGCAACATTTTTGTTGTTAGCGACCATGATATATGCAACACCATAAAAACTTCGCTAATTACGTCACTAAATTATTTTAGCGACGTTTGTTTACCTATTAGCGACGTTTTTAGTTGTCGCTAATATGTGTTATTCTGGTAGTGTTTGTAAGGGGTTGGGTTTTTGGATCTTTATTGTATATATTACCTATAACTTTTTCTTGAGAAGTTGTAACTGGTTGACTCTTGGGACGAGGAAGTCGACGTATACGCTGTATTCAATCTTTAATAAATATAAGTTTGAAATTTATCTGGATGGCCATAGCCAACACATCGTGTGTGTGTGTATCTTTGCTAGATCTTGCATGGTAGATATTGTTCGTGTTTCTTTGTAGGTTCAGCAGTCGACGTTCATTGACATCTGTTGTGCACGCTTGTGTGCCCCCAATAATTACGACCATTTTGATTTGAAAAAAGAAAGAAAATTAAGACAGCTAATGTAATATTTGTTTTACCAAATTCACTATACGTATCATACTAAACATTAAAAAGGATCAAAAAAATTCTACAGTCGAACAAAGGCTAGCTAACCATTCTGAAGGTCAAATTGTACCATCAAGAAATAATAAATTGACTTTAAAATAATTACTAAAATGGTTGATTAGAAATGCATGTGTTTGATTTAGATTTACCAAGTATCTATTAGATAATTAGGAGAATAGATGCTTGGAGATACAAATTCCATAAATTATAAAATTAACTAAATATCTTTTCAAGATGATGTTTAACATGATATGCTTTTATGGGTTTTGTTAATAGAGTAATTTGCTTATAGGCCATATTATTGGGTCTGTTTGGATTGAGGATGAAGAGAGTTAAATGAGGGAGAGTTAAGTTAGGGTGAAAAATCCTGCTTGGTTTAGGGTGGGGATTTAGGAGGGAGAGTTATAGAGGGTTAAGGAAAAGTTTAACCTTGTTTTGTCTTCTATTTTTTACCACCCCCTCCCCACCCCCAAAAAAAATCTGGGGGTTAATAAGGTAAGTAAGAGCTTGTTGTTTGAAAAATCATAAATACTCCTAATTTTGATAAGTTCTAATTAAAAACAATCAAATCTAATTTTGCCAAATGTAGTAAGGGTATTTTAATAACTATTGTATTTTTATTAATCTTTCTCTTATTCAAAATCTCCAATCCAAGCAAGACTTATTAAACAAACCCCACTTAATTTCCCTCCAATCCAAGCAATGTTATATGTATTGGCTTAACTTTCTTTCACTTAACCCCACTTAACTCTCACTCCAATCCAAGTAAGGTATATGTATTGACTCCCCTCCCCCTTACTTAACCCTAGTTAACTCTTCTTATTTGTTCCCATCTGTCACGACTCATGTCCGCGATATCGGGTACGAGTGCGTGGTCAAGTCCAGCCTACGTCGCAGTGTCGGCGGTAGTCAGCTTTATATACCTTATCAATAGCTTGAGTAATCATGAATCAATCAGTCAAGTCACAGTGCTAAAAGTGATACACAAACCCAGGCTCACACACCCACAATTACCACAGTCCACTAGTATGATTTTTGTACATAATACATGTCAATCTCGTCCGGAGACAAATCTGATAAATCATAAAATATACAATCATCAATGAATAGTACATCGACAATCTCTACACTAAATCTCCAAGTAGCTCTTCTGAACCCAAGTGTCAACTCTTCTAATCTGCCACTTAGTGATAACAACGATCCAGTCAGGAAGGGAGTAAGTAAATCTTCACAACGCTAGAAGTATAATATGGAATAAAATATACATAAAATAGGAAAGCAATAATGAACAAGTAAAAGGATAATAAGTATGCACGAGAGAACTGTAGTGCACCGCTCCGCTTTGGCACTATGTATAAGAGATATCACTTTGCTGGCTCGAGCAGAAGCCTTCTCGAAGAGTTCCCGATCGAAACACAAGACGATTGATTTAGGTGAGTGGACAGAACTTCATTCTCTGATTCTTGCACGCCTTAATAATAAATCTGAGTTTATGTAATGCTTGTTTGCTAAGTAGATAATATTCACATGAGAATGATAGAACGAGAACCTGCATGCTTAATTAGAGAACTTGTATGCTTGTCTAAAAGAGATAGAACCATTGTCATGCTAAGTAAAAGAATAGAATATTGCATGATAAGTTTCACTAACACATCTATCGAACGGACTACTGCCATGCTAATAAGAAAAGTAAAAGATTTGCTTGAACTTGTGAATCCATCGTATGCTATAGATAGAGTAGAACTGCAAGTAACAAATCTAGGTAAAACTAGAAAGATCACTAGTAATGTAATATTTTATCACATTCTTACTTAGTGGTGGTTTTAGTGAATGTTGCTTCTGTTCTTTGATTTTATACTCACCAGTAATTTTTTCAAAGTACTGACCCCCCACCAGTTGCTTGTTCGCAGGTACTGGATCGTCCGAAGAAGCGATAGCCGAGCCTCATCCTCAGGACCCGAAAATCTAGAGTCGGTGCCTTGAGCCGTATCGAGATGTTTTGATATGCTTTTGTATAGAGGAACATAATGTATGGAACGATGTCATTGTATTCAGAGAACCTCGTGCCTTTAGCTTCGCCTCGTATAACTCAGATGGTTTATTGTTTGTAACACTGCTCCTCCGCTGCAAACTCGATCAGTTCGATGATAATCAAGACGACTAATGTTGTTGCCTTGTGCGTGCGTAACTCCAGGCTCACACGGCATCACGTCCTAAGGGAAACGACTGTCCCGCGGAAGCATTGGTGTGGTGATCTCATGCCCAGCGGGGGGGATCGGGACCACGGGAGATCGGGGCATGACAAGAACAATCATACGTACCTTTGTCGTAGTAGACAACTAGAAATAATCTGGCGCGATGCACGTCATGTGCGACCGCTACTCAACACGATTTGTGAATAGGGTCATCCACACACGACTCTGGTATTCCCCTCCCGACACCAATATCGACCACATGATACAATGACAATGGACACGGCACAAGATATAATAAATACGAGATACAGTAAACACGTCACAAAATCATCGTGTGTCCTATTGTGTCACGGAACATGCAATAAACTAGAATACTCGAATCAAAGAATAAACTTGCTATTAAGTAAAATTCTGGATTCGAAGGATGAACACTATATGTAATACTTGCATTGAAATAAAATAATGGAATGGAAGAATAGCATCGTATAGAATACTTGCCTCCGTCCAAAGCTGTAGTCGCACTAGTCTCCTAGATAAAATATTACTTTGTTAGATTCTATTACTAGAAATTCATATTTAATTATCAAAGCCTATAATCCAATAAAATTCTAATCCTTAATCTTAACACTTCACCAAAATTAGTTCATTTTTAGTCCAATTTATATTTACTAATAACTCACCAATTAACTATTACTAACCAATTATACTGATCAATTTGCTAATTAATTTTCTTGATTACTAACTAATTTTCCTTCTCAAATGCTAACATGTTCTTCATTTACTAACAAATCTTGGCTAACACTCTAATTAACTAATTAATTACTAAAATAATCAATTCCTTAATAAGCTTCTTAAAAATACCAGCCTATATAACCTGGACCTGGCCCTGGCCCTGGCCCCGGCCCCAGGCTCGGCCTACTCACTGGGCTTTGGCCCATATCTCTGGCTTGGCCTTGGCCTGAATGAACCAGACTTGATCCCAGTTTCAATCCTTTTGAATCGAATGTAACCGTTAACCCTAAATCTCTACTTAGTTACAGTGAGTTCAAATATTATTTCCCGCCCAATAGCCCTAGTTCATGTTCACTGATGAAGAATGGGATGTGTCTACCAGTTGCTGTGTCCTAGATCAGACACGGACACGAACATTTGTGTCATACTGCACTGTGTCACTCCCGATGCAAACACTAATCCCTGGTTCAAGAATCCAAAAAAAAAAAAAAAAGGAGAAGATCAGAGAAGGAATCATACATGTATCCTCAATGAGTTGACACCGATCTCTTATGTCCGATTCAATTGGGACAGAGGATTACAACTCCTCAGGAGCAAAACACCGAGCACCTGATGTGCAACAATTCGAAGAAATAATTAAGAGTTGGATTTATAATTCCGAACTGGAAATTAACAAGAATCGATCAATCAAACCCGAAATTCATCAAAAACCAAATCAAGAATCGCCGTTAACGGAGTGCTAAGCGCTGGAGGGGGGAAGGATCGTCATCGTCATCGCCATCGCCATGGCTCTCCTCGATTTCTCGAGCTCCCGCGCATGGAGAAGAAGCAGAGAGTCTCTGTAAATTGATCCACAGGTGGGTCTTGACCCTTGGGTGTGGGTTTGATCCACAGGCCGAGCCCAAAGGCAGGAAAATGGGCTAACAAATGGAAAATAATCAAATAGAAAAATAAAATGTGTAGAATGCAATAATGAATGGTCTTGGGTCTCCTATTTATAGGGTTCTAATGGAAGCTTCTAGGATAGTTGGTTAGGGAGTTGGTTACAAAGTTGTTAGAGTTAGTTATGGTTCTTGGAAAATATCCAACACTTCCCCCTATTTCAAAATTGTCACCCCCTTCCATTTAAGTTGTTAGAGTGCAATAAATTCCTTTTAAGGAAAAAATATTTATTGAAATTTAAATTCGATTCAAAAATGTTTATTAAAATGTTTATTTGATTTCTAAAATATTTGAAATAGTATCAAATCTAGAAAAAATTTGTTGAAACCAAAAACTAAAATATTTTTATTCAATTTTGAAATTTGGAGTTACACCCTCCATCCAAGCAGAGCCACTGAACTCTACTTATTTTATAATGCTAGTATGTTTTTAGCTACATTTGAATCATACTTCATTAGTCATCCCACAATTCTTTTTATTTCCAATTTTGTTATGAGAAATTTAATATAATATTATTATTCACAAAGATTAAAGTTTCTTTAAACCTAGTTTTCATTCATTTCACTTCTGATTTATTTCACTTAGAGTTAAGTATTTATAGGATATTTGGGCCTTTTCTTGCATCATGATCTTCTAACGGAGAGAAACATAAAATATATATATATATATATATATATATATATATATATATATATATATATGAAAAAAGGGATATGAGGTATAGGCTCATATTCCTACATGAGCCAATGCATATGTGGACCAATAGAAATGGAGTGTACTAGTGCACATGGTGCACATGGGATATAGGAATCCATTCCTATTGGTCCACATGTGCATGGCTGATATAGAAATATGAGCCTATGGCTCATATCCCGTTTATATATATATATATATATATATATATATATATTTATTTATTTATTTATTTATTGACAAAATTAGTAAATGTAAGTATTTTTCTACCCTTCTGAGTATTGTTTGTTTCATCAACTACAAGAATGATATCAAGTAACAAAGACAAGAAATTATGTTCAATTTTTTTCAATTCCTAGACAATATCCTCTTAGTCAAAGTATGCAGACGGTAATAATTGTATAGAAAAGCAAATGTGACAAATAGAGATAGAAACATTATCATCTATCCCAAATGTAGTATATTGATCTTGAATCTCATTTCAAATAGGTTTTTATTGTACGTATAATTAAGAAAATATATACAAATTATAATCAACTCTAGATAATGCAATATTGGTTTAGTTTATACAATCATCCCTTTGTATTTTTATGATAAGCTTCAATTTCTCAATTATTATTTATTATTATCATTATTGAAAAGTTGTTCAATGAATATTTTAGTTTTTCACTTACAATTGGACGAATAAATAAAACAAGTGTAAGGTTTCTTCTCCCAAACACAAATATTGCATGACAGAAATCATGCTATAATACTATGCCTTGCAAAACATGCTACCCATAATAAAACTAACAAACTAGCTAACGTAATTGTCAACTCAAAAATTATTTATTTTGGCAAACTAACAAACTAACCCATAATAGAACTTTAAAACCCATTTATTTTGGCTAATCAAACAATTTATAGATTTTCCAACAAAATTAAGTAAAATAATATCTCAAAAATCTAAAACATCGTCGAAAATAATTATATAGTATGACTGACCTGGTGCTCGGTCTAAATATCATTCATTAGGAACTGACTGAAGCTTTTCATTATTTATTTAGCATCACATTTATCGATTGACCAAGAACTCCATCCTACTAGGGATAATCCAAATACTTAAAGATCCAAGACTAGACAAAACTAAAATTCAAGTAAAGAAAGTTCACAATTGCATGTGTTCATCTCAAAAGGATGATTACTTTTACTTCTCCAAATATAATAGAACCATATGTGCAGAAGAAGCTGATGAAACTAAATACTAGAGTCTCGAACAAACCATAAAAATAATCTAGTGGTGTTTGATTCGACAGACAACTCATGGCACGAGGTCGAGGTGACACTCATTAGGCTATGTAATTTCCCGTGCCATGAGTTATCTGTCGGATCAAGCACTGTTAGATTCCTCTGGTTCTGGTTCTTCCACTCCTGGTAGAAGAGCCTCATGTCGCCGATCACGGCATGAGCTATGGCTATAAGGAATATAGATCCCAATTTACACACAACACAAATAATGATTTGGGCTATGGCTATGACTACGACTATGGGAGGAGAACCTTTTAAATGGGTATAGGGAGAGAAAGTGTGGAGAAGGAACATGGATAGTGTGATAAAACTCCAAGCCCATGAATATGATGTGATTCATAGGTACTTAATAACAAAAATTAAAAGATTTTAGGAACCATTCTTGACTTTTACTTGTTCGCCTTTTACCATTTACAATTTACAAGTGGAGGATATAGTTGTAAGAATTTTGTATGTCATCTAACACTAATTAGTACTTCAGTCCCTTATACAAAAGATAGTGTTGAGTATTAGTTATGTGTTATGTCATTTAGTCCCACATCGGGTAGAGAAAAAAGAGGAGGACTAGCTCTCCTATAAATAGGTAATCCCTCTTCAATGAGAATTATCCAATTATTTCATTAAACATGGTATCAGAGGCATACCATCCTTTCTCTCCCAAACGATAAAAAAAAAAATCTTTTTCTCTTTCTCCCCTGTCACGCCCCGATCTCCCGCAGGCTAATCGGCCGTCCCCGCTAGGCGAGAATCACCGCGCCAGCGCTCCCGCGGGACGATCGCTTTGACCCATCCGGGCGTGATGCCGCACGAGCGTGAGCCGCGCCCGTGCAAGGCTGTGGTTCATTGGCTGACGGTAAGAGTTCTAAACCACAGAGTCGCATAGATTGTCCGAGTGCAGCGGAATTATATAAACGCATAGGCGATTGATAACAGGTTCACTGAGTCGACAATAGCGGAAGCATTGAATAACACAAGTTAAAGTAGAACAAGCTCTTTTATTGATATTGAACATGTGTTACAAGCGGCGTATAGCCGAGATTACAAGTCGCTCAAGCCTCTCTCTGAAACAGTAAAAGTGTGCCAAGTGGTTACAATGGTTGAATGATGTACAGGCGGTGCTCCAACATTATTTCTTGTATATGTGCTTCAGTTCCGGATCGCAACGCTCCAAGGATTCGAATTAGACTCCACGCCTTAGCACGCACGAATGAGGCATCCACACCGAACGAGGTTCTCTCGCACCCTGCAAATAATCTGGTGGATTATCAGTACATTGAATGCACTGGTGGGGAGGCTACTTGCCCGTTCGACAAATCCAAACACGTAATATAGGTTTCGTGTACCAACTATTATATTGTCTTTCTAATTGCCTTAGGATCAGTTTCATGGCATATTAAATAACATAACTCGTGTGGCAGTGCGCCGTGCGATATAAGAGGAAACACGGCGAGACTTACCAACTTACCATTTGAACTTCCCTGTCCAAGGCAACCAAGTTAATTTAAGCACGAGCATTCATAAATGAAAACCAAGGCAATAGCATATACAAACACGAGAGTTGTTATATCATGATCGTTCAGGTGTTCAGTTGTTCATTTGATGCAATATAATGACTCACACGCGAATAGCCGCTAAGCGATGATGACTTATCTATATGACATGTGTCGCTGGCATAGCCATAAAGGACCAATCCCAGACGAGAATGGAACGCAACGAAATCACAAGAGGCGCTACGAACCATCTCGCCCGCACACGATGGATCGCACATGAAGTTGTCCAAGACGAGAACGGAGTGCAACGAAAGCACAAAAGGCGCTACAAACCATCTCGCCCGCACACGATGGACCACACATGAAGTCCCATCCGGATTGGATCGGCCCCAGTGCCCCAGTGACCGTCAGTGGAACTATACCTCGTTTCTGAGTTGTCCGCGACATACAATTATTGGTCTTTCCAATTTCAAGAGATATACGAGAACACGAGTACACGAGATGCTTGAATCTTAATTTTTGTTTAGTGAATAACTTGCCTTGATGCATTTTTCCTGGGGCAGGGATTGCCTTGGTGACCTAACTGTCCCGGATACTTGCAGGTTCATTCTTGCACTGAACGACTATTATATAGTCTTTTGAGAAAAACTATATGAATGCATGACATGCACAATGTTACACAATTGAGGCATAGTTTATGCGACAAGCATCGAACGAGACAATATACAAGCAGGCAAGCATGCATTTGTATAAACATAATCATTTGCATTAACTCGGGCCCAAAGTTAAGCCGAGGAGTGAAACCGTAAAGGACTTCCCGAGTGACATAATCTAGGGTAGCATGCGAGGGTCTGAATACAAGCAATATTTCAATTCCATGTTCTAACACAAGCAATACAAGTTGGGATTATTCTCTTAGCTAGGTACATTAGATTCTTATTAACATGCAGGGGGTGATTCACCTAGCGACTAGCATGTATACTTCCATATTTTAAGTGTGCTGGCTAAGCAAAGACAAGTTCACCGTAGCCACCCACCTTAGCGATGATTCGCCTCGGTTGAGCGATACGTCAGCGAGCCTCTGAAAGCCTAAGCTGAATTTCTGTAGGGACAAGTCTGGATATCCTTTGCCTCAAACGAGTATTCTCGCCTGAGCAAAGCGGGTTGGGACATTGCACTTTTGTCGTTTAAATCGGTAGTCCGCTTGAGCAGAACGGGGTGTTACATCATACCCAACTCAGAAAAAGTCTCGTCCTCGAGACTTACTGAGGGCAAGCCGTACTAACGCATTATGCAATCTATCCCAAGCGTAAAAATTGGTACCACTAAATCCAATTGAACATAATCTCCTACTCGGTTCTTTATGTCGTGTTACGTGTATATTGAGTCAGTCTCATTTGTGCCTTAGCGCGGGACATATTGCTTAACGTGAAGTACGTTTCAAATCAATCTTAATTAACGATCTAAGACTGAGGCAAACCTATACAAGTCATTATGCTTGTTCATTTGGATATTCACTTGCACTAGTATTAAGATCAGCATATCGCGAGTCTGGATCGTGCACATATTCGAAGTGCACCTCTAGCATGAGCACGCCAACCAACTTAGCGATAGCGAAGTCTTAGCACTCGAGTTTCATATTTTCTTGAGTCTTGGATCGTGCATAAGTTCAAGGCATCCCTCAAACATATGCATTCAACCAAACTTAGAGATAGTGAAATCGGACAAGCTACTTGCAAAAATCTTAAGGGTTTTGCATAGGTCGGCACAAAGGCCTTAGCATCATGATTTCATGCAAGCAATCATATCATTCAAATACGCTTTTTGAAAGTATTTAGACTCATTGTTGGAATATTCCATTTTGGAAAATTAAGAGAGAGCGTGCACATAACCCACGAACGAGCTTTCAAAATTGTGAAAATCGAAACAAAGTCCAAAGGCGTATAAGCCAGGCTATGATACCAACATGTCACATCCCGATCTCCCGCAGGATAATCAGCCATCCCCGCTAGGCGAAAATCACCGCGCCAGCGCTCCCGCGGGACGATCGCTTTGACCCATCCGGACGTGATGCCGCACGAGCGTGAGCCACGCCCATGCAAGGCCGTGGTTCATTGGCTGGCGGTAAGAGTTCTAAGCCACAGAGTCGCACAGATTATCCGAGTGCAGCGAAATTATATAAATGCATAGGCAATTGATAACAGGTTCATTAAGTCGACAATAGCAAAAGAATTGAATAAAACAAATTGAAGTATAACAAGGTTTTTTATTGATATTAAACATGTTTTACAAGCGGCGTATAGCCGAGATTACAACTCGCTCAAGCCTCTCTCTGAAACAGTAAAAGCGTGCCAAGTGGTTACAATAGTGGAATGATGTACAGGCGGTGTTCCAACATTATGTCTTGTATATGTGCTTCAGTTCCGGATCGCAACGCTCTAAGGATTCATTAGACTCCACGCCTTAGCACGCACGAAGGAGGCATCCGCACCGAACCAGGTTCTCCCGTACCCTGCAAACGATCTGGTGGATTATTAGTACATTGAATGCACTGGTGGGGAGGCTACTCGTCCGCTCGACAAATCCAAACACATAATATAGGTTTTGTGCACCAACTATTATATTATCTTTCTAATTGCCTTAGGATCAGTTTCATGGCATATTGAATAACCTAACTCATATGGCAGTGCGCCGTACGATATAAGAGGAAACACGGCGAGACTTACCAACTTACCATTTGACCTTCCATGTCCAAGGCAACCAAGTTAATTTAAGCATGAGCATTCATAAATGAAAACCAAGGCAATAGCATATGCAAACACGAGAGTTGCTATATCATGATCGTTCAGGTATTCAGTTGTTCATTTGATGCAATGCAATGACTCGTATGCGGATAACCGCTAAGCAAGGATGACTTATCTATATGACATGTGTCGCTGGCATAGCCATAAAGGACCAATCCCAGACGAGAATGGAACGCAATGAAAGCACAAGAGGCGCTATGAACCATCTCGCCTGCACACGATAGATTGCACATAAAGTTGTCCAAGACGAGAATGGAGTACAACGAAAGCACCAGAGGCACTACAAATCATCTCGCCCGCATACGATGGACCACACATGAATTTCCATCCGGATCGGATCGACCCCGGTGCCCCGGTGATCGTCCGTGGAACTATACCTCGTTTCTGAGTTGTCCGCGACATGCAATTATTGGTCTTTACAATTTTACGAGATACACGAGAACACGATATACTTGAATCTTGATTCTTGTTTAGTGAATAACTTGCCTTGATGCATTTTCCCTGGGGCGGGGATTGCCTTGGTGACCTAACGATCCCGGATACTTGTAGGTTCATTCTTGCATGGAACGACTATTAGATAGTCTTCCGAGAAAAACTAGATGAATACATGACATGCACAGTGTTACATAATTGAGGCATAGTTTATGCAACAAGCATTGAACGAGGCAATATACAAGTAGGCAAGCATGCATTTGTATAAACATAATCATTTGTATTAACTTGGACCCGAAGGTAAGCCGAGGAGTGAAACCATAGGGGACTTCCCGAGCAACATGATCTAGGATAGCATGAGAGGGTTTGAATATAAGCAATGTTTTAATTCCATGTTCTAACACAAGCAATACAAGTTAGGATTATTCCCTTAGCTAGGTGCGTTGGATTCTTATTAACATGCAGGGGGTGATTAACCTAGCGACTAGCATGTATCATTCCATACTTTAAGTGTGCTGGCTAAGCAAAGATAAGTTCACCGTAGCCACCCACCTTAGCGATGATTCGCCTCGGTTGAGCGATACGTCAAGCGAGCCTCTGAAAGCCTAAGCTAAATTTCTGTAGGGACAAGTCTGGATATCCTTTGCCTCAAATGAGTATTCTCGCCTGAGCAAAGCGGGTCGGGACATTGCACTTTTGTCGTTTGAATCGGCAGTCCGCTTGAGCAGAACGGGGTGTTACATCCCCCCCAACCCCTGCCCGAGTGGCAGCACCCCACCACCTCGCCCCCCCTTCCCGAGTGGCACCATCCCTCCTACCCGAGTGGCAGCCCCCATGCCTGGGGGGCGCCCCCCCTCCCCTGCCCTAGTGGCATCCCCCCTAGTCGTTGTTGAGATCTTCAAAGGGTGGACTATGATAGTTTACGTGAACCTCTGAACCTCGACAATGGCATCAGGAGTTATCATGGTGTAATATGGGTTGCATCTCTATCCTTACACAGTATCAACATCAGGATCTAACAGAAAGTAACATGGGTTGCATCTCTGTCCTGGTTTGTGTGATCCATATTCGATCTCTGCTTTGCGAGCCTAGTCTGGCTATGTTGAATGCATATTAACGGAGTTGATGTAAATATTGGGTTAGGACGATCAACAATTATCGAATCGAGATCATTGAAGGATGACGAACAGTGAGGCGTATAGCAGTGCTGACAACACCAGTACCAGAAACTTAGTGGCAGGGACACCGGGCAGTAGCAAGATAATTTCATCGGTTCGACTTGTCGATCGACGGCTGGACAGTGCAGATAGTTACTCGGGGAATGCGTTTGTCAAAATATTTTACTGATAGCCCTCCAGCAGTGAGTGATCCCATATTTGAGCAATTACAGACGGATAATAGTCAACTATTTACATAGTTAATGAATTCGATGGAACCATCAGTTGAGGACATGGTTCAGAACATGAATTCGGTGAAGGAATTAACAGAAGTCATAAAAATTGCGTTTAGTGGAAAACATAATTTATCTCGTATCTATGTCTCAGTTGTTGGTGTCTACCGAGCTGATCAAGGTGACAAATCATATAAGGACCACTTCGTTCCTTTAAGGCACTAACTAATGAGGTTGATCATGTATTACCTCTTACGACGAATATCAATGAGGCGAGAACTCAACTTCAACAAATCTATGTCATGGCGTATCTTGTCTCTCCATGTCGTGGTATAGATTCTGCACGATCTCAGATTATTGCTGAGGCCAAGCTTCCATCTTTGATGGAATCCTACTTTCGTGTCCTACAGACAGCGAAAGATGTTGAGACTACTACGGATGATGCCACTGTCGATCAATCTGCCTTAGGTGATACTCATGGTGGATTCCGTAGAGGTTGTGGTGGTCGACATGGTGGCCAAAATGCTGGTTGTGATGGTGGAAGAGGCAATAACGATCGTGATAGAGAAAGATCGTGCACATGCTTCAATTGTGGATAACAGGGCCATTTCCAGTGGCAATATCCTAAAACTCCTGCTGTCAATGTTGCATCCGATAATTATGGGGTATCAGTACAGATGATGGCAGAGACCTATGGTGAATTTGCTGACTTTCAAGCTCAGCGTCGTGGTGAAGCCTCCACATCTGGATCCACAATCGGGTACTCAGTGGCTTGTGTAATAAAGTCGAAGCAAGGGGTGATCGACTCAAGTGTGTCTGATCATATGACAGGTGATACAGGTATGTTGTGTGATTGCATATCTATTGGTCGTGTATCAGATGTTAATGTTGCGAATGACAGTTCTTTGAGAGTTCATAGAAAAGAAAGCACCCATCTTTCTTCCGGTCTGCCACTCAAATCAGTCTTACACACACCTGGCAATCCATTCAGTCTCTTGTCAATTAGTAGAATTACTCGTGACTTGCAATACTCGGTAACATTATTCCTGATGGTTGTGTTTTCAGGACTTAAAGACTGAAAAGACTATCGGTAGGGGGCATGTGGTTGGAGGCTTGTACATATTTGACCAGAATTCTTCTGTTGTCTTTGCCAACGTGAAACTCGATCAGTTTGAGTTGCAATCTCAGTTAGGTCATCCATCTCCCCAAGCTCTCAAAAAAATGTGTCTATCTTTAGAATTTTAAATTCTCTTTCATTGTTAATCATGTAGTTTGGCAAAATATCAATCGGGTACCCTATCCGATGAGTCTAAATAAAGTTGCCTCATCTTCTTTTGAGTTAGTGCATACAGATATATGGGGCCATGTCCTATTGAATCTATCATAGGTTTAAAGTATTTTCTCCTTTGTTGATGACTACTCCAGAGTAACTTCTGTTTACTTGATAAAAAATCGTTCTGACCTATTCGATAATTGGTGTACTTTTTATGCAAAAATCAAAATTTAATTTGGGGTTCCTATTAAGTGTCTTTGGAATGACAATGGTCGTGAATATGCATCTCGTGAGTTCAATTATTATCTGACTAAAAATGGAATCATCCACCAAACTTTCTGTCCTTATACACCACAACAAAATGGTGTAACCGAACGAAGGAATTGCCACCTTTTGGAAACAATACGTGCTCTTATATTTTATGCACGTACCCCAGGAAATTTTGGTCAGATGTGGTCCTTATCGCTTGCTATATGATCAATCATATGACATCTTTTATTTTCAATGGCAATACTCCATTTTCTCGATTATATCCCAATTGTGTGCCATTTTCTCTTCCTTTCAAAATTTTTGGTTGCTTGTGTTATGTTCGGGATACTCGTCCTACTCTTTCTAAGTTGGATCCGAAGGTAATCAAATATATTTTTCTTGGATATCTGAAAGATCATAAATGGTATCATTATTTTTCCCCAACTTTGAAGAGGTATTTTATGTCTTGGGATGTTACCTTTGTTGAAACTGAGTTTTCTCTATTCCGACCAACTACAGATTGTATTCCTAAAGTTTATTAAGAAGAGAATTTTCTGCTGTATCCAGTTCATACATAGCAACCTCCCGTAAGGGTGCCCTCCCCTGTCAAGCTAGTCTCCCGATCCAATGGTTTGCACCCACCGATTCAGTTAGAACCAGCATTGCTAGTCTCACTAACTCCGATAGAACAAGCATCACTAATGGTGCCCACGATCGTCGAGCCATCATTCTCCTCCAGCTCTACTGATTCACCAGCTCCGATAGAACAAGCATAAAAAATAGTGCCCACGGTCGTCGAGCCATCGTCCTCCTCTAAATCCATTGATTCACCACGACCTGATATACCAGCTCGCCCCCGTCATGCATCTCGCGACCATCCTTTGAGTTATTGGTACTGCAAAGGGCTCGCGAGTCAGACTCAGTCCTTGATAGAGACTATTAAAAGGATTCAGATCCCCAATTCTGCAGAGGAATGACTCAAATATCCTAGATGGAGCACTATTATGGAAGAGAAGATACGAGCACTTCGAGATAACTATACATAGGACTTAGTAGATTTTCCTACTAGTAAGAAGGCGATATATTACAAATGGGTGTTCACAATCAAGATAAAACCGGATGGCACTCTTGATCGTTTGAAAGCTCATATTGTGGCAAAAGAGTATTCTCAAACTTACGGTAAGGATTATTTCGATACCTTCTCCCCAGTTACCAAGATGATCTCTATGTACGTGCTATTGGTCTTAGCTATCTATTTTGATTGGTCCTTACTTCAACTGGATGTGAAAAATATATTTCTCCATGGGGATCTTGAAGAGGAAGTGTATGTGGTACAACCTCCTGGGTTTATTGCAAGGGAGGATAAAGTATGGCATCTGCGGAAGGCCCTCTACGACCTCAAATAATCACCTCGTGCTTGGTTTGGTCGATTTACATATGTTGTTACCCAGTTTTTAATGCGTCAATCAAAGAAAGATCATTCGGTATTTTATCGACAGACATCATCTGGAAGGATACTACTTTGGTGTCTATGTTAATGACATTGTGATTACAGAAGATAACAGTCAGGGTATTGCAGGGATGAAAAAAATTTAAGTGAGCAGTTCAGACCAAAAACATGGGATCATTGAAGTATTTCATGGACATTGAAGTCACACGGGATAAGCAGGACATTGTTATGTCTCAGAGGAAGTATGTACTGGACATTCTAACCGATGTTGGAATGATGGAAGCTAGGGGAGAAACCTCACCGATGCAGGGGTAAAGTTACTCCCAGTGAGGGGATATAGATGACCAATCCAGATCAGTATCATCAAGTGGTTGGAAAACTTAACTACTTAGCGGTCATGACTCGTCCAGACATTTTCTTTTTCGTAAGTGTCGCAAGTAGATTTTTGGCTTCTCCACGAGTTCTACATTAACATGCAGTTCTCATAATTCTGCGTTATCTAGCCTAAAGTCCAGAAAAAGGGATTAAGATAGAGAATCAGGGGCATACTCAGCTTGAGTATTTTACAAATGCGGACTGGGGTACAAGTCTTACAGATAGGCGGTCTACATCCGGATACTCAGTATTCATTGGTGGAAACTTGGTATCGTAAAAGAGCAAGAAGTAGAGTGTGGTCTCACGATCAAGTTTGGAAGCAGAATACCGAGTCATTGCTCATGGTACTACAGAGGTATTATATTTGCAACATCTTCTATAAGAGCTGGGAGAAGAAGCAGGATTGGCATCAACAGATATGTGGTGTGATAATTAGTCTGCTATCTATATTGCTACAAATTATGTATTTCATGAACGGACGAAACACATTGAGATTGATATTCACTTTGTTTGTGATGAATATCAAATGGGCCGATTATATTTCACCATGTGAACATCGGCGATCAGATAACTGATATCCTTACGAAGTCTCTTTTAGGTCCTCGAGTTCAGTTATTTTTGTAACAAGCTCGGCATGATTGACATCTATGCTCCAGCTTGAGGGTGGGTGTTGAGTATGAGTTATGCGTTATATTATTTAGTCCCACATCAGATAGAGAATAAGGCGGAGGCTACTCCTCTACTATAAATATGTAATTCCTCTTCAATGAGAATTTTTTAATTATTCCATTCTACAGATAGTTTTTGTATATAGAAGAGAAATGAGAGGTCAATGCCTAGTTTGGATTGGCCTCATCTTTCACTAGTAAATTCATATACGTTGTTGTATGTAATATATTTATTTAAATATTATTAAAAATAATTTAAATATTTGAATATATTTTAATTAAAATTATATATATATATATATATATATATATATATATATATATATATATATATATATATATATATATATATATATATATATATATATATATATATATATATCCCTAGGGTGTATCTTAGTGGTAAAGCTACAAGACATTTATCGAGTAGGTCCGGACATCGAGTCCCGGCATTGGCTAAGGGGTGGGAGTGGGTTTCGGGTAGAAATAAAATAAATATATATATATATATATATATATATATATATATATATATGTGTGTGTGTGTGTGTGTGTGTGTGTGTGTAGGTAGTTAGGCTATTAGTTAGGATATATTTTTTCTTAATTTTGATTATTTCATCTAATTTAGACTAATTTTTAATTATAATTAAATGTTAGTTTTGAAAAAAAAAATCTTTGGTATTTTAATTGAGATTATGCATACAGTTTGGATGATACATTTTTTGAACCGCTCTGATGCTGCTTTGCTATTATTGAAAAGCACATTTCGGAACACTCATTTAGCTAGCGTTTCAAAAATAGTCATTTTAGCCACGGAAGAAATAATACATCTGAAAAACGTACATCTGAAATAGAATCTATTTGGTTCCTGTTCTACTTTTGGTAACAAATAATGGATGAAATAATAATAATAATAATAATAATAATAATAATAATAATAATAATAATAATAATAATAATAACAACAACGATGGAACCAAGAGTGGAAGATATAAGATTTGATCTCCTAACATGAGATAGAAGCCTCTGTTTTTAGCCTTTAAGTCTGGATTGACATTTAGCAATAAGGAAATCAAAAGAAGCAATTCTTGACTTAGAGTTAAGGAGGAAGTAGCCTAGATATCAGTCATCCTTATTCATGGGCTTAAGATGTAGCATGTTAGCAATAGAAGATCTGGAATAGGTATCAACTTTGTTGCTAAAATGAATACTAGATTTTTCATAGTTGATTTTTTGACCCGACCACTCAGAGAAGAGTTGATGGATGGAGTGAGCCTGTTGAATGGAATCAATATTGTCACATCCGAAAATCAACAAATCATCTGCAAACATGAGGTGAGAGATGAAAGGAGAACATCAATTCAATTGAATTCCATAGAATAGGTCGGCTTGCTCGTAACAGTAAAAGATTCGAGATAAAACCTTAATACAAAGAATGAAATTAAAAGGTGAGAGAGGGCATCCCTGATGAATGCCCCTACCTACTTCAAAATTTTCTTTTAGATGACCATTAATTAGTATAGAATAAGAGGTGGAGGTAATGGTTTGCATAATAATGTCATTTGAATGACCCCTTGTGCCTAGGCCATGAAGGACATTTTTGATGAAGACCCACTCTAAACAGTCATATATGTCTTGGACATATCAATTTTAAGGGCAAACGAGTTTTCATAGCATGAAACATTTCATGTGCTATAATCACATTATTAGTGATTTGTCTCCCTGGGATAAACATAAATTGAAAAGGAGATATTAGGGTATCCATCATAGGTTTGAGCCTGTTTGTGATGATTTTGGATAGTTTTATATGCAGCATTGCATAGGGAGATAGACATATAATTAGAGGGAGTAGATAGACAGTTATTCTTAGGAATAAGAGCAATATGAGTATGGTTTAGAGCATGAGGCATGGCAGAGGTATGGAAATAATTCTTGATAGTAGAGATGGGATCATTACCAACGATATTCCAGAATTTTTGGAAGAATATAGTAGGGAAACTATCAGGCCCAGGGGCTTTTGTAGCTCCTATGATCTTAACAATCATCTATATCTCTTCTGAAGAGGGAATGGAGCTGATACTTTGGCTCTGAGCATTTGAGAGAGGATTATCAGTTAATAAAATCTATATGGATGACCGGAGTAACATTATCCTTCTAAAATAGGTCCTTAAAATGAGAGATGAGGGCGGAGGAGATCATGGTAGGATCAACAGTCCAACTACCATCAGGGAGTTGTAGAGTTCTAATATCATTTTTCCTTCGTATCTTGTTTGCTAATACATAAAAGTATTTAGTTCATCTGTCTCATTATTTAATCCACCTGCAACGTGATCTTTACTTCCAATATAATTTCTCAAGAGAAAGTAGATCATTCAATTCCTTGACAATATGTTTTTCTTCTCGGAGACCATCTATGGAAGGAGGAAAATTTTGAAGGTGGAGCAAGTCCTTTTTAATCTTGAAAAATTTGACTTGATATTCCTAAAAGTAGCACGACCCCAAGCATGTAGCTGTGGCATAATATATGTCATCTTGTCTTGCAGAGAACATGATGATGAATGGTTCCAGGAACACTCAACTACATTCTGTATGTCTACATTTTGGGCCATAATGCCTCAAAACGTGGAGGGAGTTTCTTCTTGGATTTGGGAGTTTCTTCTTACTAGTTGCAGGTGTTAAGGAGGATGGGAGCACGATCACTATTGATGCATGGTAGGATAGAGACTGTGGCATATGAAAATTCTGAACCGGCGGCGATGGCGACGACGGGATTTCTACACCGGCGGCATCGCAGATCGATCCCACATCCCCGTATAACCTTGGTTCTAATGACAATCCGGGTAATACAATTATGAAAGTGTTGTTTTATGGAGAGAATTATGAGGAATAGTCGAGATCTATTCGGCTTTCTCTACAGGCTCAACAAAAATTTAGATTTGTTGATGGGTATATCAATAAACCTTTGAAGAAGGATCAATTGGAGGATTGGTATTGCGTCCAATCGTTGCTTGTGCAGATAATTTTGTATACTATCAATACTTCGGTGAAGAAGATGATACCCTACTTGGAGGAGGCGAAACTACTGTGGAATTCGCTCAAGGACCGATTTCGCGTGGGGAATGGCGCTAGAATTCAACAAATTAAATATTCGTTGGCAGAGTATCGCCAAACAAAATCTATGTTAGTGGTCGACTACTTCGGCCTATTATAAACTCTTTGGGATGAGTTGGGGACTTATAAACCTATTCCGGCGTGCAGTTATGGCAAATGTACGTGTGATATCCCGAAGAAGCTGCAGAAACGAGTTGATGAGGAGCACTTTCATTAGTTTCTTTATAGGATCAATCAGGAACTCTATGGCAACGTTCGCTCGACTCTATTGGCACAAGACTCGTTTCCTACTTTGGAGATGCTTATCAATCCATGCTGCAGGAGGAACGATTGTGCACGTCCACACAGGTCTCCTCTAAACGGAATGAGGTTATGGCGCTTGCGGTTAAAACTCCTTATATTAACTGTGGAACATCTCGTTTGGATGCTCGGGATAAATCGGAGTTGCTTTACAATTTTTGCAAACACAACTGACATAAAGAAGCTACCTTCTTCGAGAAATACGGCTGTAAAATCCCTAATTCTAAAAATAGCATTTACCTTTTTTAATTAATTATTTAATTGAATTATAGTAATTAATAGCTAATTAGAGGAAATAGAATTTATTTAATTTTTATTTTAGGTGTTTGTGCATTTAGGGGATTTATGGAGCAATTATAAAATTTTTCTAATTTATTCTATGTAGGAGACCCTATGGACAGATGATAGATTAATTGAACGCACTAATACAAATTTCTAGAATTATATATATATATATATATATATATATATATATATATATATATATATACACAATGAGTTATTAAAAAGGAAATAGAAAAGAAAAGAAATTAGAAATAGAAATGAGAAAGAAATAAAGAAAGAAAGAAAGAAAAAGAAAAGAAAAAGAAAAATCCTAATGGATCTAACCCAAACCCGCTACCAACCTACAACCCCTTTAGAGAAAGCAACAACAGCAGTTACATAGTTAGCAAAAAAAAAAAACCCGACCCGCTGAGAACCGAGACCCCCCCTGTCTCTCCATATATATAAGTACACCATACAACCCTAACCCTAAACTTATCATCTCAACCCCCTGACCGCGCCTCCAGTCAGACCGCCGTCAGCTCGACGCCGACCAGAGCCGCCAGAGCCGCCAGCGACCACCCGCGACCGCGCGACCCCGCGTCGCGACTGCAGATTCTGAACTGCAACGTACCTGTGTTCAAGCTCTGTTTTTCGTGCCCCCGCTCGACCAAACTCGACCCCGTATTTACCGGTATATTTATGACTTAACATCCTTCCATATCGGTATGTTAGTTTACCTCGAACAGCGCGTAAACCTAGGCGAAAATAGCGACCAAGTTGGCAAAAATCGATAACTTTTGGGATCGCAGAAAACTGCGGTAACTACCTATGTTCACGGACTCGTATCTCCCACCACAGAGATCCGAATTCGGTTTTTCTTTTTGGTATGCGTAGATCACCTAACCTAGTTTATTTTCTGTCAAATATAATAATTTATTAGCTGTTGTATGTTAAATTAAATTAGATAAAAAATTCCGAAAACCTACCTTTTCTAAATTTCAGAAATTGCGATACGGAGCGTGCCCCACCAAATGTGACCGTCCTATCATGTACCAAGTGTACCAAAAGGTGCGCACAGTATACCCAGATGTGTGGGCTTTCACAAAAACTGATTCGGACGCATGTGCGCGTCAGAATCAGCCCGTATGCGCAAAAAATTCCCGTGTCGCAACTTTTGTAAAACCTCGTGCCATTTAGTGTACGCTCGTTAGAATACGATAAAACTTATGCCACTGGACTCGTGGTATCGTGCTGGTCCTGTGACCCAATTTTTACGTAATTACAAGATAGTTGACCAAGTCGCCTATTGACGGGCCCTAAAGTTGACTTTTTGGGCAAAATTATGTTCGGCTCACCGAAATCCATATTTGGACATACCGTTGAGTTCGTACTGACTTTTAGAGTTTGTTTGACCTATAATTTATCCCTTTTAGAGACCATTACCCCTGACACGCTTTTTGGTGCAAAATGGGCCACATGTGGACCCCACTTTAACCCGAAATTACCGTTTTGCCCCTATCTCCAAATTGGACGAAAGGGTAGTGATTTCTAGCTATCTCGCTGATTCCGAAAATGTTGGTGATTTCTATTTCAGCATCCGGGGACGTTTGTTCGGAGCCATTGGTTTCTGATCCCGTGTCCTAGACATTTGGACGCTTACACTATACAGATTTCTTGCCAGGCAAGTATACCTTGCCATTGTACTGTATTTATATTTCATATGATGCATGTATATTTTATTTCTGTTTATTTTAGTTCATATATTTTAACTGTTATATAAATTGCGTGTCCAAGGAAACTTGGGTGCAACGACGGTGTCGTCGTATTCTATTTTTATTTATGTATATGCATTGGACCTACTTTATGAGATCACCCCATTATCATGAGGCATCTTATGTTTTATTGGCCATGACACTATTCTTACACGAGTGTGAGTCACATGTAGGACACGAACTTGCGTATTCGGCTGGCCACTGGTACGTATAGGTCGTGCGACGGATAGGGATAACTGTCGATAGAAACTTTGCATGCTAGTTGTCACGCCCCAATCCCAAAATACGTAGGACTAGGTCACGTAACCATGCCAGCTGGCCCGTATATATGGCAACTCCAATATATGGAAACCATATATACGTGCGTACGCTGTATAATGAACAATAATTCATAAGTGGTAAAACTAATTACAAGTCACAGGGTTATATCTAAATCTCATCCACAGAAATCACATAAAGATAACCAATAACCATGTAAATAGATCTCAATACAGATATCTAAGAATGACAGTCAGATGAAATCAAATCTACTGCCAAAATAGAATATAAAAAGGAACCAGATACACACCATATAAGAACAACATCTGACAATCACGAGGCTCGAAGAGAAGACCTCCTCGGGATAAACGTAACATGTCCGGATCTGTGCTCCTGCGAATACCCAAGAAAATATACACCTGGCAGGGGACCAGGTCCTCAGAGGGACATAGCAAGATACATAAAAATGACATGCCATAAAGTAAATACTGAATAAATAAAGGGGTGTGCTAACCATCTAAGTGAATGCAATTTAAAGACCTTGCAGTACGTATAGGAATGTGTGGGCTAGACATATGCTGACGTAATTCACCAATCGTCATGACTGGCTAGTATATGTATCATATGCCCCCGATCACACGGGTAACTCTGCAATCGTCCATCCCTGCAGAGCATGGAACGAAGGATAATACCCCATCCTACTCGGAGCACGGTAATGGGAATAAGAAAACCAATACCCCATCTCCGAGCAGTATGGTAACTCTCTATATATACCGTAATCCCCATCTCCGAAGAGCATGGTAACTTGAGTATATATCAGGGGGGGTCCCATACGCCTACTAGATGTCTTTCCCGCCCAATATAGATGTACAAGTCGTGAAAACGACGTGGACACCTCCTACTATGATGCAAGTCTCTATGAAATAAACAACTGAGCTACATACCGCTACACGTGTTGCTCACACTGATGGCCAGTCGCGCATGAGGCACGCGTTCCTACATGTACTCACTCTGTGACGTGTAATGATACGTGTCAAGGCCTGGGAAGTTATATCAATAACTTCACAACTTTAGGTGGGTCTACTAGACACTAGGTCAGATACAAGTCCTAACGTCAACGCCATCGTTGACTGCACCCGAGTCTGCTCGGACGCGCACATTTATATAAAAATAAATAACATGTAACTAGCAAGAACTGAATATAAATAGTACAACAAGGCAAAGTATACTTGCCTGGCAGGAGAGCTGTAAATATAATGTCCAGATGTCAAATGCCAAAAGTCAGAACTATGGCCTCAGAATAAATGTCTCCGGATACTGAAATAAACATCACTAACAGTCTCAGAAAATATCAAATAGCTAGAAACGCCTGTCTTTAAGTCCAATTTGGACACAGGGGCAAAAATGACAGTTTTCGGTCAAAGCGGGGTCCACATGTGGGCCCACTTTGCTCCGAAAAATGTGTCAGGATCAAAGATCTCCAAATTTGCCAAACTTAGTGTCAACAAATCAGGAACGATGATACGAACCCAACGGAACTTCCAGAATTGGATTCCGATGAGCCGGTCACAAAATCGCCCGTCAAGTGGAGCTTGTGGGGCCCACGATACAGGATTTTGTCAACGTTCTCAGAATTGAACCAAACTTGGCTCACAGGACCAGCGTATGGCTACGAGTCCGATGGCACAAGTTTTGTTTCAATCCGACGTGTATACACAAAGTTGCAGCGTGTTCCAGAACTGACGGATACGGGGCGGTGTCGGCGGATATGCGTTGATTCCGGTGTGCACGCACATCCAAATCAACTTCTCCGAACTCCTACACGTCCGTATCAACATTGCGCACATTTTGGTAAAGACCGCGTGCGACCAAGTCGTCCCGTTTGGCGGGGCGTACCCAGTTCCGGGGTGAATCGGGTTGTTGTTTTTCCTGTATTTGGATCGCGTACCGCGATTGCCACAGGACGCGATGCACCGAGCGGGTTACACGGGCACCGAGATGGTCACATAGCCTACGTGTCAAAATTGACAGAATGGAAAACGGAATTACAAGGAGTTAGAACGGGTTACCTGAACAGGGCTTCGTGGAAACTGAATTCCGCGTGTCCGTGAGTCGTCTTGACACGATTTGTGTCCTGGACGTGTCCGGGCCGTGTCCAGCTGCTGTGTCCGGTTCTGCTCGAGTAGGGGTCATCGCGGGGTGGTCCGGAGCTGCTGCGGTCAGGGCTCCAGGGTTGCTGCTGCCGAGGCCAGGGGGAAAAAGTGGAGGAGAGAGAGGAGGAGCTCGCCTGGGGGGGAGTGTGCTGGTGGTGGAGGTTGGTGGTCGGGGGGGTAGCCGGCGGTTAGGGTAGAGTGGAGGAGGAGGGGAGGAGTGGTGATGAAGGGGAGGCGGCTCGGGGCTGGGCTGAGCTCAGCGGCCGGGGGGTGGCGGCTCGGGCTAGGTTAGGGTTAGGGGGAGGAGTTCCATGGTGAGGAGGAGGAGAAGGAGTGGGTCGTGGTGGTGGCGTTGGTGGTGGTGGTGGAGGGTGGTGGTGGCGGCGGCCTGAGATGGGGGTGGAGGTGGAGGGAAGAGGAGGAAGGGAGGCCGGGGGGGTGGCGAGTGGCGGAGTGGAGGAGATGGCGACGGTGATGATGGCGGTGGTGGCGAACTAGGATGGGCCGGAGGAGAGAGGAGGAGGAGGTTGGGGAGAAGGAGAGAGAGGGGTTCGGCCTAGCGGGAGGGGGAGAGGGGAGAGAGCAGCCGGGGGGTCGGGTCCGACGAGGAGTCGGCTCGCCGCCGGCGGGGGCGCTCGCCGCTCCGGCCATGGGTGAGATCAGGGGAAGAGGGGAAGCTGAGGAGAGTGGAGAGAGGGGGCCAGCGGGGAAAGGGGGAGCCTCGCCGTGGGCGGGGGCGGCTTGCCGCGGCGTCCAGGGGGGGTTGCCGCTCCGGCGAGGGAGCTCGCCACAGGCCGGGGGGGTTGCTGCGGCCAGGGTAGGTTTAGGATTTTCTTATTTTATTTTCTTTTTCTTATTTTTATAGGAAATTTTTATTTAAGGGTAAAAATATAATTTAACAATTAGGATATTTAAGATACATCGAATCTGGACTCCTTTTAGAATGGACGGTGCACGTTCACCGGCCAATCAGGAGGTGACACCTCGTAGGGTAATTTACAGAAAAGTCCCTGTAATTTCGTAAATTGCGCAGAGGTCCTATTTTGGGAAATTGTGCAATTACAAAATTGTCTGGGAAAAACACCTGATTTCTGAAATTACTAAAATTCACAGAATTGAGGAAAATTGCTGTGCGAGGGTCCCGAGGGGGTGGGGGTGAGTCTGGAAAGGTACTGGGCCTGGTTTTGGGGTGATACGGGCCATCGTATTTATTTAATTAATAAATACTGCGCACGGTGTTCTCTAATTATTTAGAGGCAGGTAGGGTCATAATTTTTCTACGATGTCAATACACTAAATGTAGTATACTCAGTGTAGAAAATTAACGTATTTTTGTCTGGACAAAACGGTTGCTTGTTGGGCCTCAAATCTCTATTGGAACAGGGATGGGTACAGGTCTGGGAATTAAAATAGGAATTAAATACGGGCGTTTGTAACGAGATTTGTGCGTCTCATACGAGGCTCAAAACTAAGTATCTGGGAGTTGCACAAAGTGCAGGATAGTAGGCTGGCATGTCTAGGAGAGGTATGCGAACTTCGTTCGGGAATAATAGTCAGGGTAAGGCTCCAATAATTAGGTGATGGACATGTGCACAAGTCAATAGGATATGTAAGCAAAATAAATTAAAATATTGCAACAAATCCTAAATTATGAAAAATATTCCTAAAATACTGGAATCTGGTCGAGGGGGTTTACAATCTACCCAACTTATAAAAATTTTATCCTCGAAATTAAAACTAAGCCATGGTAGAAGTCAAAGATGGCATAAGATATAATTTAACAAAGTAATTTATATCTTGGGTTACGAATAGGTTCGAAAACGTTTATGCATGTCGTACTCGCGCTTCTAAGTAGATTCTTCTGGCGCGCTATGCTTCCATGCTGCGCGGATCAAGGGGATAGACTGGTTCTTCAATACTTTTTCTCGATGGTCAAGGGTTCCCGCGGGTTGCTCTTGATACGACAGGTCTCGTCCTAATAGTGATCTCCGGATGGTTGAAAACATGACTGCTGTCTGACACATATCGCCTGAGTTGCGACACATGGAATACATCAAGTACTCTCTCAAGTGAAGGTGGTAGCGCAAGTTGATATGCCACTACTCCCATTCTTTCTAGCACGTCAATGGTCCAATCTACCTTGGACTCAACTTGCTGCGTCCTCTGATTCGCATGTGTCTCTAGTAGGTGATATCCTCATAAAGACATGATCGTCCTCTTTGAATTCCAAGGGACGATGATGACGGTCTGTCTACTGCTTCTGTCTGTCTTGTACTGCTCGCCAGTATCCTTGTATATACTTAACTGCCTCTTCGGTGTTGACGACCAACTCTGGTCACGCGAATCCTTATCTGGTACAATGCTGACTGGTATGTTGGTCCATAGGAATTTTTGATCCTTACAAGTCAACATAGTCATAGGTGCTGCTATCTATTCAGGAGTCAATCAATTGTTTATTCAGGTAAAATCCATTTAGACTCCTGACAGCAAAAGATATATTCTTTATCGTAACACTTGAGTTCTGACTTGACCCAAGTTACGAGGCAAAAATAAAAAAATTTCTTATGCTGTCATAGGGATGCACGTACCAGGAACGTAGATAGATAGGTAGGTAGGTAGGTAGGTAGCGAAGGTCATCCTAAAGGTAGCACCATATTAAACTGCAATCAAATCTAATAATAGGGTTTGGTAATTACCCAGAAACAAACTAAAATGGTTACAGAAACAATATACTATTCGTATTTATACTAAGCACGATGTTTCGTCTTTCCGAAATAAGGGAAGACGGAAAACAATAATCAAGAGTTCAAGGGGGAGGTAATAGATTAGAAGTGTGGGGATCAATGCGTTTAAAGAATTCAAGTGAGAATTGTCAAGGCAATTGTGGATTTGAGATGCTATTTTGGGAATCCCTATTCACATATTCGGATCAGCACAGTTATGTAGCTGATACGATATGCTCAGGCATAACTAACGGGCAAGTACATCTATCTACTAATCACTATATATCTCAATCCACGTAAAGTAGTTATACGAAGGGCGAACCAAGTGCACTATGGTTGATCAGACCGTAATACACTGATTCTGAAATGTATTAGTGTAGTACTCCAATAATACATCTCTCAAGAACAAGCTTGATAAAGAATAAGCTTGCGAAACTAGGCTATAATAGCGGCATAAGTCAAGATAGTACGGTAAATATAAGTACGCTAGATTATGATATGAGAAATACAAAACAATTCATATTCACAAAAAGATAAATCTCTACAATCTCTACAATTATTATTCTAACTCCTTGTCTAAGTCGCTAGTTGACCCAAAAGAGGTATGGCCTTCTAAGTTCTACAATCTAACTATATACTATAGGTTGTCCGCCTAAAACAGAGATTCCAGGAAGTCTGCATAAAGTAGGGATTCGAGGTTGTCTGCGTAATGCAGAGGTAAGATAATTTGGCGTAAGGTAGAAATCTGAAACTGTTTGCGTAAAACAAAATTTCAAATTGTCTAGCGCAAGGTAGGGATCCAAAGTAGTTTGGCGTAAGTCAGGGATTCAAACTATCGGCGTAAAATAGGCTTCAGAGTTATCCGCGTAAAATAGAGAAGCGTAAGGTAGAGCTTCAGAGCTGTTCACGTAAAAAGTCTGTACGTAGGAATCTGCGCGTAAAAGTCTGCGTGAAAGTCTGGGCGTAAAAGTCTGCGGGTAAAGTATTGCCTAAAGGTTGCGTAAAATCTGCCAGCGTAAAAAGTCTAGCATATGTGCAGCGTAAAGTTGTACAAGAAACTCATGAGTTTGTCAGTCAAGTTAATGAATCCTGACATCTGACAAAGTACTTGCACAACGATCGAGGGGATGGTTATGATGATGGTTTACACGGAGATCCAGATTGTCGTTAGTGACTTATTGGATACCAGTCATCTACGCTTGAGATGAGACAAAATCAGATGTCCTGTCAGAAAGCTGTTTCCTTTTTTGTACAGGGCTCGAGGCGTATCTCTGCATTTAATGCACAAGATTGGGTCATGGCTGGGGAAAGCTAAGGCTGTAACAAATACTCTTAAATCCTATCCTTATATTTTTCGCCTAATCAGGTTACTCTACGCTGGTTATCTAATAGTCAGAAATCATCAGGTTTACGCAGGGCAGTTACCTACGTGGCTGGCATGATGCGTCATACGCAGGACAAGGAAGACTAAGGGCGGCGTAAAGGGGACAAGCTTCTACATGATTTAGCTTTTACGCCAACTAGGCAGGGGTTTGGCTCTTATGCTAACAACGGTCAAATGGGTTTTACGCCAACAAGGGTAAAGAGTCTCTGGCGTAAAACTCTGGTTATCCAAGCATAGGATGAGGGTTTCTGTCCTAGTATCCAACCTTGAATTTTTTTATTAGTTTCTTAAGACTAAGGTCAATACTATGGTCAATCTCTAACTAATCCTAGTAGTGTTTATACTATACTCAAGTCATACATAAATATGTCAAGGGATAAGGGTAAGTTAATCTATAGGTAGGTGGTGCTAGGGTTCATTAGGTAATACGGAAGACTAGGGTTCATTAAGTAGTCTGAACTTAAAGATATGACAAAGCCCTAGTGGTGATCTTAATAGGAATACTACCCTAATCATCATCCTATCAACAGGGATTTCTATATTCTAGCATGGGCTATACTAAAAGAATTATCAGGAAAGTACATGAATCAAGCAGGATGCAATTATGTAAGTAGGACAGCCTGGAAGGAAGATAAGTCATAGTCAATTTGGATGAGATTCTATATTATAATCCTAGGTGCAGGCTTGCTCAGTACAGTGACGTAACCGAGACAATATGCTCTGAGACGCAGGCTTGCTCAGTACAGTAACGTAACCGAGACAATATGCTCTCGACCTGCGTGGGCCACCACTAAAAATATGTCACGCCCCAATCCCAAAATACGTAGGACTAGGTCACGTAACCATGCCAGCTGGCCCGTATATATGGCAACTCCAATATATGGAAACCATATATACGTGCGTACGCTGTATAATGAACAATAATTCATAAGTGGTAAAACTAATTACAAGTCACAGGGTTATATCTAAATCTCATCCACAGAAATCACATAAAGATAACCAATAACCATGTAAATAGATCTCAATACAGATATCTAAGAATGACAGTCAGATGAAATCAAATCTACTGCCAAAATAGAATATAAAAAGGAACCAGATACACACCATATAAGAACAACATCTGACAATCACGAGGCTCGAAGAGAAGACCTCCTCGGGATAAACGTAACATGTCCGGATCTGTGCTCCTGCGAATACCCAAGAAAATATACACCTGGCAGGGGACCAGGTCCTCAGAGGGACATAGCAAGATACATAAAAATGATATGCCATAAAGTAAATACTGAATAAATAAAGGGGTGTGCTAACCATCTAAGTGAATGCAATTTAAAGACCTTGCAGTACGCATGAGAATGTGTGGGCTAGACATATGCTGACGTAATTTACCAATCGTCATGACTGGCTAGTATATGTATCATATGCCCCCGATCACACGGGTAACTCTGCAATCGTCCATCCCTGCAGAGCATGGAACGAAGGATAATACCCCATCCTCCTCGGAGCACGGTAATGGGAATAAGAAAACCAATACCCCATCTCCGAGCAGCATGGTAACTCTCTATATATACCGTAATCCCCATCTCCGAAGAGCATGGTAACTTGAGTATATATCAGGGGGGGTGTCCCATACGCCTACTAGATGTCTTTCCCGCCCAATATAGATGTACAAGTCGTGAAAACGACGTGGACACCTCCTACTATGATGCAAGTCTCTATGAAATAAACAACTGAGCTACATACTGCTACACGTGTTGCTCACAATGATGGCCAGTCGCGCATGAGGCACGCGTTCCTACATGTACTCACTCTGTGATGTGTAATGATACGTGTCAAGGCCTGGGAAGTTATATCAATAACTTCACAACTTTAGGTGGGTCTACTAGACACTAGGTCAGATACAAGTCCTAACGTCAACGCCATCGTTGACTGCACCCGAGTCTGCTCGGACGCGCACATTTATATAAAAATAAATAATATGTAACTAGCAAGAACTGAATATAAACAGTACAACAAGGCAAGGTATACTTGCCTGGCAGGAGAGCTGCAAATATAATGTCCAGATGTCAAATGCCAAAAGTCAGAACTATAGCCTCAGAATAAATATCTCCGGATACTGAAATAAACATCACTAACAGTCTCAGAAAATATCAAATAGCTAGAAACGCCTGTCTTTAAGTCCAATTTGGACACAGGGGCAAAAATGACAGTTTTCGGTCAAAGCGGGGTCCACATGTGGGCCCACTTTGCTCCGAAAAATGTGTCAGGGTCAAAGGTCTCCAAATTCGCCAAACTTTGTGTCAACAAGTCAGGAACGATGATACGAACCCAACGGAACTTCCAGAATTGGATTTCGATGAGCCGGTCACAAAATCGCCCGTCAAGTGGAGCCTGTGGGGCCCACGATACGGGATTTTGTCAACGTTCTCAGAATTGAACCAAACTTGGCTCACAGGACCAGCGTATGGCTACGAGTCCGATGGCGCAAGTTTTATTTCAATCCGACGTGTATACACAAAGTTGCAGCGTGTTCCAGAACTGACGGATACGGGGCGGTGTCGGCGGATACGCGTTGATTCCGGTGTGCACGCATATCCAAATCAACTTCTCCGAACTTCTACACGTCCGTATCAACGTCGCGCACGTTTTGGTAAAGACCGCGTGCGACCAAGTCGTCCCGTTTGGCGGGGCGTACCCAGTTCCGGGGTGAATCGGGTCATTGTTTTTCCTGTATTTGGATCGCGTACCGCGATTGCCATAGGACGCGATGCACCGAGCGGGTTACACGGGCACCGAGATGGTCACATAGCCTACGTGTCAAAACTGACAAAATAGAAAACGGAATTACAAGGAGTTAGAACGGGTTACCTGAACAGGGCTTCGTGAAAACTGAATTCCGCGTGTCCGTGAGTCGTCTTGACACACGATTTGTGTCCTGGACGTGTCCGGGCCGTGTCCAGCTGCTGTGTCCGGTTCTGCTCGAGTCGGGGTCATCGCGGGGTGGTCCGGAGCTGCTACGGTCAGGGCTCCAGGGTTGCTGCTGCCGAGGCCAGGGGAAAAAGTGGAGGAGAGAGAGGAGGAGCTCGCCTGGGGGGAAGTGTGCTGGTGGTGGAGGTTGGTGGTCGGGGGGGTAGCCGGCGGTTAGGGTAGAGTGGAGGAGGAGGGGAGGAGTGGTGATGAAGGGGAGGCGGCTCGGGGCTGGGCTGAGCTCAGCGGCCGGGGGGTGGCGGCTCGGGCTAGGTTAGGGTTAGGGGGAGGAGTTCCATGGTGAGGAGGAGGAGAAGGAGGGGGTCGTGGTGGTGGCGTTGGTGCTGGTGGTGGAGGATGGTGGTGGCGGCGGCCTGAGATGGGGGTGGAGGTGGAGGGAAGAGGAGGAAGGGCGGCCGGGGGGGTGGCGAGTGGCGGAGTGGAGGAGATGGCGACGGTGATGATGGCGGTGGTGGCGAACTAGGATGGGCCGGAGGAGAGAGGAGGAGGAGGTTGGGGAGAAGGAGAGAGAGGGGCTCGGCCCAGCGGGATGGGGAGAGGGGAGAGAGCGGCCGGGGGGTCGGGTCCGACGAGGAGTCGGCTCGTCGCCGGCGGGGGCGCTCGCCGCTCCGGCCATGGGTGAGATCAGGGGAAGAGGGGAAGCTGAGGAGAGTGGAGAGAGGGGGCCAGCGGGGAAAGGGGGAGCCTCGCCGTGGGCGGGGGCGGCTTGCCGCGGCGGCCAGGGGGGTTGCCGCTCCGGTGAGGGAGCTCGCCGCCGGCCGGGGGGGGGGGGTTGCTGCGGCCAGGGTAGGTTTAGGATTTTCTGATTTTCTTTTCTTTTTCTTATTTTTATAGGAAATTTTTATTTAAGGGTAAAAATGTAATTTAATAATTAGGATATTTAAGATACATCGAATCTGGACTCCTTTTGGAATGGACGGTGCACGTTCACCGGCCAATCAGGGGGTGACACCTCGCAGGGTAATTTACAGAAAAGTCCCTGTAATTTCGTAAATTGCGCAGAGGTCCTATTTTGGGAAATTACGCAATTACAAAATTGTCTGGGAAAAACACCTGATTTCTGAAATTACTAAAATTCACAGAATTGAGGAAAATTGCTGTGCGAGGGTCCCGAGGGGGTGGGGGTGAGTCTGGAAAGGTACTGGGCCTAGTTTTGGGCCATCGTATTTATTTAATTAATAAATACTGCGCACGGTGTTCTCTAATTATTTAGAGGCAGGTAGGGTCATAATTTTTCTACGGTGTCAATACACTAAATGTAGTATACTCAGTGTAGAAAATTAACGTATTTTTGTCTGGACAAAATGGTTGCTTGTTGGGCCTCAAATCTCTATTGGAACAGGGATGGGTACAGGTCTGGGAATTAAAATAGGAATTAAATACGGGCGTTTATAACGAGATTTGTGCGTCTCATACGAGGCTCAAAACTAAGTATCTGGGAGTTGCACAAAGTGCAGGATAGTAGGCTGGCATATCTAGGAGAGGTATGCGAACTTCGTTCGGGAATAATAGTCAGGGTAAGGCTCCAATAATTAGGTGATGGACATGTGCACAAGTCAATAGGATATGTAAGCAAAATAAATTAAAATATTGCAACAAATCCTAAATTGTGAAAAATATTCCTAAAATACTAGAATCTGGTCGAGGGGGTTTACACTAGTAGACCTGGCAGTTATTTAGAGGTTTCATCGTGTCATGGATGTGACATGCTTAGAGCATGGGGTGGAGAGAACAACAAGTAAGGCATTTGGTCTCCGTTGCACTTTTCTTGTGTAACCCGTACGCTCTGCCGGAGATGCGCGATCATGATGACCACTATATATTATATACTATCAGGCGGCCTCTGGCATTCAAAAGATGACATGCTTTTTAGGCCCCTGGATCTCCAAGAGAACCATGCCAATCCCATTTTAGCCAGATAGCCCACTTGGTGGAAAGTTGTTCTCAAACCACATTCACTTAGACGGTTAGGCGACCTCATTGGATGTTTACTTTTTAGTATTTATTGGCATGTTTATATGTATCTTGTTACATCCCTCTGAGGACCTGGTCCCTTTCCAGATATAGACGGACATGATTATCCATAGGAGTACGGACCTGGACCTGACGCTTCTTATCAGACTGAGGAGGTCTTACCTTTGGAGTATCTGTGATTTATTACAGCTGTTTAGAGATTCTAGTTGCTATTCTTTTAGAGACATTTATTCTTATATTAGAGTTTATTTACTTCTCTCTTTAGTAGTTTTAGTATTGTCGAATTACAGTGGATTTGTTTCCATCCGACTATCATACTTTGATACTTCATCTTTGATATTCAGTTATGTATTCCCATTTATTTATCTATTTGTGCTGTGGATGAGATATAGATTGCGTGTGACTTGTTGTGATAGTATATTACCACTGATGGATTGGATATTCATGTACAGCATACGTGTGTATTTGGTTTCCATATATTGGAGTTCGTATACATATGGCTGGCGTGTTACGTATTCCTAGTCCTACGTATTTTGGGACTGGGGCATGACAACGAATTTCCAGATTGGTGAGGGAATCGGCCGCGTGGCAACGGACGTGGGGCTGGCCACGGACATGGTGGCGGATATGAGACTGGTGGTGAACGTGGGCCGGGTACAAAAGTGTATACGATGGTGGCAGGACATGACTTCATTGATGCACAGACGCGGATGGAAGATGATAGTACAGGCGACGGTAATGTGCCAGGATTGACTCCGGACCAATGGCAACAACTTATTTCTATGCTTGGTAATTCTTCGGCCAAATCTTCAGAGGATCGTATGGTGGGTAAGTCTATTGCACCTTGGATTATTGATATAGGTGCTTCGAATCATGTTACAGGAAATTTAGATTTATTGTCGGGAATGAAGACAATGGAGGAATATCCGGTTGGACTCCCGGACGGACAAACTGCTTGCCTCGTGCTGCGGGCATGTTGCTCTTACACCAGGCGTAGTTCTCATGAATGATCTATTCGTACCTCAATTACATTATAATTTAATTTTTATGGCCCATCTTATTGATGTTATAAATTATGTTGTACAATTCATTAAAAAATTGTGCGTGATACAAGACTCCAGTTTGAGGATCCTGATTGGCATCGGTGAACGACAGGACGGACTCTACTACTTTCGTATTGTATCGAAGACTCAGGTCTTGGCAGTGACTGGGACAACTTCTCTAGACATTTGGCATCAGCGACTTAGGCATCCTTCTGATAAAGTAGTAAAGTTACTTCCTGTTGTCAGTAGCTCTAGTAGTTCAGTGAATAAGGCATGTAAAGTTTTCCATCAGGCAAAACAAACTCGAGGTATCTTTCCTGTCAGTGAGACTCAGGCTGTTACAATTTTTAATTTGATATATTTTGATCTTTGGGGGTCGTATCCTACGCCTTCTTCGTGTGGAGCTCGATATTTTTTGATGATTGTGGATGATTTTTCTCGTATTGTTTGGGTATTTTTGTTGATTGATAAGACTGAAGTATACAAGATGTTCTTGTCATTTTTTTTATGCTTGAGCGACAATTAAATTTTAAAGTTCGCATTGTGCGAAATGATAATGGTACTGAGTTTAATTGCATGTGCGACTACTTTGCACAGAATGGTATTTTATTTTAGACATCTTGTGTAGGTACACCTTAGCAGAATGGGAGGGTCAAACGAAAATATAGATATATTTTGAATGTGGCACGTACTTTACATTTTCAGAAAAATTTGCCAATTTTTTTTTGGGGTGAGTGTATTTTAGCAACTTATTATTTGATTAATCGAACTCCTTCGAGCCTTCTTGGTTTTAAAACCCCCTATGAAATATTATTTGGTGCTCCTTCTTCTTATGATGAATTACGTATTTTTGGTTGTCTTTGTTTTGCCCACAACCAAAAAGCTAAGATGGATAAGTTTGCTCCTCAAAGTCGAAAGTATATTTTTGTGGGATACCCCCATGGCAAGAAGGGTTAAAAATTGTATGATCTAGCTACTGGTGATTTTTTTGTCTCTCAAGATATTAAATTTTATGAGAATGAGTTTTCCTATTCTGTTGAAGATGATCGCGGTGATATGGCTTCTCCTAACATGTGCCCCTTGTCTTGGGCGATGATGCATTGGGGTTTGATCTACCTTATATGGATGGGATGACCGTCGTGGAGGCCGACGCCGCCGTGGAAGACAACGCAGCTGAGGCCGAGGCCGCCGTGGAAGACGCAACAACGGAGGCCGTCGTGGCAGAGGCAGCCGTGGCGGCTGGGACAGCAGAGAATGAGGCGACGGTGGTGGTGTCGAATGGTGAGGGTGCACTGGGGCGTGGCATGCGTACCAAGATTCCGTCTGTGAAGCTCCGTGACTTTGTTATAAATAAAATACAAAAGTTGTCTCATAGTCCTCCCTCCCAACGTTCCACCACGTCCAATCACTCCTCAGGTACTCCTTATCCTATAGCACATTTTTTGAATTATGATCAATTTTTTCTGGTATATATAAATTTTCTTGCAGCTGTAACTGCAGGTACAAAACAACCTCTTTTAAATAGGCGGTTAAAGATGCAGGGTGGTAAGAAGCTATACAGAAGGAGATACGGGCGTTGGAGGATAGTGGTACCTGCACCATGGAGATGCTTCTGGCTGGAAAATGTGCTCTTGGGAGTCGGTGGTTGTACAAGATAAAGTATAACTCTGATGGGAGTGTTGAGCATCTTAAAGCCCATTTGGTGGTTTTTGGAAATTATCAGGTTGAAGGGATTAATTACACTGATACTTTTCCTCTGGTTGTAAAAATGGTTATTGTTTGTGTCTTTCTAGTTGTAGCCGCAACAAAAAATTGGGAACTACATCAGATGAATGTTCACAATACCTTCCTACATGGAGACCTTACCGAAAAAGTGTATATGAAACTACCACCAGATTTCCAAACCAAACACCCTGGTCAGGTATGTCGGCTTCAACAATCTCTTTATGGGCTTAAATAGGCGCATCGTTATTGGTTTGCGAAGTTGGCATCTTCTTTACGGGAGTACAAATTTTGCCAATCATACTCTGACTATTCGCTTTTTACTCTTCATAATGGCGATGTTCAGATAAATATTCTTGTGTATGTCGATGATTTGATTCTCTATGGCAATAATTTTGCCACTCTTACTGCATTTATGAATTATTTGAGTACATGCTTTCACATGAAGGACCTTGGGGCGTTGAAGTTTATTCTTGGTATTGAGGTAGCTCGAAGTGCGGAAGGTATTTTTCTATGTCAACGAAAATATACACTTGACATTAGCTCCGACACCATGTGAAGAAGTGATAGGAGATAATATTCTAGGTAATTCATTTATTATGATATTACATATATATATACATCCATATTTCAACTTGGGGCCTAAGTAACATGGCCAATCACCATAAATATAGTTTAATATAATTTAATTTCAATACCCCAATCACCATATATAGCCAGCCAATCACCATATATCGCTAATCAGCATAAATATAATTTAATAATATAATTTAATCCCAATACTATCTTCTCTAAATCATGAGACAACAACATTAATTGGTATCCAACTTTGAGTATGGGATTGATTTATTGATGGAAATATAAAAAATTAGTAGAAAATAAATTATTAATGAGCAATGTCTAACAACAACAAAAATAATGAGAAACTTTAAAAAAGGATTCAAGTTGTTTCATTATATGCCTACCACTCTCATGAAGCATTAGTTGTATCATGAAACTAGCAGAGAATTTAAAACGAGCTTAAGAATATCAAGATAAAAAACTCTTTTGAAGTGTCAAACGCCAAGATGAGATAGCCATTTATTACCCGATGAAAGACAAACAGTCATAAAAGTCCCCATATCAAACTTGCAATACAACAGAACTCAGTATACAGTATAATGATACTTCTCATGTGCATCAAACTTCATTTACACATATAATGGACATAAGTCCATGTTCTGTCATGCTGTTTATACTTTCAGAACTCAGTATACAGTAACAGAATGAACAAGTAGATATTGATATATGAGCAATTTCATAAATCGTATTACAAATCCCTAATTCAAAGTTCATGGAGATAATGGTAAATCTCATTACAAGAAGAAAGGAAAAAAACCATAAAACTTATGACATTCTAAATCGAGTCTTTCATGCAATTTATTTATTTGTCATCCAATAATTGTACATTTCTTGTGCTAAATTTGCTCTCCATGTAGTCCATTTATTTGAAGTTTCGATGGTAGATATAGAATCACCGGCAAAAGGGATATTGTGTTCCACATCTTCAAAGAGTGGATCTTGTTGCATATCCTTTTGCAACTCTCTCCTAACAAAGTCGTGTAATAAGCAATATGCCACTATGATTATAATTTGAGTCTTGATGGGGGTAGAACGAAGGATTCCTAAGAATTGCCTATCGATTTTTAAGTACACCAAAACATCTCTCAATAACATTCCTAGCTCTTGAATGCTTCATGTTGAAAAACTCTCTAGGAGTATTGGGTTGGTGGCCTTCTCTCCACTCATTAAGGTAATAATGTGTTCCTTGGTATAGAGCTAAAAATCCTTGACAATTTTTATATCCAGCATCCACAAGATAATAGTGACCTACATAAGATAATAATTTTTAAACCTCTTTTTTTAAAAAAGTACTTCATAATTTAAAAATAAATTACCATGTGGAACTTTTAAACCATTTCTCCTACTTATAGCATCACGGATCACCCTACCATCGGCAGCAGAACCTTCCCAACCAGCCAAAACATAAATAAATTACAAATCTTGTGAACAAACTCCCAACACATTTGTTGTAACTTTACCACTTCGATTCTGAAACTTAGCTTGATCTTCTAAAGGAACCCTCATACTAACATGTGTCCCATCTACTGCACCTAAACATCCCTACATATTTGAAAAAAAAGGTAAACAAAGTAGTCAAATACAATATTTCTAAGAAGATGCTACATATTATGATACAAGGTTATACTTCTTACCTTAAAATATTTCTATCTCTCATCATTGCAATTTTCTGGAATTGGTTCTATTTTTTCAATAAATCTCCTTGCAAACGTATGATATAATGCAAAAAATTATTGAAATACTTGTTAATTGTCTCTCCCGATCTCTTAAAATAAATTTTGATATTTCGATTTTTCATATCATGTCCTATGATATGAAGAAATATTGCCACTTGCTCATCCACCAATACATTCTTTGATGCCTTTAAACCACCTTCTATTTCAAGTTTTTCACACAAAACATGAAAAGCACGTCTACTCATCCTCAATTGTTCAAAACAATAAGTTTCACTCCTATAAACTAACTCATTCACAATCTCCTATTTCTGAAGAAGTTAAGTACATATTTATGTGTCTCTAAGACTTTCTTCTAGCATACTTCATAGATGTAGATGCAGCAACTTGAAAAAAATAGTTTAGCAAATTCAAAATATGCAACCAATGAGTACATATTGCAATCAACTTCTTTCTCTCACTTGAATGAAGACGAGCCATTACTGCATGAACATTTTTATATAGTCAGTCTCTATGATGAAATATATGTAATCTAAAAGAACATAGCAGAGAAGTTCATTTTCATGGTAATAAATCATGGGGGAAATAATGTAATGGTTGAGTGATTTTCTGTAGCTAGAGATGTTTCTATTATTCTATAAGCAAGAGGAGCAATGTAATGACTAAAGTTTTACTTAAATAACTGTTAAGGTTATTTGGAGCATATATACCAATGAAAATTTATTCAAATGCTTAAACTGAAGTCTCCATGACATCAACTACAAATTAATCATTTTTCATTAGCAAAAAATCTAACTAAGGAGCCGAGTTCTGAAGATTTAGATGGAGATCAACACCCAAATCCCCATTATCCACCCTTTGGTCGCCAACGAACCCCTGAGACAACGACCACGACACCACCACGACGATTACCACCACCATTAGCCACGAATACACCACCACCACCACCACCACCAACAGCCACGACACCACCACCACCACCACCACCACTAACAGCCATGACACCACCACCACCAACAGCCACGACAACACCACCACCGCCACCACCACCAACAACCACGACACCACCACCACCACCACCAACAACAACAACAGCCATGATAATAACACAAGCAGAGGAGGAGGAGGAGTGTTACACCTCAGTCCCAAAATGTATGGGGTCAGACATGTGGCAATGGCCAGCTGGTATGACTCTGTAGGACTTTCCAATTTAATGGGCCCAACGAAGTGCACTTACGCTATCCAAGGTTAAGTGATCCAACTAAATATCTATTTCTAATATCCAACAATTAAACTAAATCTCAATAAAGAATGATACATATCATTAGTCTGCAGTCCAATAATACATCCGTTCTAATAGGCCAAAGGAATAATATAGCCCTATAAACACTAGGCTATAAAAGAAGAATCTTAAAAATAGAAAGTAGTACATGACTGTAATGGCTGAAAGATATAAAGATACCTGCAACGATGTCCAATAATCCACTAGAGCAAGCATCATGCAACATGCTCAAATAATCTGGAAGTGAACCAGGTCCTTAGAGGGACGTAACAAGATACAAAAAGTACATGTCATAATATAAATACTGAGTAAAGTAAATCATGATGAACTATCCTCCTAAGTGAATACAATTTTAGGACAATTTAGTGCATATAGGTAAGTGTAGGCTAGACATATGCTGACGTAATTCATCAATAATCATGAATGGCTGGTATAAGCCGCATATGCCCCCTATCTTGGGGAAATCTGCATATATAATAACGTCCAACGCTCCGAAGAGCGTGGTATTTGCATAAATAATAACGTCCAACACTCTGAAAAGTGTGGTATCTGCATAAAGGAGGTGGTGTACTATATGCCTACTAGTTGTACTTCCCGTCCAATGCTAATATACAAGTCTCAAGTACGACATGGATATCTCGTAACTATATGCAAGTCACTAAGAATTAAACAACTACGCTAAATACCATTACACATGCTACTCGCACCAATGGCCAGTCAAGTGCGTAAGTCAGTGTCCTATCATGAACTCACTTTGTGACATACAATGATACATGTCATGGCCTGGGGAGTCATAATGATAACTCCCCAGCTTTAGGTGCGTCCACTAGACACTAGGTCAAACACAAGTCCTAACGTCAACGCCTTCATCGACTGTACCCAAGTCATTCTCGGACGTGCATAATTATATAATATTTAAAGCAAAAACATGCAAGCTATACTAATTGAATTTAAAAAGTATAGCAAGGCAAGGTATACTTGCCTAAAAGTCAGGCAAAGATTCGAACACGAACTCGCCAAGGAAGTAGCAGTGCAAGATAGAAACTGGAGCAGATATCCCCGGATGCTGTCAGAAATATCACCAACAGTCCTAGAATGAGTAAGATACTCAAAAAAGCATATTCGGACATCCAATTTGGACACAGGGGAAAAAATACAGTTTCTGGTCAACACGGGGTCCATAAGTGGGCCCGTCTTGCACCAAAAAATGTGTCAGGATCAAAAGTCTCTAAACTTAGCATATTATAGGTCAAACAAGTTTTAAACGATGATACGAACTCAACGGTATATCCAGTTTTGGATTTCCGTGAGTCGATCATAAATTTGCTCGTCAAGTCGAATTGTGGGACCCACAAAAGTGGCAATTTTTTGACTGTCTCTGAATCGAGCAAAACTTGGGTCACAGGACAAGTCAAACTCCATGAGTCCAATGGTGCCAGTTTAGTCACGATACAATGAGTGTGTACAAGGTAAATGGATAATTTACAAAATACTGATACAAGGGACTTTCGACGGATACGGGTTGATTTCGGCGCACACACATGTCTGAATCGAGTTCAACGAAAGCCCACACATCAGGAAATACCGTACGCACCTTTCGGTGTAATCGATATGCGATATGGTTACCCGGTTTGACAGAACCAACTTCGAATAGGAGAATTTTAATATTTTAAAAAATCATTTTTCTTCAATTTTGGAACTTAAATAACTACCAATCTAATACAAGATTAAAAAAACTATTTAAAGGCGATGGAAGAGGGTTAGATGGAGATTATATCAGAGAAATTGGATCAAAAATTTGTCAAGCAAAGAGGGAGAAATTGAATCGCAAAGGAGGGCACTCGAGTCTGGACTAAAACTAGAAGCTCGGGAATGGGGGCTCGTTGAGTGACAGTCCAGCCATCTCCGGCAGCTATAGGTGGTAGGAAAGGCTCGCCTGGCCTTGGTGGGGGTGCTGGGGTGGTGCTCGACTGAAGGGACAGCTCGGAGGAGGCAGCACAACAGCAACAAAACTGTAATAGCAGCAGCTGCAAGAATAGCATGATAGCAAGGTGGGGGTGGTGGTCGGGTTGTTGATGGCAGAGGAGTGAATGAGAAGTCGGGGTGGTGGTTCTCATGAAGGTGGAATATGGAGGAGGTATTGTCGGCTTCTAGGGAGAAAGGGGAGTGGTGGGTAGATGTTGTGGTTGGGAGGAGGTGGAGGTCGGGATGGTGATGATGGTGGAGTCGTGGTGGTTGATGGAGAAGGAGTGAATGAGAAGTCGGGGGTGGTGGTGCTCGTGAAGGTGGCGATGTTGCTGTGAGAATAAGGGGACAATGGTGGTGCTCGTGAAGGTGGAAGATGGAGGAGGTGTTGTTGGCTTCTAGGGAGAAATGAGAGTGGTGGATAGTTGTTGTTGTTGGGAGGAGGTGGAGGCCGGGATGGTGATGATAGTGGAGTCATAGTGGTTGATGGCGGAGGAGTAAATGAGAAATCGGGGGTGGTGGTGCTCGTGAAGGTGGCAGTGTTGCTGTGAGGATGAGGGGACAGTGTTGATGCTCGCGAAGGTGGAAGATGGAGGAGGTGGTAATGGTGGTGATGTTGGCTTCGGTTCAATAGAGAGGGAAAGGTGTGTTCGACTGAAATTTGAGGGAGAGAGAGAGTGTATTAATGAAGGCGAGAGAGAAGAGGGAGCTTGGGAATTAGGGTCGGCTAAGTTTCCTAGGAGAGTGTAGTTTATCATGAAGAAAATGGGTGGTGGTGATGGATTGAAGTTTAAATGAAGGGTTAGGATTTAAAGTAGGCATATTTTGTTGTATAGTGCCATGCAAAAAGGAGAGTGGGGAGCATGTGACCGGTTATGTCTCACAAAATAGGTTTTCTTCATTGCTCCAACCAATATGAGGTGGACACCTAGCTAATCATTTACACAAAGGTCCCTAATAATTATAGGTTTTGCACAAAGAAGGAAATTTGGATTTGATGTGGATATATATAGAAGCCATGTTTGGTGTGTTGTAGTGGATAAAATTGGAGTGTGATGTTTTGTATGAGCCATGGGGGTATGGGTGTGGGCTTGAGTTGGTGTTTGGTCTTGTTTTGGGCTAGGTTGAGTCGGTCGTCCCAAAATAAATAAGAATTGTGTCATGGGTGTTCTTTAATAAATTAGAAGTATATGGGGTCACAATTGGGGGTAACACAAGTATAATGGACGTAGTAGATCTGAAATAGATTATCGTCATATATTGGGTTGCAAGAAACGGGTTGATGTATCTCCAATTTTGATTGGAACGGACATAGGTGCAAAGTTTAGGATTAAATTCATATATTTGTGATGAATGTTGTGCGATTAAAATAAAGCACAAGGGAGTGTAATTATGAGTGATACAAATGTCAGAATTGGAGATGGGCTTGTCTAGGTCAATGGTGCAAAGTTTATTAGAGGCAAAAGCTAGTGTAGTGCTCTAGATTTTCAAACAACTGTGAGGTGAAACAAGTGTTACAAAAATAAATAGGTCTTAAATAACTATAATTATTAATCCAGAATAATTCTTAATAAACCCTAATCCTAGATTTTGGGTCAGAGGGTTTACAATCTATCCACCTTAGAAAAATTTTGTCCTCGAAATTCAAAATCCATCTCTTCAATAATGATTTTAACATTTCTTTATATAAAAAAAAAATACGTCTTGGTACTTAGTCCTACTCCACTCTCTTGACCTTAAATTGTCACATACATACAGTCTAATCATCTAAGGTATTTGGTTCTCAAAATATCTTCTCACCATCATTAATTATCTCGTTATTGTTATCATGCTAATCATCATCTAGAAAATCATCACATATACGCCTAGGTTACTCAAGGGTGCCACAACAAAATCTCAGTTTGAATCTTCCACTCTCTATAAGAAAGTTAAGGTCATACATTCACTCCTAAAGGGGTGCATGAGTTAGGCACTAAAATCCAACAAGCAAAAATTCTCAAGGCCGCCTCATAGTAGCTAAATCCCTTGTTCTATAGCTAAGATAGTTATTATCTCACCATTCTTTCCTAGGTACAATGTCATCAGCCTGTGGTATCCACAACATAATCATCCAGCCTAACTTTTTATAATTACTCTTAGCAACAATAAGTCTAATCTAGCTAGGTAGTCATATCTAGTCTAGAAGCTCAACTCAATTCCTAGAAGAACTATATGTAATGAAGTACAACATAAGCCTCTATTTAAATACATAGCAATAAATATGTAATAATTGTCATTCGATCATTCTAAATACCCTAGATAAAATATAACCAATAATAATAAGAATACTATCCCTAAAATCTGAAAATCCATCGGGTAAGATAATTTAGAAATAGGTTCCTATAACACCACCTACTACTAAGGATCTAGTCCAACAAGCTCATATCCTAATAGTCAAAAATCTAAATTCCTGGCTCTAAGCAGTTTATGTATAAACTTCAATATTCAGCTATCATTCCTATGAGACTTTCATCTTTCATTTACACTCTCCTACATATATGTCAATCTATAATCCAAGGGTCTAGTGGTAATCCTCTACAGGATGACCAACGAGTCAGCGTGTGATATAAACCTATATTTTGTTCCTTGAAATTTGTCGCACTTCGAGGCTGATCAATAATTTCTACCTACGCTAAATCCTTGAAATTCCAAAAGCATTATAATTCATAAATACTATAATTATTATCCCTCAAGTCCATATCAAAATTTCCTTCTCCTTGGATTACGTGACCCTAATATATTTTCCTTATCATTTATTTCCTACACACCTTCATATCTTTCTAGTATGTTGATCTTGTTTTCAACTCTAAACTCCATCAATCATGGCCCAGTACCTTCAACTTCGTAGTATCGATCTTCGAGGAAACTATCGAGTGATAAATTTTTTAGTCCTTCCTAGATCCTTCTCTTAATTTAAAATGCTCAAGGTCAGGTACTTCTCGCGAATCTCATCTTGTTGCCACTCTACCTTTTTACCTCGAACCTGAGATTTCTCCTAGTTTACTCCATGCATACCCTTCATCCAAACTATATGGGTACCATCTTGTTTATAACTGGCCATCCATTATAGGTAGTTCACGATATCTAACTCAAGGCTGTATCATCTGTCAATACTCTCATCCTTCAATCTAATTTCTCTATTTCAGATACTAGCTCAACTACTCAAGTTATCAAATGTGAAAACCACGAACCCAATAGACACTGGCAACCCAAACAAATCAAGTATATCTAATCTGATTCCAGAAGCTATACCCTAGTACCTAAGTTGTCAAGTCAATCACAACAAATCTAGTTATCCGCGTATCTATTTTAGCCTAGTCATATAATCATCTTTATCTAAAGGGTAAAAAAATCTAGGTCTAGTACTGGAAGTCACAAGGCAACTAAAGATTAACCACTATGACTTGCTACATAAAGTGCTATTTCATACCCTATTTTCATTAGTATCCGATAATCTTCTTCTAGATGTGAGTCTAAAATTCTGTTTTCTCAAGTTCATAATGTCGTTTCTTGTATCACTATCATGAGGCTACAACTAATTTCTTGTATCACTATCATGGGGCGACAATTAATCCCTAGCATTTAGCTATGTATTCCCCAAATTATTCTAGAGCCTTAGAATCAAACAATCTTTCTAGCTTCTAATACTTACAAAACACGACTACCTTAAGGAAATGTAGGGTTTTATCAGTTCCAGACGTCTACTACTAGGTTCAATTCTCATGCTAATAATTTATACTGGCTCTAACATCTAGAAAGAACCTATCAAACTACCCTACTAAGAGCAACCATCTTCTCATAAAATATCACATCAATCATACCATCTTCCGTCTTGACTAGGATCTGCTCCTGGAGGAAATCACCATGCGCGAACATCCATCTCTCCGAATTAAGGAAGATGAGAAACAATAATAATAATGTCGACGGTAAATGAACGAATACAATAATGAAATCCAAGGATGACATCGAATACAAGAGGAGTTTTAAAATCAGTTATGGATTGAGATCTTATTCAACATTAATCCTAAGTTGCAGGCTCGTTCGATACAGTAACATAACTGAAACGATATGCTCTGACCTGCATGGGCCACCACTAAAATTATGTCACACCTCAGTCCTAAAATGTATGGGACCAAACACATGGTAATGGCCAGCTGGTATGACCCCGTAGGACTTTCCAATTTAATGGGCCTGACGAAGTATACTTATGATGTCCAAGGTTAAGTGATCCAGCTAAATATCTATTTCTAATATCCAACAATTAAACTAAATCTCAATCTATGGTAAATAAATCTTAATAAAGAATGATACACATCATTAGTCTGCAACCCAATAATTCATCCGTTCGAATAGACCAAAGGAATAATATAGGCCTATAAACACTAGGCTAGAAAAGCATAATCTCAAAAATAGAAAGTAGTACATTACTGTAATGGCTGAAAGATGTAAAAATACCTGCAACGATGTCCAACACTCCACTAGAGCAAGCATCATGCTCAAATAACCTAAAAGTGAACCAGGTCCTCAGAGGGACGTAACAAGATAAAAAAAAAGTATATGTCATAATGTAAATATCGAGTAAAGTAAATCAGGGTGAACTATCCTCCTAAGTGAATGTAATTTGAGAACAACTTAGTGCGTATAGGTAAGTGTAGGCTAGACATATGCTGAAGTAATTCACCAATCATCATGACTGGCTAGTAGAGGCTGCATATGCCCCCCCATCTTGGGGCAATCAGCCTTGAACTAGTGCACTATCCAAGACTTAAGAAAAGGTGAAACTCGAGTGCTGAGACTTCGCTATCACTAAGCTGGTTGACGTGTTCACGCTAGAGGGGCCCTTTGAAAGTGTGCACGATCCAGTCTAAGCGATATGCTGATTTCGACGCTTGTGTAAGTGAACATCCAAATGAACAAGTACAATGACTTGTCTAGGATTGCATCAACCCTAGATTACTGCTTGTCCTCAGTAAGTCTCGAGGATGAGACTTTTTCTGAGTTGGGTAGGATGTAACACCCCGTTCCGCTCAAGCGGACTACCGTCTCAAACGGCAAAAGTGCAACTGTCCTGACCGACTTTGCCTCAAGATAGAAGCAAAGGATATCCAGACTTGTCCTTACAGGAATTCGGCTTAGGCTTTCAGAGGCTCGCTTGACGTATCGCTCTACCAAGGCGAATCATCGCTAAGGTGGGTGGCTACGGTGAACTTGTCTTTGCTTAGCCAGCACACATAAAATATAGAATATTTATGCTAGTCGCTAGGTGATTCACCCCCTGCATGCTAATAAATCCAACACACCTAGCTAAGGGAATAATCCCAACTTGTATTGCTATGCTAGAACATGGAAAATAAAATACTGCTTATATATGTTCAAGACCCTCGCATGCTAAGTCCCTAACGGTTTCATCCCTCGGCTTACCTTCGGGCCCGAGCAAACGTGTTTACTTATGTTCTATAGAAACGCATGCTTGTCTGCTTGAATGTTGCCTTGTTTTCATCCAAACCCCGGAAGACTACTACGTAGTCGTTCCGTGCCTGAATGAACCTGCAAGTATCCGGGACCGTTGGGTTGCCAAGGCAAATCCCCGAACCAGGGGCACGCATCAGGGTAACGAATACTGAACGAGAATTCTATCACGTGCCAACTGAATGATAATCACATCAAGTTTATATCTGAACGAGAATCACGTCATGTAACGAACGAATCTCAGCTCTTGGAGCAAACGCTCGTTCAGATCATGAATCAATGGATTATCATATCAAGTTGTGGATTAAAACTGACCCTGACCTGCATGTCGCGGACAACTTGTAAAAAGGTGATCTTCGGATCTCGTTCCACGGGCGGTCACCGGGGCACTGGGACCGATCCGATCCGGATGGAACTTCACGATAGTCTCACGTGCGGATAGGATGGCGTGTAGCACCTCGCATGCTTTATTGTATACCATCCTTGTTCAAAGACTAAACGGTCCTTTATGGCTATGCCAGCGACAAACGTTCATATAGATAAGTCATCATCGCTTAGCGGCTATCCGCATGCGGGTTATTGCATCGCATCAAGAAACAACTGAACACCTGAACGATCATGCTAAAACGACCCTCCTGTTTGCATATGCTATGCCTCCTGAATGTTATACTTGCCCGTGCTTGAATTAACAATGTTTGCCTTGGACAGGGAAGGAGATGGTAAGTTGGTAAGTCTCGCTGTGTTTTCTCTCATGTTGCACGGTGCACTGCCACACGAGTTAGGCTATTCAATATTTGCATGAAACTGATCCTAAGGCAACTAGAAAGATAACTTAATATTTGGTGCACAGAACCTGTATTACGTGTTTGGATTTGTCGAGCGGGCGAGTAGCTTCCCCACCAGTGCATTCAATGTACTGATAATCCACCAGTTTGTATGTAGGGTACGGGAGAACCTCGTTCGGTGCGGATGCCTCCTTCGTACGTGCTAAGGCCAGGAGTTCCCTCTGAAGCCATGCAATGGTGCATCCAGAACAGAAGCACATATACAAGACATAATATTGTGAACATAGCCCGAACTCGCCTGAATATCGCCTCTACAATCATTCCACAATTGTAGCCACTTGGCACGCTTTTACTGTTTCAGAGAGAGAGGCTTGAGTGACTTGTAATCTCGGCTATACGCCGCCTGTAACACTTGTTTATATCAATAAAAGAGTTGCTTTACTTCAAACATGTGTTTCAATGCTTCCGCTATATTGTCGACTCAGTGAACCTGTTACCAATCGCTATGCGTTTATGACTCCGCTGCACTCGGACAATCTGTGTGACTCTGTGGCTTAGAATTCTTGCCGCCAGCCAATGAACCATGGCCTTGTACGGGCGTGGCTCACGCTAGTGCGGCATCACGCCCGGATAGGTCAAAGCAATCGTTCCGCGGGAGCGCTGGCGAGGGTGATTCCCGCCTAGCAGGAATGGCCGATTTGCCTGCGGGAGATCGGGGCATGACACAACGCTTCAAAGAGCGTATTATCTGTATAAATAATAACGTCCATCGCTCTGAAGAGCGTGGTGTCTGCATAACGTCCAACGCTCTGAAAAGGAAGTATCTGCATAACGTCCAACGCTCTGAAAAGCGTGGTATCTGCATAAAGGAGGTGGTGTCCCATATGCCTACTAGTTATCCTTCTTGCCCAATGCCAATGTACGAGTCTCAAGTATGACATGGACATCTCGTAACTATATGCAAGTCACTAAGAATTAAACAACTACGCTGAATACCATCACACGTGCTACTCGCACCAATGGCCAGTCAAGTGTGTAAGCCCGTGTCCTATCATGAACTCACTTTGTGACGTACAAAGATACGTGTCAAGGCCTGGGGAGTCTATTTCTAATATCCAATAATTAAACTAAATCTCAATCTATGGTAAATAAAGAATGATACACATCATTAGTCTGCAACCCAATAATTCATCCGTTCGAATAGACCAAAGGAATAATATAGGCCTATAAACACTAGGCTATAAAAGCAGAATCTCAAAAATAGAAAGTAGTACATTACTGTAATGGCTGAAAGATGTAAAGATACCTGCAACGATGTCCAACACTCCACTAGAGCAAGCATCATGCTCAAAAAACCTGAAAGTGAACCAGGTCCTCAGAGGGACGTAACAAGATAAAAAGCATCATGGTACGACTGAAAGTGAACCAGGTCCTCAGAGGGACATAACCAGGTCCTCAGAGGGACGTAACAAGCATCATGGTACGACTGAAGTGTTATATCTGCAGTATCTTCTACAAGAAGCAGGATCTAAAGCAGCAGATATGTGATGCGATAACCAATCTGCTATCCATATTGCTACCAATCATGTATTTCATGAAAGGACGAAGCACATTGAAATTGATGTCCACTTCGTCCGTGATGAGTATAAAAAGGGGATGAAAAAGTTTCATCAGGTGAGGATAAGTGATCAGATAACCGATATCTTCACGAAATCTCTTTTGGGTTCTCGAGTATAATTTGTATGTAACAAGCTGGACATGATTGACATATATATTCCAACTTGAGGGAGGGTGTTAAATGTTATATTAGTAATAGACTTCAGTCCCACATTGGGTAGAATAATAGAGTGAGGGGTTAACCTCTTCTATATATATGTAGTCTTTTCATCAATAAAGAGCAATTCATTATTTTCACTCTACACATCTATAAAGTATGGTACATTGAATCTAGCCACAATATTAATCCAACAAGATAGAATGAATAATAACCTAAAGATCATCCACTATATCAAATATAAGCAATTAATATCCTCTAAGATATCACAAGATTCCCAAAGATACTAAAAGATCTCAAAAGAATCTAGAAGTTCTCCTAATATATCGAGAAAGATGATTTTTAACAGGTACATATCTCAAAGTAGGTCCATCCAATAACCAATTTCAGCCTATTAAGCTAACCCAATAAATCATAATATTCAAATCCATTAGAGACAAAAGGAATCAAGTCCAAACCAACATAAAAGGTCAGCTATTTCCAAACCCAAGGTCTAAGTAGCTAAGACCGAACTCAAACGTTGTTCAAGGGATAAACAAATTCCAATGCATTAGGGTCTAACCAGCTAAAGACCAATCCAAATCCAGTGCAAGGGGCTAAGCTGGACCACAATTCACAACACGAAGGGTCAAACCCACAAGTCCAAGGGTCAAGCCACAATTAACAATTTAATTCCAAGAAAGCAAAACCCAATTGGAAGTCTAATAACCAAGACTAGCTAAGCCATAAACTAACTCATTCAGGAGCCAAACCATAAATCTAACAAATTCAAGTCTTTATTCATCATAGTTAAATCCATCATGATAATTGTTGGTCGAACCAAACCAAAGCTAACCTTAAAGGAAGACTAAAACCAAGTACAACAAGACATAAAACCAAAGTATGGTCAGGATTGATATCATCATCTGGACAAAACTTAACATTCACACCAGTAGGCAGTAATCTAGGAAAATTTTGAGTCTGTCAACTCGAGGTGATAAAGAGTATTGGAGTGCCCCAGAGTATTGGATATAGCTGCTGTATGACATAATGTAGCCGCGAAGAGAATGCTCAGTCTCCAATCCCTCAAAAGGTACCCAGGTGACCGAGATCTCTTTCCTCTAAATTATTTTATGTAAGAAATGCTTGGAAATTTAGTTGTGATTAAACAAGAATATGAGAGAACTAGTAGAAATGGGATCAACCTTATCTATTGCAATATATATATATATATATATATATATATATATATATATATATATATATATATATATATATATATATATATATATATGAATAGCACTGGTATTGTCAGCATGAAGAGGAATAGGAGTAAGCTATGGAACATTAAGTTCACCTAACCACCCGCGAAGCCATACAATATCAGAACAAGCAGACGACATAGCCTGATATTCAGACTCGATAGATGACTTCAAGACACGAGCTTGCGTCTTACTCTTCCAAGAAATGAGGGCATCGCCAAGAAAGATACACCAACATGTAACAGAACGACGAGTATCCACACAACTAGCCCAGTCGGCATCACTAAATCCCTCCAATTGCAAAGAATTCCCAAAGGGGAAAATAAGCCGCAACCAGATGTCCATTTAAGATATCGAAGAAGACGACGGACGACGGCCAAATGTGTCTGGCACGGAGCCTGCATAAACTGACTGACCTGCTGAACAGAAAATGAGATATCCGGTCAAGTAATGGTCAAATTATTCAAACTGCCAACCATCTGCCGATACACCGAAGGATCAGCTAAGGGATCACCGCCTGATGCAGCTTCAAATTGACCTCCATAGGTATAAGAACCGAATTACCATCTTGAAGGTCTGCTAAAGAAAGAAGTTCTTGGGTATACTTATGCTGATGTAAGAGCATGCCATTCGGACAATGTTGAACCTCAAGTCCAAGAAAATATTGTAGTGAACCAAGATCTTTCATATAAAAAAAAAATTTGAGGCGCTGTTGGAGTTGCTCAATTAATGAAGATCAGATCCAGTACTCACAATATCATCGACATACATAAGAAGTATAACGATTCCATGGGCAATCTTGCAAAAGTAGAGAGGAGTCATACTGACTCTGGGTAAATGTAAAATCCAGTAGTGTAGTACGAAACTTCTCAAACCATGTCTACGGTGCCTGCTTCAAACTATACAATGACCGTTTCAAGCGACAAACCTCAACAGAAGAGGAAGGAAACAAGCCAGAAGGAGGAGACAAAAATATTTTTTTCCTTTAAATTATCGTATAAAAATGCATTCTTCACATCCATCTGACGAAGCAACCATCCTTTCGAAACAACAATGGCATATTAGTGCATGTCACCTCCCGATTTTGAAGAATCGCTAACCGTCCCCCGGGCGTGATGCCGTGCGAGCGTAAGGCGTGCCCGCACAAGGTCTAGCATAATGATATATATTTAGAAACACATCAGCAGAGTTCGGAAGCTAAATATTTAAAGTTGACACGAAGGAAAGTTATCTTTATTGATAATGTACATCTTTGATACAGACTCTTAACTCAAAAGTAAGGAGTGTCGCGCGGGCTTACAAGATGGACGCAAAATGAGAAAGTCGTTCCATACATTACATCCTTTACTAGAACTTCAAAATATAATAGACACCTTCGGACAAAGCTATCGCCTTTCCTCGGAGCTGCACAAAAGGTGTACACGAGCTCCAGATATTTTATATAAGTTCCAAAAGGCACGAACGGAGTGCGCCGAGTACTGGACTGGTTAGGGGGGAAGAAGCTTCAGCTCCTCGCCGCGTCGCCTTGGCTCGGGGAACCTGCTGCAACGAGGGTCAGTACTTTGAAAAGTACCGGTGAGGGCGAGCTAACCCAACTAACCAAATCGACATAATATTCAGGTGAGGCAAACAAATTATTAATGTGGACTTTCTATCTTGCCTTAGTTCAAGTTACAACATGCAATGCATATATATATGACTGAATAATTGAGCCACCGTTCGGTGACTTTTTACCTGCGGCGTTATACCCACCTGCACAAGACTTACCATGTTCTTCCCTGTCAAGAAGACATCATTAGCTTGAACAAATAATGCAGTAATATGTTGGGTTATGGCACACATTGCCACCGTGGATAATAGCTACAGTAAGACGGTGATCCTTGCAGCGCGGGTAGCAAGTCCCGCTACAAGACCCCGTGTTACCCGTGCTAGTCTTGCTAGCGTAGCTATCCGAGTTTCGTCCGGAACGAATCAGCCCCAGTGCCTCAGAGACCGTTCGCAGGAACCTAACCTTGTGCACAAGTTGTCCGACCAAACGACGTCTCAATACCAAGTTACTAAATGAAGCATTTCAAGCCAATAGAATGAGCATAACAACTTTAGCACAGTGCAATTGGCGTAGTCTACCTGCTCAAGTGATCACATTTCAAATATTTTGCACTACTCAGTTCTAGCTATAACTGAAGCATAAATAGATGCATAACGGACAAGCACGCATATAATGTGATCGTACTGAAATTTGTATGAAGAGCATCAGTGTTTCAAGTTACTTCTTGTTATCTTGACTCATTTATTATTATTCTTATGGTATCGTTGATCGGAATGCACAAACGAGTCAGATTGTTAAGAATGAAGACTTAGAAGAAGGGATTTAATCGAAAGTAAAGCCCTCACATGAACTAGAATCGGGGGAGAGAGGAGATCTTCAAGACTCTGCTCGCGCGTCGCCTACACGATCACCTGCACACACCAACATATGATCAATATCTTCTGTCTCGATCTCCCAAATTTTGATACAAAATACGAAGTTCAAGGAATGAAGACAATAAAATTCATCGAAACCGTTCAAGAAAACTTAAGTCACAAAACCAACAAGAAAGCAACCAAGCAGCATCAAAAACGGACAAGGAAACAAAATGCAACGGAAAGGCCCCTCGCGACTCTGCCGCCGGGTCCTTCCTTGAGGCATGATCCGCTGAATGTGGGACTTAATTCCGAAGAAATCAATACATAACGAAAAAAAAGGATCTTGATTCAATCTATCCCGATCAAGCGATACCAATTATTTCTTAGCCGCGCTTCCCAAATAGGGGAAACGGGGAACTACATCTTAACCAACTAATAAAAAATTTCGTCCTCGAAACTTAAGAATGGAACCTACCCCTAAGAAAACAATTTGGGGAATTTCTCTTTTATGTCTGATTTAAGTTTCCAGGTCGATTCCTCGACCGCGTGGTTTCGCTAGAGTACGCACACGAACGGAACTGAACGATTTCGTAGCTGCTTATCCTTTCGATCGATGATCTGCATAGGTTCTACCTTATAGGACAAGTGTCATGCCCCAGTCCCAAAATATCGAGGGACTGGACACGTGGCAATGGCCAGCAGCATGCACCGATGGACAAACCAAATTTAATGGATCCATCGGGCATACTTAAGCTGTATTACATCAGTCAAAGTTTTACTATTCTCATCCACAGATATAAGATAGCAATAACATCAAAAGAAATACTAAACAACAACAGTCAAAGTAAATAAAATCGGAGAACAATCCGATATTAAGTCTGTTTACACAAGCTCTCAAAGACAGGAAATAAAGAGTTCAATTAAACAGGAATAAAGTCTATTTGCCATAATACTGAGCATGGCGAAGCAATTGTTCAGGAGAAGTCCTCAGCGATCACCTCGTCCTCAGGTTCAGGTACTGCTCCGAGTAGTGCCCCTGTTCCGTACACCTCAGGGTAGATCTCGTCTGCTATAATTGGAGAACAAAACCAGGTCCTCAGAGGGACGTAACAAGGTACAGAAGAATATGAGCCATAATACAGTGAATGAACATGCAAGTCAACCAAGATGTTAAACTCAAGAGTAGCATCAGAAATTAATAAGTCTAAGACAGTGGCATGCCGATGTTGCTATCAAACAAATCTGGGTAAATAATTAAACTAGCTAAGTGATCATGCAAGTGAGAGTTATTATTCATACTCAGGCTGAGACTACTACAGGATCAGTGACAAGAAACCATAGCAGTATTTTCTCGAAGGGCCAGTACAGGTGCCAAAGCTCTGTGTCAGAGACTAGGACACTTCCAGATAACAGTATATAATATATATTCAGCCTTGATATGGTAATACTCTCCCCACCCAATGAATCTCACGTCACAGATCTCAATGTTCATGTTACGCAAGATTAAACTAATGCAACTAGTCAGGATAAAACATAAAGCTCAAGTTATGAAATCTATATCCTAAACAAAATCCCCTTGAATAATCAGGAAGATTCTGTATCATGCTTTGTGTCAGGTGTCCTGGGGATAAAGTATTTGATAGGGAAAGTACAACAGCCACAGAATTTAAAGCAAGAGAATCTAAATGAATCAATAAACTGCATTTTATGGCAAGGTACACTTGCCTGGGTTTCCTGTTTCAATTGTAGCTCGAGCTTCAGCTGGATTTCCAAGCAGTACTCCGGTTGCTGAAATAAACATCACCATCAGGTCCAGAAAATATTAATCAGCTAGGAACGCCTGTCCTTGAGTCCAATTTGGAGACAAGGGCAAAAACGTCAATTTCGAGTCAAGGCGGGGTCCAGATGTGGGCCGCTTTGCACCAAAAAACGTGTCAGGGTCAAAGGTCTCAAAAACAGTCCAAATTAGTGTCAACAGGTCAGGAACGATGATACGAACCCAACAGAACTTCCAGAATTGGATTTTGATGAGCCGTTCTCAAAATCGTCCGTCGAGTGGAGCCTGTGGGGCCCACGACACACGATTTTGTCAACGTTCTCAGAATCGAACCAAACTTGGCTCACAGGACCAGCGTATTGCTACGAGTCCGATGGCGTAAGTTTTGTCTCGATCCGACGTGTATACACTAAGTTACAGCGAGAATCAGAATGGTTGGATACGGGGCGATGTCCGCGGATACGCACTGATTTCGGTGTGCACGCACATCTGAATCAGCTTCTGCAAAATCTCGCACATCCGTATCAACGACGCGCACGTATCGGTGAAGACCGCACGTGACCAAGTCGTCCCGTTTGGCGGGGCGTACTCGATACCGGGGTGAAACAGGGTCTGGTTTTTTCTGTTTTTGGATCGCGGTGTACGATCACCACAGGACGCGATGCCCCGAGCAGTTTGTCCGGGCACCGAGAGGGTCATACAGGCTACGCAATACAATTTACGGAATCGAATTCTGAGCTACGAGCAAAAAGTTACGGATACCTGAAGTGGACCTGAAAACCAAGTTCGAATCGTGTCCGACACGCGATTCACTGTGTCCGAGTACTGTTCACTAGGGTTAGGGTTTACTGTTCTGGGGCTGTGTCCGGGTGTCCTCTGCTGTGTCCGTGTCTGGGACTCACCGGAGTCGGTCGGCGCGGTTGGAGGCGGCCCGCTGCGGGTGGAGTCACCGGAGACTGGGTCGTCGAACAGTGGGCGGCCGGGGAGAAGCGGTGCAGGGTTTGACTGCGGCGGGTCCTGGACGGAGGCGCTGGTGGAAGAAGGAGGAGGCGAAGGCGGGACGGAGCCGGTGGCGGAGCGGCCCGCTGTCACTGGGCGGCGAGGAAGTGAGCGTCGGCGGAGGGGATTCGGCCGGAGAAGAGGGGAATGGGGGTTTATATAGGGTGTCCGGCGGGCGGTTGAGGGAGGTGAGGCGACGGCAGGGCGTCGAAGGGGCGGGGAAGAGGGAGAGTCTCGGCAGTTACGGGCGGCTGGCGGCTGATAACGGCGGCGGGTTCTGGAAGCCGGAGCGGCAGGGTCGGGTTCTGCAGTTTGGGGGAGAAGAGGGGTTGGCGGGTCGGGTCGGTGACGGTGACGGGTCGGGTCGGGCGGCGGATCCGGCCCGACCCAATAGCCCCATTGGCCGGGCGGGTTCAGATGGGCTGGGCTGGGCTCTATGGGATGGGCCGGTTTGGTTTTTTTAAAAAATAACTAACACATTAAATAATTAAATAATTATAAAATAATGGTTTTTAGGTGTTTAAAAATACATCCGGGGTCCAATAAATTTCCAGAAAATACCCTATATCTGGTTTTCTATTTTACACCATAAAATATTATTTTCATAATATTTTAATATTATTTAATAATAATTAAAAAATCTTTTAATAATTAAAATACCTTAATTTAATTAGAGAAAAATCTCAAAAATTTCCAAAAATTCCAGAAAAATGTAAAAATTCCAAAAATTAAAATTCTTGAAAATCAGAGGGATTACAACAAGTCTGCTTGCAAACCCAACTGGCCAAAATCTACCATGTGACTCGGATCATGCATGTACTTCCGTAACTGTGATACTTGAAAGACATCATGCACATCTGATAGGCTCGGTGGTAGCACAATTTGATATACAACTGGGGCGACTCGTCTGAGAATTTCAAACGGACCAAATCGAGGACTTAGCTTCTCTTTTACTCCAAATCTCGTAACTCCACGCATCGGCATGACCTTGAGAAACACGTGATCACCAACTGTAAATTCAAGGGGTCGTCTATGGATATCCGCATAACTCTTTTGTCTGCTTTGTGCCACCTTTAATCGCTCTCGGATCAGCTGAATCTTCTGAACGGTCTGCTCTATTAGCTCCGGGCCAAGGATCTATCACTCGCCAACTTTGTCCCAACAGATAGGTGATCTGCACTTTCGCCCATACAAAGCCTCGTACAGGGCCATTTGAATGCTAGGCTGGTAACTATTGTTACACGCAAATTCTGCCAACGGTAGATGGACGTCCCAACTTGACTTCGAGTCGATCGAACAGAGGTGTAGCATATCTTCAAGGACCTGGTTCACCCGCTCTGTTTGGCCGTCTGTCTGAGGATTGTATGATGAACTGAACTTCAACTTGGTCCCCATAGCTGACTGAAGGCTTTCCCAGAAACGTGATAAGAACCGTCTATTCCGATTCGAAACAATAGACACTGGCACGCCGTGTAGTCGAACTATCTCATCAAGGTATATCTGTGCCAGGCGATCGATGCTCTAAGTAACTTTGATGGCAATGAAGTGCGCTGACTTGGTTAATCGGTCGACGATAACCCAGATGGCGTCGTTTCTCCGTTGCGTCTTTCGCAAGCTAACAATAAAGTCCATCGTGATATGGTCCCATTTCCACTCCGGGATAGCAAGGTTTTGCATCTCTCCGCTCGTCTTCTGATGCTCGGCCTTTACTCTCTGACAAGACAAGCATTGTGACACGAAGAGCGCCACATCTTTCTTCATGTCGTGCCACCAGAAGATCGAGCGGAGGTCTTGATACATTTTCGTACTTCCTGGATGTGATATATTAGCCGCATAATGAGCTTCCGTGAGGATCTTCTTTCTGAGTTCTACATCGTTGGGCACGCACAGTCTTCCTCTTACTCGCAACGTTCTGCTTTCATCCGCTGCAAAATCAGTCGCCTTTCCTGCTGATTCTGCTCGCGCATCTTCAAAAAGAATGGGTCGTTCACCTGAGCGGACTTGACCTTTTCTTTTAAGTTCGGTTCAAGGAGTAACTGAGCTAGCGATCCCCCAATCGGCCGTGAGTTCGACAGGGGTTCGGGGGCACTAGCCCCTGATTACAGGGTTCGGGGTCGTTGTTCATGGTCATTCGTGGTTCGTTTATGAGATCTAGGATTTCTACAGATCTTCGTTGGTTATTCGTCGTCGGTTGAGGTTCGTTGTGAGATCTAGATTTTCAAAGACCTCGTCTTTTTGTTGCATCTGCAAGTATGGTGGGGACCGAATCTTCTAGCGAGGTTAATAGTGGTGGTAGCGGAGGTGGTTCTCCTTTTACTGTTATTCATAATGATGAATTAGAAAAGTCGATTACAGCGGTGAAACGCAATGGTGCGAACTACCTCGCCTGGTCCAAGTCTATCAAAGTGGTGTTAAGAGCGAAGAAGTTAAAGTTTTTGACGGAAGAACCCTTGCCTGAAACTTCCGCTGAGTATGAAGATTGGATGACTGTAGATGCATACGTTATGTCGTGGTTGTGGCATAGTATGGAATCACATATCGCTGCTAATGTCCAGTGGTGTGAATCAAGCAAACAGATTTGGGCATCTCTAGAAGAATCATATTCGCAGAAGCGAAACGTTGCCCGTATCTATGAGTTGTACGAGTTATTATTCAATACAAAGCAAAATGGGAAGTCTGTGAATGAATATCTGGCTTCAAAGAAGGCTTTGTGGGAGAAACTGCTTCAATATCATCATGTTACTACTGATTTGAAGGAAGCTCGGAGGCAGAAGAAAGAGTTTCATGTTTCACTTATCCTAGCCGACTTGGATCCTGCGCTCGAACCTTATAAAGCTCAAATCCTTGCTGGAGAGCAGTTACCTACAGTGACAGATACTTTCTCCCATCTCAATCGTTCCTTTCTGGGACAGAGTTCTGTGGTGCCGAGTACCGACTCTTCTGCCCTAGTTTCTAGTGCTGTTGGTCGTGGTGGTGGACGTTGTAGTGGACGTGGCGGTAGAGATGGTGGTCGTAGTTTTGGTCGAGGAGGAGTCCATGGTAGCCGCGGTGGTGGTGGCCGTGGTCAACTACGGAAGTGTAACTATTGTGGAATACTCGATCATATAGAAGACTATTGTTGGGACAAGTGGGGCAAACCAGAATATGCACATCAAGTGCATGATAAAAATATGCAGTCCCAGGTCACCACTTTTGCTCTCAGAGATGATACTTCGGGTTTCAATCAGACTTCAACGTCCGATACCTCATGTCCATTTCAACAGATCCTCCAGAAGTTGAACGCGCTTGGTAGTACCACCTCCCAACCTACTACAACCATGGCACATATAGGTAATTCTGCTTTTATGGCAATCCAGTCACCATCCACCTCTTGGGTCATCTCGACTCAGGAGCAAGCTCTCACATGTCTGGTATAACATCTATCTTTCATAATCGCAGTTCCATGAAACATAATATTATTTTGGCTTATGAGCTACTCGTTCTGTGCTTGGAAAATATGTCATTCACCCTACTCAATCACTATCATTATTTAATTCATTATATGTGCCTAATTTTTCATTTAATTTGTTATCTGTGAGCCAGTTAACCAAATCTCTTCAATGTTCTGTGATATTTTCTTCCAATTCGTGTTTTTCAGGACCTCGGGACGAAGAAGATGATTGGTTCGGGGGCATGAAAAAGATGGACTGTACTACTTGGATCTACCTGGAAAGGCCTTCACTTCTGTTTCTACTTCTCCGTTGCAGTGGCATTATCGTTTGAGACATTCGTCTTTGGCTAAGTTGCGTTAAGTTGTTCCTAGTTTGAGTCATGTTTCTAGTCTTGAATGTGAGGCTTGTCAGTTAGGCAAGCATCACCGTAGTTTCTTACCTCGTAGTAGTGAGAATCGTCAATTAGAGTCTTTTGATCTTGTTCATTCTAATATTTGGTGTCCGTCTAGAGTCAAAAGTCCGAAAGGATTTCAGTAATTTATTATTTTTATTGATGATTATTCCAGAATGACTTGGTGTTATTTAATGAAAGAAAGATCTGAGTTTCCAAATGTGTTATCTGCCTTTTATAATGAAGTCTATGTTCAGTTTGATAAACATATCAAAATTCTGTATTCTGATAATGCTTTGAAGTATACTAAATCTTCTGTGAACAGTTTTTGTGTTGATCGTGGTATGATTCATCAAACCAGTTGTGTCCACACCTCTCAACAAAATGGTATAGCCGAACGCAAACATCGACACATTTTAGATGTGGCTCGAACTCTCATGTTCAATATGCATGTCCCTAAACTGTATTGGGCAGATGCCGTTCTTACTGCATGTTATATTATTAATCGCATGCCATCATCTGTATTAAATAACAAAGTTCCATTTACCATATTACATACAGATGCCGCATCTTTTTCCTTATCTCCTCGAGTATTTGGGTGTGTCGCTTTTATTCATAACTTGGAACCTAATCGAGATAAGTTGACTCCTAGATCTCTGAAGTATGTCTTTCTTGGTTATTTCCGTACTCAAAAAGGTTATCGTTGTTATAGTCCACAGTCACGCAAATATTATGTCAGTGCGGATGTTACATTCTTTGAGTTTACCCCTTTCTTTCCTTCAGGAGACCGTTGTATTCCTTTTACAACAGATTTGATATCTTCCATACCACTTCCGGTCATTCCTGAATCAATTTCTGTCCTCATTCCCTATTTACAGGTTTATCAGAGATCCAAGGACAGGCCAGTAGTTCTGCAGAATTCAGCCTTCAACCAATCATCTTCCGTGCCTGAGGTTTCTACTCCCATCACCACAGATCCAGATGATCTTCCTATTGCTCTCAGAAAAAGACGCCTTTCTCTGTTGGTTCTTCCTGTTCGCAAGAACAAGAGGGGGAGAATCAGTCTGTTCAATCAGGACAGATTGAGGTAGAGACAGAGGAAGGAAAAAATAATTTTCTACAAAAAATAGATTTATTTATTACCCATAAATGGTACATTAAAATAAATATGCTCGTTAATAATGAATATTATACTCTGCTCTTTTGCTTAGTGTGTGTCACGCCCCAGTCCCAAAAATACGTAGGACTATGACACGTAAGCATGCCAGCCGCATGGATATGGCAACTCCAATATATGGAAACCATAATCCATACATACGCTGTAATATGAATATCAATCCACAAGTGGTTTAAAATATATCACAAGTCACAGGGTACAATCTAAATCTCATCCACAGAAAATCAATATAAGTGAATAACCAGCATCTATATAACTAGATCTCAACATAAGTATCTAAGGGTGATAGTTGGATGAAAACAAATCCACCACCAACTCGAATGGAAAAGTACAGCACAATAAACACAATGCAAGAATACCAGCTAACAATCATGGGCTCGGAGAGAAGACATCCTCGAAACATATATAACCATCCGAATCTGCGCTCCTGCAAATACTCAAGAACAGATACACCTGGCAGAGGACCAGGTCCTTAGAGGGACGTAACAAGATATAGAAAAACGAGCCAATTTGAATACAGTAAACATGCATATTATTTAAAAATAAATAAATACGCAGTACAAGACAATCTATATGAATGCAAATGAGGACAACTTTTTGACGTATGGGCAAGGGTAGGCTACTCGATCTAATCCTTATAACTCATGCGCTCATCAGTGGACATTATCAGCCAACATACCTCTGGGGTAGCGACCCTCGGACTCCATCAATCGACATACCTCGGGGGTAGCGACCATCGGACACGACCACTATAGTGCGTGCTACTTACTACGATTTACCAGAGTGGTTAAAGCCCATACGCCTAATGATTGTCCTCTATGATACTAAGTGTCAAGTGTGTGTCAACATATCTAATATATAGTAATGACTGAAAGGAACTACACATGCAATAAATAGAAATGCAATAAATATACAAAAATATACTAAGCATGCAAAATACTGTAAGTAATTTGGCAAGGTATCTTGCCTGGTCTGAAAAGGATGAAGTCCCAACTCAAGGCGTCGTCCGATCTACCCGTCACATAAATTAAACAAGTTAGGTTACAAAAGTGGGTGAATAGTTTTCGCTATTTTAATCTATTTTAAATTTGAATAAAATAACCTAAATTAGTATTTTAATCCTATTATAATCTGATTTTATTGTTAAGCTCTAATTTTGGTCCAAAGAAAGTCAACTTTAAGGATTTGTGATCCGTAACACGCAAATCGAGGCAATCCGTTGACCAAAAAGTCAATCGACTCAAATCCTAGATTTGTGTGTGGAATCCTATATATTTCAATGCTACATGAACACTAGAATCGACAATTTCATAAAATCATAAGTCGGTAAATAGTTATGTCCACAAGGACGCACAGATGATAGTTTTTGGTAGTTTTTTATTTACGTCTACGTTGCACAAATTTTACAGTAGAATAAACTTATATTTTAAATTCTGGAAAAATACTTTTCTGAAAGTTCATCATATCATCTTTCCGAAACTTTAAACGATTCATAATTCTGAGTTCGGGATCTCCCGAAATCTCGAAAATACCAAAATGCGTCTGATTTCGAACAGCTGGCACTTTTAGAATTTTCTGGAAAAATAGGTTCTGAAATTATTAAAATAAATTATATAATCAGAAAACTAACCTTGATATAGTTCTAACAAAAAAACTGGAGCGCGTTTGGAGTCAGGAGCTAGGAGATATCGTCTTTTTAATTCGTCATAACTAATAGAAAATGAGGCTGAATTTATGACAAATTTTGACTATTTTTGGACGAAGAAGAGAAAAATTTGGGGGAAAAAATGAAGGATGAGGTATTTATAATGGTGGACACTACTTAATTAAATACGACTATGATTGGTTAATTTGGATAGGATTATGATGAATTTAAATAAGGATAGAATATGCATGAAGTTGCTTTCCTAGTAGGCTCAGGATTTGAATTAATTTAAAATAGAGTTTAAATTTATCTCAATAATTTATAATCTTAAATATAATTAAAGATAATGCAAATAATTTATATATAATCTTATTAATATCTATTAACACTAAATTAGCATATATCTAATATTAATACTATATATATCCAAGTAAATCCTAAATAATTTTAAAAATCTAAATAAATTTCTTAAATTTCTAAATAAATTACAAAAAAAATATAATTAAATATTTTAAACTAAAATAAATATTTGGTAGGAACAACATGCAAGTATGGTCGTATAGTAAATCATAGAAGTCCTAGAAATTTATGTTTCCGAAGTTTTAATTACCAAAAATTCTAGAAAAATCTTTAAAAATCTAAAATAACCTAAAATAATTCTAAATAAATATTTATATTAGTAAATATATCAAGAAATTTATTTTCTAATTAACTAAGAGAATACTCTAAAGAAATTTAATATCTATAATAAATATAATAATATAAAATATACACAAAATATCTATTTTTGGTGAGGGGGTTTACAGTGTGTTTTGAGTGAACCTCTGTAATATTTTACTACTATCAATAAAATTCCTCTCAAGCGTTTAGCTTCCCATCCTCTTTACGAGATACTCCAACTTGGCTCAAGGTTGAGGTATTCCTACTTGGCTCAAGGTTGAGGTAATCCTACTTCCTCGCAAGCATGTAGATTTATGGTTTAGTTATTATGTTTAAGTTATTTTTCTGTTATGGTTATTATTATTGTTAAAGTTGTTGGTTTAGTTAACTGCGATAGAGCTAGGATTTGTCAAAGCGATATGTCTTCTACCTAGTGGAACGACATCAAAGTCGCGTAGCCTTGTTATGCCGAGAGGGCAGTTGATGGCGTAAATCGTTGACAGCCGTGCTAGGTCTTTACTATCGTTAGATAAGTCTAAAACTTGAAAGTAGTTAACTAGAATAATAAAATTTTCATAATAATTCCCTTAACAGATTAGTAACTTAAGTATAATAACTAAACCATAAATCTACATGCTTGCGAGGAAGTAGGAATACCTCAACCTTGAGCCAACATGGCTCTGATACCAAGAAGGATCGTAAAGAGGATGGGAAGCTAAACGCTTGAGAGGAATTTTATTGATAGTAGTAAAATATTACAGAGGTTCACTCGAAACGAACTAAGCAAAAGAGCAGAGTAACAACACACTAGAATCAAAACATTTTAAACCCTTTAACCTCAGGAGGAGGTTTTAAAGAGATATGCTAAAAATATAAATACATATATATATTTAATATATATATAATCTGAGTATAATATATATATATATATATATATATATATATATATATATATATATATATATATATATATATATATATATATATATATATATAATATTTACATATATATAATATAATACATATAAAATATATACATATATATAGATATGTGTATATATATATATATAAATAAAATAAAATACATGTATATATACATATAATATATATAATAGTATACTATATATATATATAATAAATTATAGTATAATTATATAATATATATAATTATATGTATATTACCATATACATAAATATATATATATATATATATATATATATATATATATATATATATATATATATATATATATATATATATATATATATATATATATATATATATATTATAAAAAAATGCAAAAATACATATATATACGTATTTGTAATATATAATATAATATTATATATACATATTGTATATATGTACTTTATAATATAATATAATATAATATAATAATATAATACTAATTATTTAATATAAATATATATATATAATACATTATATATAAATATACATAGATATATATATATACATGTATATACATAAATATACATATTTATATTAAATATATAATAATATAGTATATATATACTGCATACAGTAATTTATAATATTAATATATAATTAAATACATATAATAATATATAAATTAATATATATATACATATATATACATACATATATAAAATTATACGTATATACGCGTATTTAGAGGGGGTATGTATACCTGACAGTGGGGGTCCCCTAGGCGGCGTCGCCGGCGGGAGGACGGCAGTGTTGCGGCCGGTGGATGGCCGGAACGGTGGCTGCAACAGCAGCTGCAGTTAACAGCAACAACAACAGCAGTGACTTGCGGCAGCTGCAGCGGCGCAGGCGGTGGCGGAGGCGGCGGTGCAGGGTGGGGTAACAGCGGAGGAGGTCGGGGCGAAGGGGTCGGGGGTGGTGGCGGTGGTCAGTGGTGGCCGGAGGGGGAGTTTGAGGCGGTCGGGGGAGGCTGGGGTGCAGTGGTCAGGAGGGTCGGTCGGGGGAGGCTGGGGTGCACGGTGTTTATTAATTATTTAAAAATAGGTAGGGCCATAATTTTAGTACGGTGTAAATATACTAAATGTAGCATACTCGGAGTAGAATAATAACTTTTTTTGTTTGGGCAAAACAGGTGCTTGTTGGGCCTCAAATCTCTATTGGAACAGAGATGGGTACCTATCTGGAAATTTAATTAAATAATTAATACGTACGTTTGTAACGATATTTGTGCGACTAAAACAAGGCACAAAACAGAGTATCTGGGAGTTGCACAAAGTTCAAAAAAATAGACTAGCATGTCTATTAGAGGTATGTGAACTTTGTTTGGGGATAACAGTTAGTGTAATGCTCTAAATAATTAGGTGATGGACAGGTGCACAAATCAATAGGATATGTAAGCAAAATAAATAGAAAAAAAATCTGTGATAAATCCTAATTTAGAAAAATAATCCTAATTTAATATTAAATGCTAAAATCTGGTCGAGGGAGTTTACATTTTGCTAATAAAAAATAATTAATTTGTAGTTGATGTCATGGAGACTTCAGTTTAAGCATTTGAATCATTTTTCATTGGTATATATGCTCCAAATAACCTTATCGGTTATTTAAGTGAAACTTTAGTCATTACATTGCTCCTCTTGATTATAGAACAATAGAAACATCTCTAGCTACAGAAAATCACTCAACCATTACATTATTGCCCCCATGATTTATTACCATGAAAATGAGCTTCTCTGCTATGTTCTTTTAGATTAAATATATTTCATCCTAGAGACTGACTATATAAAAATGTTCATGCAGTAATGGCTCATTGTCACGCCCCAGTCCCAAAATGCCAAGGGACTGAGCACGTGAGCAATGGCCAGCAGCACGCACCGATGGACAACCCAATTTAATGGATCCATCAGGGCATGCTTAAGCTGTAGTCTAACAGTAAGATGTTACAAGTCTCAGGTATTTCTAATCTCATCCATAGAACCATACAGATTAATGCCAGAAATATTGCAATGGAAATAAATAAGCAATATTAAATAAGGTTATCTCGGGAACAAATTCGAGAATTATTCTGTTACATATAAGAAGAAAGACAGAAAATAAAATACTGAAAAGGAAATACTGTGTAGCTGAAGCCGGTGCTCAGGTGAAGTCTTCGGCCACTATCTCGTCCTCAGTTCTGGGTTCTGCTCCAAGGAGTGCTCCTGTACCGTACACCTCGGGGTAGTTCTCTGCGGCTATACCTGGGGACATAGTCCATTCCAGGTCCTCAGGGGACATAACAAGGTACAGAAAATACAAGCCAAAACATATGCAGTGCGGCAATAAGATAAACAGCAGGGTAAATATGTAAACCAGCTAGTGATATGCAAGTGAGAGTCTTATTCATACTCAGGCTGAGACTACTACAGGATCAGTGTCGAAGAAATCATAGCAGTATTTTCTCGAAGAGCCAGAACTTGTGCCAAAGCTCTGTATCAGAGACTAAGACACCTCCAGATAATATTATTTACATTATAATCAGCCTTGATATGGTAATACTTTCCCCACCCCAAGTAATCTCACGTCACAGTTCCAGAAATATCAGGTACAAGTCACGCAAGATTGAACTAATGCAATGAGTCAGGATAAAATCTAAGCATGTAAACTATAATGACATGAAAATATAACCTATACGGAATCATCAGGTATTTCTCCGGCAATTCCGTCACATGAATAGTGTCAGGTGTCCTGGGTTAAGCAGTTAAACAAGTTTACTTAGGCATCTACAAGAAATCAAGTAAATACTATAACCAGAAATATCTGAGAATTGGCAAGCTTTACTTGCCCACTGATGTATAACCAAGTCCAGGAAATAGGTAGCAGAGCTGCAAGTTTTGGCAAGGTATACTTGCCTGTGGTTCTGGCTATGTTTGCAGTTCTGACTTCGGCGGAAATTGCAGGCGGTACTCCGGTTGCTGAAACAAATATCACCATCAGATCCAGAAAATATCAATCAGCTAGAAACGCATATCCTTGAGTCCAATTTGGAGACAAGGGCAGAAACGGCAGTTTCGGGTCAAAATGGGGTCCACATGTGGGCCCGCTTTGCACCGAAAAATGCGTCCGGGTCAAAGGTCTCCAAATTTACCAAACTTAGTGTCAACAGGTCAGAAACGCTGATACGAACCCAACGGAACTTTTAAAATTGAATTCCGATGAGCCGTTCACAAAATCGCCTGTCGAGCGGGGCATGTGGGGCCCACGACACGCGATTTCGTCAACGTTCTCAGAATCAAACAAAACTTGACCCACAGGACCAGCGTATCGCTACGAGTCTGATGGCGCAAGTTTTGTCTCGATCCGACATGTGTACACAAAGTTAGGGTGAATTACAGAAAAGGCGGATACGGGGCGATGTCCGCGGATATGCGTTGATTCCGGTGTGTACGCACATCCGAATCAACTTCTGTGAAATCTCGCATGTCCGTATCAACGATGCGCACGTATCGGTGAAGACCGTGTGCGACCAAGTCGTCCCGTTTGGCGGGGCAGACTCGGTTCTGGGGTGAATCAGGGCATTATTTTTCCTGTTTTTGGATTGCGGTTCACGATCGCCACAGGACGCGATGCACCGAGCGGGTTGCACAAGCACCGAGAGGGTCACGCAGGGTTCGCGACGCAATTGACGGAATCGAAAACAGAGCTACGAGGAGAAAGATACAGATACCTGAACAGGGCTAAGAAAACCGCGTTTTCTTCGTGTCCGACACGTGTCCGACACGTGTCTAGGGCTGTGTCCGTGTCTGCCCTAGGGTTTAGGGCTCTGGCCGGAGCTGGGAGGCGCTGCGACGGGGGAGGCCGGCCGGAGGGGGCTAGGGCGGCGCCTGCGATGCTGGGCGGAGGCGCGCGGCAGGCGGCCGGAGGCGGAGCACGGCGACGGAGGGGCTCGGGGTCTGCTGTCGGGAAAGTAGGGAGGAGAGGGAGACTGCCGGAGGGGGCTGGCGGGGCGAGTCACGGCGGGGGGAGGCGGCGCTGGGTGGCGCGGGAGCGGTGGCGGCGGAGTTGGGCAGGCGACGGACGCGGCGGCGGCGCGTGGCGAGGGGAGGCGGTCGGAGGGGTTGATCTGGCCGGAGGGGCGGGGGTTCTAGGGATTTTATAGGGTCGGGGAGGCCGAGGGAGGCGGCCAGGGAGGCGGGCGGAGCGGGCGTCGTGGCCGCGGGGCGCGGGTGAGGTGGCCGGGCGGGACGCCGGTGGACGCGGGCGGGCGCTGGCCGGGCGAGGCGGCGGAATTCGCGGGCAGCGAGTCGTGCGGGGGAGAGAGTCATGCGGGTCGGGTCGGAGTGGGTGCGGGTCTGGCAGACCCGGCCCGACCCGCTAGCCCACGGGTAGGGCTCGGTTGGGCTGGGCTTGGGTTGGTTGGGCTGGGCTTGGGTTTGGGTTTAGTTAAGAAAAAAAAAATAGTTTTGAGGTGAAAAAATAGGTCCTGGGCCCAATAAATTCCCAAAAAATTATCCTAAGTCTAGTTTTTCATTTTACACCATAAAATCTTATTTTTATCATATTTTAATATTAATTATTAGCATTAAAAATTATTTAATCACCAAAACACCTTGTTTAATTCCTGAAAAATACCGAAAAATCTCAAAAATTCTGAAAAATCCAGTTTTAAAAAATCTTGAAAATCAGGGGGTTTACAATATACCCCCCTTAAGAGGATTGCGTCCTCGCAATCAAAGAATAACCGGTCAACAGAGATGACACGGTTGCAAGTATTGTTCGAAAACACATCACAAGACACTTAGGTAAAATATCGTTTCCCTAAAAATGAAAGTTATGCACTTTCCAGAGTGAAGCAAAACTTGTTAAAGCAAAAGAACTACAAATTTTAGAAAACTAGGTTATTATTAACAAGTTCCAAATTACTAGGTTGGGGCTGAGGTCACGAACCAAATAGGCACGAGCTAAAACAATACTAGAAACGGTAGCTACGAATCACTTACGCGCATTAGCTACTCCACGAGTCTGCGCGTTCTCCACGGTCATCGTCAGGGCTTGTTCGCGTCCTTACAGTCGATTCTTCTGCTGCTGCTGAGCCTGCTGGAAGAGTAGTGTCTGGGGTATCAAAGGTGGCCTCGGCTGATACCCTCCTGGAGCTGGTGGTAGGACTTCTTCAACTCCCGTTTGTGGTGCTTCCAATGTTGGACAGGCTGGCCTCGGTACTGGTACCGTTTGTTGGTTAACCATTGGTGCTCCTCTACGCTCAGGGCATCCCTTCACTGAATGTAGACTGGATCCACAAGCTAAACATAGTCCTCTTTTGCATCTGCACTCGCTCTCCTGATGGCCTCTCTTGCGACAATATTGACAGATAGGGAGAAATAAGGCTCTTGGTGCTGCTTCCTGTGGTGGATTCATCTGAGGTCGCTTTGCAGCTCTTTCATGCTGTGCTTGGTCTGGTGCATGCGGCCGCTTCTGACTGGACTCTATCCTCGTGATGATCTCCATAGCCCGTGCTGCAGTAACAACGTCCGAGTAAGAGGTAGGTGCAACGGAGCTGATTAACTTTCGTAGCTCAGAGCTAAATCTGTCGATGAACTTTTTCGCTTGGTTTTGCTGAGCTTCTTCATGAACCTTCTGATGAGCTTGCATCATCGCGTAGAACATTCGAAACATTTATTGTTCGTCCATAGGCTGTCCCAGTGGAAAGGAAGGCATCGGTGGAGTAGACTGCGTCGATGGTGGAACGTCATCTTGATGGATTCTCGAGGCAGGCTGACTTGCTTGACTGCTTTGTGATGATTGACCTTCACCAACTGGTGTCACATCGTCTTCGTGGGTAACCACAACGCCTTATGGTGTTCCTGCATGAGCCTCGTTGCTGGCTTGTGGGTCCATTTCCCTACATCCAAAACAAACAATAAGCGGCGCACAGGAATCAAGGCAGGATGCAAGTAAATTATTTTTGAAGTCGATATAGAGATCAATAATGATTCAAGCAAGTGGATGAGATCCTAGAACTTATCATATTCTTATTGCAGGCTTGTTCGGTCCCTAAGTTAAAACCGAACAATTTAGTCGTAGACCTGCATGGGCCACCACAAAAACCATGTCACGCTCCAGTCCCAAAATGCCAAGGGACTGAGCACGTGAGCAATGGCCAGCAGCACGCACCGATGGACAACCCAATTTAATGGATCCATCAGGGCATGCTTAAGCTGTAGTCTAACAGTAAGATGTTACAAGTCTCAGGTATTTCTAATCTCATCCACAGAACCATACAGATTAATGCCAGAAATATTGTAATGGAAATAAATAAGCAATATTAAATAAGGTTATCTCGGGAACAAATCCGAGAATTATTCTGTTACATATAAGAAGAAAGACAGGAAATAAAATACTGAAAAGGAAATACTGTGTAGCTGAAGCCGGTGCTCAGGTGAAGTCTTCGGCCACTATCTCGTCCTCAGTTCCGGGTTCTGCTCCAAGGAGTGCTCCTGTACCGTACACCTCGGGGTAGTTCTCTGCGGCTATACCTGGGGACATAGTCCATTCCAGGTCCTCAGGGGACATAACAAGGTACAAAAAATACAAGCCAAAACATATGCAGTGCGGCAATAAGATAAACAGCAGGGTAAATATATAAACCAGCTAGTGATATGCAAGTGAGAGTCTTATTCATACTCAGGCTGAGACTACTACAGGATCAGTGTCGAAGAAACCATAGCAGTATTTTCTCGAAGAGCCAGAACTTGTGCCAAAGCTCTGTATCAGAGACTAAGACACCTCCAGATAACATTATTTACATTATAATCAGCCTTGATATGGTAATACTCTCCCCACCCCATGTAATCTCACGTCACAGTTCCAGAATATCAGGTACAAGTCACGCAAGATTGAACTAATATAATAAGTCAGGATAGAATCTAAGCATATAAACTGTAATGACATGAAAATGTAACCTATACGAAATCACCAGGTATTTCTCCGGCAATTCCGTCACATGAATAGTGTCAGGTGTCCTGGGTTAAGCAGTTAAACAAGTTTACTTAGGCATCTACAAGAAATCAAGTAAATACTATAACCAGAAATATCTGAGAATTGGCAAGCTTTACTTGCCCACTGATGTATAACCAAGTCCAGGAAATAGGTAGCAGAGCTGCAAGTTTTGGCAAAGTACACTTGCCTGTGGTTCCGGCTATGTTTGCAGTTCTGACTTCGGCAGAAATTGCAGGCGATACTTCGGTTGCTGAAACAAACATCACCATCAGATCAAGAAAATATCAATCATCTAGAAATGCCTGTCCTTGAGTCCAATTTGGAGACAAGGGCAGAAACGACAGTTTTGGGTCAAAACGGGGTCCACATGTGGGCCCACTTTGCACCAAAAAATGTGTCCGGGTCAAAGGTCTCCAAATTTACCAAACTTAGTGTCAACAGATCAAAAATGCTGATACGAACCCAACGGAACTTTCAGAATTGAATTCCGATGAGCCGTTCACAAAATCGCCCGTCGAGCGGGGCCTGTGGGGCCCACGACACGCGATTTCGTCAACGTTCTCAGAATCGAACCAAACTTGACCCACAGGACCAGCGTATCACTACGAGTCCGATGGCGCAAGTTTTGTCTCGATCCGACGTGTGTACACAAAGTTAGGGTGAATTGCAGAAAAGGCGGATACGGGGCGATGTCCGCGGATACGCGTTGATTCCGGTGTGCACGCACATCCGAATCAACTTCTGCGAAATCCCGCATGTCCGTATCAACGACGCGCACGTATCGGTGAAGACCGCGTGCGACCAAGTCGTCCCGTTTGGCGGGACGGACTCGGTTCCGGGGTGAATCAGGGCGTTATTTTTCCTGTTTTTGGATCGCGGTTCGCGATCGCCACAGGACGCGATGCACCGAGCGGGTTGCACGGGCACCGAGAGGGTCACGCAGGGTTCGCGACGCAATTGATGGAATCGAAAACAGAGCTACGAGAAGAAAGATACAGGTACCTGAACAGGGCTCAGAAAACCACGTTTTCTTCGTGTTCGACACGTGTCTAAAGCTGTGTCCGTGTCTAGAGGCCGGCCGGAGGGGCTAGGGCGGCGCCTGCGATGCTGGGCGGAGGCGCGCGGCAGGCGGCCGGAGGCGGAGCACGGCGACGGAGGGGCTCGGGGTCTGCTGTCGGGGAAGTAGGGAGGAGAGGGAGACTACCGGAGGGGGCTGGCGGGGCGAGCCACGGCGGGGGGAGGCGGCGCTGGGTGGCGCGGGAGCGGTGGCGGCGGAGCTGGGCGGGCGACGAATGCGGCGGCGGCGCGTGGCGAGGGGAGGCGGTCGGAGGGGTTGATCTGGCCGGAGGGGCGGGGGTTCTAGGGATTTTATAGGGTCGGGGAGGCAGAGGGAGGCGGCCAGGGAGGCGGGCGGAGCGGGCGTCGTGGCCGCGGGGCGCGGGTGAGGTAGCCGGGCGGGACGCCGGTGGACGCGGGCGGGCGCTGGCCGGGCGAGGCGGCGGAATTCGCGGGCAGCGAGTCGTGCGGGGGAGAGAGTCATGCGGGTCGGGTCGGAGCGGGTGCGGGACTGGCAGACCCGGCCCGACCCGCTAGCCCACGGGTAGGGCTCGGTTGGGCTGGGCTTGGGTTGGTTGGGCTGGGCTTGGGTTTGGGTTTAGTTAAAAATAAATAAATAAATAAAAATATATAGTTTTGAGGTGAAAAAATAGGTCCTGGGCCCAATAAATTCCCAGAAAATTACCCTAAGTCCAGTTTTTCATTTTACACCATAAAATCTTATTTTTATCATATTTTAATATTAATTATTAGCATTAAAAATTATTTAATCACCAAAACACCTTGTTTAATTCCTGAAAAATACCGAAAAATCTCGAAAATTCTGAAAAATCCAGTTTTAAAAAATCTTGAAAATCAGGGGGTTTACACTTGTCTTCATTCAAGTGAGAGAAAGAAGTTGATTGTAATATGTACTCATTGGTTGCATATTTTGAATTTGCTAAACTGGTTTTTTCAAGTTGTTGCATCTACATATATGAAGTATGCTAGAAGAAAGTCTTTAGAGAGACATCAATATGTACTTAACTTCTTCAGAAATAGGGAGATTGTGAATGAGTTAGTTTATATGAGTGAAACTCATTGTGAACAATTGAGGATGAGTAGACGTGATTTTCATGTTTTGTGTGAAAAACTTGAAAGAGATAGTGGTTTAAAGGCATCAAAGAATTTATTGGTGGATAAGCAAGTGGAAATATTTCTTCGTATCATAGGACATGATATAAAAAATTGAAATATCAAATTTTATTTTAAGAGATCGGGAGAGACAGTTAGCAAGTATTTCAACAATGTTTTGCATTCTATCATACGTTTTCAAGGAGATTTATTGAAAAAACCAGAATGATCCACTTATTTTCAGAGTCATCCCGAGGCAACAAAATTTAGAGATGCACCGGTACTATGATGAGTTGAGCTTAATCTTTGGGAAAGACCGTGCTACTGAAAATTTTGCAAAGACTACTGCTGATGTGGTTGAAGAGTTGGCGAATCAAGAGGCTAACTAGCCCGCCCTGCAAGGCCATAGTGAGCTCAGCAGTCAGCCCCTGGCTTTTTATCATTCTGGCGAGCTATTTTTTTGCTTTTCGGTACCTGCATCCTCAAATGATTCCTAGATTCCACTTTCTTCTAATTTATTAGATTCTGATGTGACCTTAAGGAGACAAAAGAGAAAGCGTGATGATACAGACTTTTTTGTTGAAGGCGTTCAGAGTGCAGCTCGTATCATTGCTATTGAGATTAGGGAGTCATCATGTCGTTTGAGTCGTCCTTTGGGTGAAGAGGCAAGTGAGCACCAAAAAATGATATATGATGAACTAAAAAAGTTACCTGGACTTACCATGACAGAGAGGCACATAGCTTACTTCCTTATCGTTTGTGATTCTAGCAAACTCAACTTATTTTTTAGTGTTCCCGATGAAGAGAGAAAAAATTGGGTGAAAAGTCTTTTAGAGTTTGCGTAGAATTATAAGTATTTTACATACACTTTGCATGTTATTTAAGCAATAACATGATTAAACGAACTTGAATCCTGTAGTTCATCATCTATCATTTCCTGTAATTTCTTCTTTTTCTGAGATGGAATGAAGTTTATTGAAGGTTCTCGTAAGTATTAGATTTTTTTTTTTTGTTATCGTCTCGTAAGTTTTTTACTTTTTTACATGATACGATGTGATATTTTATTTTATTTGGTTAATGGATATTTTTTATTAATTATAAATAATAAATTTGGCCAAAAAATATACATATAAATATCAAGGGTATATTTGTCAAAATAATACAGATAATAATTTTATTCGATTACATTACATGTTAAACCAAACACTTGAATGTAATTGGCATTACATTGCATTGTTTAATTACATGTTCCAACCAAACATGATAATGTAATTGTAATTCTATAACATTACAAACTCAATTACATTACAAACTCAATTCCATTGCGATTACATTACGATGAACCAAACGGACCCTTAGTGTGTGTAAAATATTTGAGGGATTTTCAACCAAATAACAAGATATGGGGCCACTCGTATGAAATTATGGTACATCTATATATGAAACAATAATGCTAAGTTTACTACCAAATGCTTACAACCTTCTTACAACCCTCTCACCCTCCTGTTATGTGGGCCACCTCCGACCCCACCTCTCCTCTAATGAACGATCGCCACGTGGCGTTCCGGCCACGTGGCGGCCATCCGGACAGCCATCGGGGTCACCCAGACAGCCATCGGGTCCCACCTCTCCCCCTCCTCCAATGGACGGCCGCCACGTGGATGCCACATGGATGCCATGTGGTAGTTGTAAGAGAGTTGTAGGCATTTGGTTGTAGTCATAGCAGTATGAAAACAACACTATCACAGTCATCGAAATGTACATATATATTATAAATATCTTTAAAAGTCTCTTGATGACAAAGCTATAAGAGTACAATTTGGCCACTTCTTGACTACAAGGAAAATCTCAACTGTGCTCTTAATTCTTTCCATAGAGGGGAAAGAAAGAGAGTTGGAAAGAATAAATTTTTTTTTGGGTAATATTCTATTCTCTTTGGTTTTTTAACCCTACTTTTTGGTAGAACTTTTGACCATATACTTGTTAACTAATAAAAGATTGATGTTATATTTTATTTTCATGTATGATTAGCAAGAATTTCCATTATGAGAGTGTTTTTTTTTTGTTTATTTATCCTTACTCATTGCAGAGAACTGCAGAACTTGAATTCATTGTCCGACACGCCTCAACGAGGACACGGCACCGGTCTTCGTAGTGTCCATTCTTCCCTCGTTATTTATTTACTTACGTTTAGCATAGGACTGAATTTAGGAAACTGTACGCGAAATATTGGCCGGGCCATGTTGTATCGGATACAATCCGGACCCTCCGAAAATACTTAGGACACACCTAAGTAGGTGCTGCGCTTCCGTGCTTATTTTACACTTTGATGTAGCTGAACAAGTTTCCAGTAATTTCTTGGAAGTTACAGAAATTGGGTAACACTGAGGGGGACAGAACCCAACTTGGGTACCGAATCTCACTGACTTTTTGAGTAATCGGCAATAATGTAGCACTTGTCGCATGCATCCATGTGCTCCCAGTCTCCACCTTCCTTGAATCCCTCCTTGTGGATCGGTATTTTTGTTTCGGCTTTTCTCGATCTCCGGCATAGTTTTGCATCGCGGTCCATTTCTCTATCGATCTAGCTATATCAGCCTCCACATGGAGATCATTAAATGAGCCGGAGGTGCCCCTGGTAGGCCAATGCTCTCACACCTTGTCGAAAGCCAAAGAGCTCTTATGCGGTAGACCCGGAAAATGAACATTTCGTGTATGGTTCGCTTGTGATTTTGTTCGTCCTTAACACAGTGAATCTAGTACCAGGTTTGTTATGTGTGATTGAAATTCTGCAGATGAAGATATGTTTGTTGGTATTTTTTTGTCCTTCACTTATATAACTTTATTTTGTATGGATAGAGATTCCCTGTTGTTGTAACACATATTTGACTTTCTTTTATGTTTTTGTTTTATTAGTAACACACATTTGACCGGTTGTTGGAAGTAGACCGCTATACTAGCTGCTACCAGTAGTTCTTTGGAGTGAGGCTTTGCAGATAAGGGGGGAAGCCAGGGAAATCTAGTGGTTGCCAAATGGGTTTCCTGAAGCTTTTCGAAACCGCGTCAGTTCCGGTCCTGAATGTGCTACTGGTGACTGCTCTCGGATCGTTTATCGCAACGGATTACGTTGGTATTCTAAATGAGGATGCCAGGAAACATCTAAACAACGTAATTTGTGGATTTTTGTGTGCAATATTCGAATTTCACTTTTGTTAAGTCGAAGGATGGATATTGTTACTGACGTAATTTTATGTGTTCTTACTGCTTTTTCTTGGTTTAATATCCATGTTTGCTTAATTATAAAGAGTAAGCCGTTATTGCTGTCCCAACTTAATGAAGGAAACATTGCCCTGCCTTACAATTTGGAATTATGTCTAGTTACTAGGTCATATGATATAATGTAAATAACTAACTGGATCTTTCTTTTTATGAGCAGGTCGTGTTCTATGTATCTAATCCAGCCCTTATAACAACCAATTTAGCTCGAACGGTCACATTGGACGGCTTGCTTCTATTGTGAGTTGCATGTGATATTTTTTGTAACTCCTACTGGTGAAATCATCATGATAAAATTTTAATGCTATTCATCTACATGCGATAGCAAATACTAAATCATGTATCATGTGTAGCACTAATCTGTAATTTTTTCTTATATTCCATTGCAAAAGAAGCAGACTAACCACCGTATTAGAACCCGTAAATGGTGACAGGGAGTCGGTTGTTGTAAATTGTTGTTAATATATGATTAGATTCAAGTCTATTTTTATGTATCTCTTATACGTATACGGATTCCTTCTCCTATAATGGAGTTGTTTCGGAGATCAGCGAGGAGGATAATATGATTGAGATTGACATTGCAAGCACTCAATCCCAAGCACTTTTGATCAAAATAGGTGAGCAGAAGAAGTACTTTTGATCAAAAGAGGTTTCATTCCGACTTTGCTGATTTTGTTTTTGTTTGCAAAAATAAAAATAAAAATGAAAGCACCCTAGAAGTGGGTGGGTGGGGGGGAGGGGGGGGTGGGTGGGGGGAGATGGTGAATATGTTTTAACTAATGATCAAGCAAAATTAAGAATGCTGATAAACAATTTAAAATTTATTGCTAGAAAAGGGCCAATAAAATCGACATCCGATGTATCCTGGTATCCTCCGTGAGCAGGGGCGGATCCATAAATCGAAGCTGGGATGGGCTGCAGCATATTCAGGTGGGCTAACTTATATAAAAAATCAAATATCAAAAAAATATAAGAAAAAAGAAAAGAAAATTTCTTTTTTGGGGTGGGCTCCAACCCACTCCACCACCATGCTAGATCCGTCCCTGTCCGTGAGACACTCCAGTCCCATAACTCTCTCCGGCTTTAACCTGCTATTATAACAAATAGTTATGACATGAGCTTTGATCCGAAGGCTCGCCAACTTCTTATACACGAGCTTTGATCCGAAAGCTTGCCTACTTCTACACAAGCTTTGATATGAAGACTTGCAGACTTTAACCTCTAAGAAAGATTTTGATCTTCTCACAAATAATGAAGATCTTCTTTACAACTCAATACAACTCTATCTCAATATGATTTGGCAAGTGATAGTTTTTTTTATGTGGAGAGATTTGGCTTCTAAAAGATAGAAAGTGAAGGCTCCAAGAAGTAGAAGATGTAAGAAACCAAACAATACACTTGGGTTTATATAGAAGAAGAAAACAATCCAGAATTTACTATGCAGATAAATATGATGGCATGATGCGTACGCTCGGTGGGTATGTACATATCAAAGATGCAAAGAATCTCGTATCATTGCATATGTTGGACTCTATTGGATATGAATTTCTGGAGAGGGGTGGAGTTTTAAGAGTGACCTAGTACCGTGCTAATGAAGGAAGAAAACTGCACATTATTTATCGATTTAGGGGAAAACTATGCTAGGTGGTGCTCTTATAATTTCTGCGGTGAAAGTGATGATATTCTGGATGCTTTGTTTGCAGTGGGCCAGTCTTCCATAGCTTTAGGACGAGTTACTGTTTCAATTGATACAAGTGTGACAGTAACTCGTGGTTTATGAGATCGTGACTAATGTTTGAAGGTTGAAGATTGCTACGTGCTATCGTCCTCGTTGGAAATCGTGATCCAAGGTAGTGATTCTTAGGATTTGATAATGTTTTTTAAGTTGGATTAAGACTTCTTGATAAGTGTTGGTCATATAAGGACTTATTCGGTGTTAGCCAATAAAACAACATAAAGCATATTCCTAGTGCTTAAAAAATGAAAGAGAAGACCCTGGGGACTCGTTAACCTTTCCACACTCTAGCCGCCTCTGCCCTAGGGTTTGCGCCCCCGGTGGATCCGACGGTCGGAGCGCCCTTCGCTGCCTCATCCACGACTGTGTGCATCCCTCCACTCTCTAAGTCACCTCTGGTAAGTTTATCACCCCAATCTCCTCTGACGGAATGAAAGATGGAAGGCGGCTCTCCATTGGGCGTGACCTAATGCTGGAGAGTAGCGGCGGCTGTAACACCCCGTTCCGCTCAAGCGGACTGCCGTCCCAAACGGCAATCGTGTAGCTGTCCCGACCTGCTTTGCCTCAAATGAGAAACAAAGGATATCCAGACTTGTCCCTACAGGAATCCGGCTTGGACTTTCAGAGGCTCGCTCAGACGTATCGCTCTACCGAGGCGAATCATCGCTAAGGTGGGTGGCTACAGTGAACTTGTCTTTGCTTAGCCAGCACACATAAAATCTGGAATAATTATGCTAGTCGCTAGGTGATTCACCCCTGCATGCTAATAAATCCAACGCACCTAGCTAAGGGAATAATCCCAACCTGTATTGCTATGCTAGAACATGGAAAAGGAAATACTGCTTATATTCAGACCCTCGCATGCTAAGTCCCTTAACGGTTTCATCTCTCGGACTACCTTCGGGCCCGAGCAACGTGCCTGCTTATGTTCCTAGAAACGCATGCTTGTCTGCTTGATAGTTACCGTGTTTTCATCCAAACTCCGGGAGACTACTCAGTAGTCGTTCTGTGTATGATTGACCCTGCAAGTATCCAGGACCGTTAGGTCACCAGGCAGCCCCGAACCAGGGGAATGCATCAAGGCAAGTTATTGACTGTACAGAATCATGATTCAAGTATCTCTTGTACTCGTGTTCTTGTGTGCACTCGTGTTCTCTTGTTCTAGTGCACTCTTGTTCTCGTGTATCTTGTGATAATTGGAAAGACCCAACGATTGCATGTCGCGGACAACTCGGAAACGAGGTATAGTTCCACGGACGGTCACCGGCGCACTGGGACCGATCCGATCCGGATGGAACTCACGTTATTGTACAGTCCATTGTGCTGGACGGGATGGCATGTAGCGCTCCTTGTTCTTTCGCTGCATACATTCTCTCCAGTGACTGAACCGTATTGTATAGTCCATTGTGCTGGACGGAATGGCATGTAGCGCCCTTGTACTATTGTTGCATACCATTACCGCCAGTGACTATTGTCCATAATGGCTTTGCCAGCGACCGTGTTCATATAGATAAGTCATCCTCGCTTAGCGGCTATCCGCGTGCGAGTCACTGCACCGCAACAACTGAACACCTGAACGATCATGTTTAAACGACCCTTCGTGTATGCATATGCTTGCCTCCTGAATGTTTATACATGCCTCTGCTCGAATTAACAATGTTGCCTTAATGTTGCCTTGGACAGGGAAGAGATGGTAAGTTGGTAAGTCTCGTCGTGTTTCCTCTCATGTTGCACGGCGCACTGCCCGACACGTTAAGCTGTTCAATGATTGCATGAAACTGATCCTAAGGCAACTAGAAAGACAACTTAATAGTTGTGCACGGAACCTGTATTACGTGTTTGGATTTGTCGAGCGGGCGAGTAGCTTCCCCACCAGTGCATTCAATGTACTGATAATCCACCAGTTTGTATGCAGGGTGCGGGAGAACCTCGTTCGGTGCGGACGCCTCCTTCGTGCGTGCTAAGGCCAGGAGTTCCCTCTGAAGCCTTGCAACGGTGCGTCCGGAACTGAAGCACATATACATGACATAAGTTGTGAACATCGTCTGACCATCGCCTGTACATTCATTCCACAGTTGTAGCCATTTGGCACGCTTTTACTGTTTCAAAGAGAGAGGCTTGAGCGACTTGTAATCTCGGCTATACGCCGCCTGTAATACATGTTTCATATCAATAAAGAGATTACCTTACTTGTTTCGATGCTTCCGCTATATTTGTCGACTCAGTGAACCTGTTACCGATCGCCTATGCGTTCATGACTCCGCTGCACTCGGACAATCTGTGCGACTCTGTGGCTTAGAACTCTTGCTACTAGCCAATGAACCATGGCCTTGCACGGGCGTGGATCACGCTCGTGCGGCATCACGCCCGGATGGGTTAAGCGATCGTTCCGCGGGAGCGTTGGCGAGGGTGATTCCCGCCTAGCGGGAACGGCCGATTTGCCTGCGGGAGATCGGGGCGTGACAGGTTGGTATCAGAGCCTGGCTTCTACGTCTTTGGACTTCGATTCGATATCTCTGTTTCGACAGCTCGTTCGTGGGTTATGTGCACGCTCTCTCTCAATGTCTCGATGGGATGTTCCAACAATAAGTCTAAATACTTTCAAAATACGTTTTGAATGATATGCTTGTTTGTCTGGTTGTATGCTGCGAGTGGCTTTTGTGCCAACCTGTGCGAACCCTTGAGAGTATCGCTAGTAGCTTGTCCGATTTTCACTAACCCTAAGTTTGGTTGAATGCATCTATTCGAGGGACGCCTTGAACTAGTGCACCATCCAAGACTTAAGAAAAGGTGAAACTCGAGTGCTAAGACTTCGCTATCACTAAGCTGGTTGACGTGTTCACGCTAGAGGGTACCTTCGAAAGTGCGCACGATCCAGTCTAAGCGATATGCTGATTTCGACGCTTGTGCAAGTGAAGATCCAAATGAACAAGTGCAACGACTTGTCTAGGATTGCCTCAACCCTAGATTACTGCTTGTCCTTAGTAAGTCTCGAGGACGAGACTTTTTCTAAGTTGGGTAGGATGTAACACCCCGTTCCGCTCAAGCGGACTGCCGTCCCAAACGGCAATCGTGCAGCTGTCCCGACCTGCTTTGCCTCAAATGAGAAACAAAGGATATCCAGACTTGTCCCTACAGGAATCCGACTTGGACTTTCAGAGGCCCGCTCAGACGTATCGCTCTACCGAGGCGAATCATCGCTAAGGTGGGTGGCTACGGTGAACTTGTCTTTGCTTAGCCAGCACACATAAAATCTGAAATAATTATGCTAGTCGCTAGGTGATTCACCCCTGCATGCTAATAAATCCAACGCACCTAGCTAAGGGAATAATCCCAACCTGTATTGCTATGCTAGAACATGGAAAAGGAAATACTGCTTATATTCAGACCCTCGCATGCTAAGTCCCTTAACGGTTTCATCTCTCGGACTACCTTCGGGCCCGAGCAACGTGCCTGCTTATGTTCCTAGAAACGCATGCTTGTCTGCTTGATAGTTACCGTGTTTTCATCCAAACTCCGGGAGACTACTCAGTAGTCGTTCCGTGTATGATTGACCCTGCAAGTATCCAGGACCGTTAGGTCACCAGGCAGCCCCGAACCAGGGGAATGCATCAAGGCAAGTTATTGACTGTACAGAATCATGATTCAAGTATCTGTTGTACTCGTGTTCTTGTGTGCACTCGTGTTCTCTTGTTCTAGTGCACTCTTGTTCTCGTGTATCTTGTGATAATTGGAAAGACCCAACGATTGTATGTCGCGGACAACTCGGAAACGAGGTATAGTTCCACGGACGGTCACCGGGGCACTGGGACCGATCCGATCCGGATGGAACTCACGTTATTGTACAGTCCATTGTGCTGGACGAGATGGCATGTAGCGCCCCTTGTTCTTTCGCTGCATACATTCTCTCCAGTGACTGAACCGTATTGTATAGTCCATTGTGCTGGACGGAATGACATGTAGCGCCCTTGTACTATTGCTGCATACCATTACCGCCAGTGACTATTGTCCATAATGGCTTTGCCAGCGACCGTGTTCATATAGATAAGTCATCCTCGCTTAGCGGCTATCCGCGTGCGAGTCACTGCATCGCAACAACTGAACACCTGAACGATCATGTTTAAACGACCCTTCGTGTATGCATATGCTTGCCTCCTGAATGTTTATACATGCCTCTGCTCGAATTAACAATGTTGCCTTAATGTTGCCTTGGACAAGGAAGAGATGGTAAGTTGGTAAGTCTTGCCGTGTTTCCTCTCATGTTGCACGGCGCACTGCCCGACACGTTAAGCTGTTCAATGTTTGCATGAAACTGATCCTAAGGCAACTAGAAAGACAACTTAATAGTTGTGCACGGAACCTGTATTACGTGTTTGGATTTGTCGAGCGGGCGAGTAGCTTCCCTACCAGTGCATTCAATGTACTGATAATCCACCAGTTTGTATGCAGGGTGCGGGAGAACCTCGTTCGGTGCGGACGCCTCCTTCGTGCGTGCTAAGGCCAGGAGTTCCCTCTGAAGCCTTGCAACGGTGCGTCCGGGACTGAAGCACATATACAAGACATAAGTTGTGAACATCGCCTGACCATCGCCTGTACATTCATTCCACAGTTGTAGCCATTTGACACGCTTTTACTGTTTCAAAGAGAGAGGCTTGAGCGACTTGTAATCTCGGCTATACGCCGCCTGTAATACATGTTTCATATCAATAAAGAGATTACCTTACTTGTTTCGATGCTTCCGCTATATTTGTCGACTCAGTGAACCTGTTACCGATCGCCTATGCGTTCATGACTCCGCTGCACTCGGACAATCTGTGCGACTCTGTGGCTTAGAACTCTTGCCGCCAGCCAATGAACCATGGCCTTGCACGGGCGTGGATCACGCTCGTGCGGCATCACTCCCGGATGGGTTAAGCGATCGTTCCGCGGGAGCGCTGGCGAGGGTGATTTCCGCCTAGCGGGAACGGCCGATTTGCCTGCGGGAGATCGGGGCGTGACAGTGGCGACATTAGAAATGAGGCTGAGGGCTGGAAGACAAGGAGGAATGGCCGGATCCATACGAGGTTACCATGTCTACGGTCACGAGGCGGCGACCGAAGGTGGTTCTCCATAGGGCGCAACGAAAGGTGGTTCTCCATAGGCCGCGAGATCGATGAGAGGACAGAGGGGAACTGATCGGAGGGGAACTGATCAGAGGGAAGGAGGCTCTCGTCGATCAAGGATCTAAAATCGGGGGCAGTTATTGCAGACCCCGAAGATAGGAGTCAAGAGCCACAAGGACCCTCCCCTGCTAGTACTTCCGTAGGTGGCAGGTAGGGACGCCCCATCCAAGGGATGTTCAGTTGGGATGCCTAGGGGGGAGGGTTGGGGGTTATCTCGGAGCCCCGCGGGAAGGAGCATCCCTTTACTCTGTTAAAGGCAGCTCCAAGCAAGCCTTGGTTCTTCACTTCTTCACTTCTCCAACCTCTAAATCCTGGGCTTCTGTGTGTGCATCTGGCAACTTTCAGCCATTTGCAGCAAAGGCTAGGGCCCAATATGTTCACCATGTCTCTGTGAATGAGGTGTCCACGGCGGATATCACGTCTGAAGACCAAGGAGAAGCTGAATGCTTCTGGGAGAAGGCCATTATTCTCTATCTGCTTCGGACCAGAGTCAGCTACGCCTCTGTTTCAAACACAGTTAGGAGATTGTGGCAGCCTCGAGAGGCTATGTCTGTCTTCTCTAGGAAAAATAGGTTCTTTCTGTTCAAATTTGAATTGAAGAATGATGTTGAACGGGTGTTAGAAGGAGGTCTATGGACTTTTAATGGCAAGCTAACTATCACAAGGCGGTGGGATTCCGAGATGAGTTTTGAAAGTGATCGTCTGTCCAAGATTCCTATCTGGATTAGGTTACCGTAACTGCCATTAGCGATCTGGAATGCTTCGGCTATTATGAAGTTAGCTTGCCTAGTTAGGAACCCTCTGAGAATGGACGACACCATTGCACTTCGACATAGATTGGCGTATTGTCACGCCCAGTCCCAAAATACCGAGGGACTAGCCACGTGGCAATGGCCAGCAGCACAACTCCAATGGGCAAACCCAATTTAATAGACCCGTTGGAGTGCACTTAAGCTGTAATAAATATAAATGCAGTCTACACCGTCTATTACAGAATAATTCTAATCTCATCCACAATAAGAAACATAACTAAATATGATAGACTAATCAAGATAATAGATAAAGGAAATAGTCCATCATTAAGTCAACATTTGTAGTGTCTCGGGGAACAACCCGATAAAATAAGAAAAGAGAATAAGTCCATGAGTCAAGATATAAAATAACTGTAAGCATAAATAACTGAGTATGTATCAGAATACTCAGGAGAAATCCTCTGGCACAACCTCGTCCTCTGGTGCCAGTACTGCTCCAGCGTCAGCTCCTGTCTCGTATATCTTAGGGTATTACTCCTCTGCTGTACCTGGGGACATAATCCGGATCCAGGTCCTCAGGGGACATAACAAGGTACAAGAATAACTCAAGCCAAATGAAATGCAGAAAATAAAATAGATCCTCAGGGCAAGCTATGTAACCATCTAAGTGAAATGCAAATGAGAGCATCACTAGTACTCAGGCTGAAACCACTACAAGCTCTGTGTCGGGGAGCCGGTAGCAATAATAATATCACGTAATGGGCCAAGCTCTGGAACAGAGACTAAAGCACCTCAATAATAAAGTAGATATGTATATAATCAGCCTGTAGCCTGTGTGTCTCACCCCACCCAATGTAATCACACGTCTCATGTCTACGACGTCTCATGTCTATAACACGCAAGATCATGACCTTTAGCTAGTACAGCGAGTCATAATGATATCTATGTATATGCAAGTCTCATGTCACGAATCCTGTAAGCCTATGCAGAATAAGCATGAATAACTCAAGAAAGATTCTGTCACATTAATAGTGTCAAGTGTCCTATGGTATGACATACTTGGTAAAGCAAGCACATAAAAATATAGGATCGTGGTATCAACTCTCTAAATGTCCTTACACGACTCCGCGTACGACGTCGACACCCGAATCTTGTTCGGACGTTAAGCAACGTCTCACGGTCCTAGGTTGAACAGGTACATCACAAAAGTATATATATATAGAAACAACTCAAGCAAATAATATCACAAGATCTACGATAAGTTGGCAAGGTACACTTGCCTGAGTTCTGATCTTCGACAGTTGCTCCGATATAAGTGGAATCTCCAGGTACGCCTCCGGATGCTGAAACAAACATTATCATTGCTCTCAGAATACTTAAAATAGCTAGGATTGACTACCCATAAGTCCAATTTGGACACAGGAAAAGAATTGACAGTTTCTGGTCAAAGCGGGGTCCACATGTGGTCCACTTCACACCGAAAAATGTGCTAGAGATAAAGTTCTCCAAATTCGTCAAACTTAGTGTCTACGAGTCCAGAACGATGATACGAACCCAACGGAATGTCCATAACTTGATTCTGATGAGCCGGTCATGAAATCGTCTGTCAAGTGGAATCGTAGGGCCCGCGAAACGGTGTTTCGTCAACGTTCTCAGAATCGAACCAAACTTGGGTCACAGGACCAGCGTAACGCTGTGAATCCGATGGCACAAGTTTCGTTGTGAAACGACAAGCACACACGAAATTATGACGAATGTCAGAACATGATGATACGGGATTTTTAGACGGATACGCGTTGATTCCGGTGTGCACGCACATCTAAATCAACTTTCGCGAAATTCTACACGTCCGCATTGACGATACGCGCCTTTCGGTTCAATTCGTACACGACGAAGTCGTCTCGTTTAGCGGGATGCATCTCGTTTCGAGAAAATTCGGATTTAGAAAACCAAATTTTTGGTCAAATTCAGCAGCAAATAAAACACATCGTACAACGAATTAAAATAAACTAATTAAAGACTAAAATTTGGTTATGTAGTCTAAATTATTGTTCAAGCAGAATTTAAAAATATTAACTAGATTGGAAGAAAATCAACCATGAACATGGGTGGTTGAAACATTTTCTGAACTACAAACTGGATTATTTTTTTCCTGTTTTGCGTCGCGAATTACGACCGACACAGGACACGATACACCGAACTAATTATACAGGGTTCAAGAGGGTCATGTGGTCTTCGCATAGGATTCGACAGGTCGATATTTTGATTACTGTAAAGAGAGTTACAAGGTGGGAAGATGGGTACCTCGATGCTTGCTGCTGCTCGAAATTTTGGGTGGCTGTGCGGAGGCGTCTTGCCTCTTCTATGTGACGAGATGGGGATAATTGATATCTATCGTCCATCTTGAGGGGGAGTGTTGAGAGTATTAGTGGGTGTTTAGTCCCACATCTAGTAGAATAGTAGAGAGACGGGTTAGCCTCTTCTATATATATGTAGTCCAATCCATCAATAAAATTAAGCCAAGTATTAAACCAAGTTTCTATTACTCCTAGGTAATAAATCTAGGTGTTTTAATTAATGATTTTTAACACTAATGGATTGATATCCACCAAGTGTTAGTGTTGTGTCCCCAAGGAATTTTGTGTCCCAATGAGGGTGTGTTTGTGTCCATGTGTCCTAAATAGGATACCTAACGTCGTGTCAAAAGACTACTTAAAATGCATGGATTAATATAGAGTTTTTGCATAAACAAGGTTAATAAAGTATCTTGGTTTGGTATCCTAAATTGTGGGTGTATAAATATACACAAGGGTATATATATATATGTGTGTGTGTGTGTAAGAGAGAGAGAGAGAGAGAGAGAGAGTGCAGGAAGCATTAGCAGAAGCAGCCTGCAGCAGTTGCAGCAGCTGTAGCAAAATGCAGCAGCAGCAGTAGCAAGCAGCAGTAGTGGCATCACCACCACCTCTTTATCTTGATCAAGGGTGAGAGTGTGTGTATGTGTGAGTGAGTGTCAAGTGTGAGTGTTTTAAGTAAATGAGATGTGTAGTGAATTTATTGTCGAGTATAGTTAGTGTGTTATGTATAAGATACAAGTATCCTAAAGGGTTAGATGTGTTGTGTATATTTGGGTATGATTCATGACAAGGTAAGTGCCAAGGTAAGTTGGGTATTGGTTAGATAAGTGTTATAGTAAATACTAAGGTATTGGAATACCATGGTATTGGAATACCATGGTATTGAATTAGAAAACTGGAAGTATTATATAAGGTATAATAAGTGTTATAATAACCTACAATATATATATATATATATATATATATATATATATATATATATATGCTACTTTGAACTATATAAACTATATTTTAGTATAAATTACTTATTATATAGGTATCACAAGTAGATAATATTAAACCTATTATAAACCTACCTAGATAAGTTACCACTGGAGTAGGTAATTGTACCGAGAAACCTAATAACTCAAGAGATAGAATAGACTTTCTTCCATTTCACCCAATGATACAATTTATTCATAAATAGGTTTCTTGGACTCAGATTTGTTACATGACACATATCACCAGCCCAGGACGACAGGCGAGTACATTCTCTGATTGTTTTCATTACTTGATAGTTTCAATACTTCATGTTCTAGCTATGTCTTACTATCACGTTTGATATATGGATTGGTATTGTATGGATTCTCAGTTTGAATGGTGATTCTAATGCTGGTCATGTTTCAAGTGGGTTATGTGGTGCAGGTTGGTTATATTGTTGTTCATGATCATGTATCTTATGTCTATCTTGCTTAACGATTTTCATGTTTCTAGAATTATTGTATCATACCTTGAATCCATGAGTATTAGTTGGAAAAGGAAAAAAATACTAAGTAGATGTGTGATCAAAGCCCGTCTTTCATGTTACTTTTATGTGAATATCAAATCATCCAATTCATGTATGATTATGCCAAATCCATTTCATGTAAATAGCCATCGACCGATGTGCCAGATTCCTTTAGCCGATCACATGTTGAAAGTAGTATTTTAAATCACTTAGAGTGATTACAGTATTTACTTTTGTCATTCCGATACTTTGCTACTATGATCATGGATTTCTCGTGATTACTTGTTTTATCATAGGTATCGTATCATGCTTCTGATTTACCGTCTTTCAAGTATTACATACCTATTACAGTCTTATAGTCTCTACCATGTATTTGGAACTGCTTTCATTGATGTACTTTCGCTCCAATTTTGACATGGATATGTTAAAATTTAGGAGATAATTTTGAGGACCAGTTCACTACATATTTTGGGGCCCAGGAGGACCTTGTAGCCAAGCTTGATCCTGCCCTTCCGGAGGATCATGGAGACCTCGCAGCGGAGATCTAGGCTCAAACTACTTTAGACAGCTTATAGAACACTATTATATTTGTCCAGATTTTGTCCCCGGTAGTCTACTGTCTTATGTAATACTTTTCGATCTAGACTCTTTGAAGTTGTTTGACTTGAAACTTGATATATACATAGGTCTTAATATTCATATTATTTTTTTGGTGTTATCTTCCTTAGAAAATGTAATATGAGTACTATGATTTATTTCATATATATTGCATTAGTTGTTGGATATTTGTGAGTTACCAGACAGCATTCTACCGTCTATACACTAGGGCGTACGCTGGACGTACCCACGTACTCGTGTCTGAATTATCGGGTGCGGGTCGTGACAGTTAACACATGTTAAGAAGTTCCTTCTTCAATTTTCTTAGGGGCTATTTGGATGCTTGTAGCTCCTCGAAAGTGTGAAAGTATCACTTACAACATGTTGTAATTCAGTGCACTTGTAATGAAAGTGTGAATGTATCACTTTCCAAAATATGTTTGGATACAGATTTTTTTGTCCCCCGCAAGTGAGGAGTTTTAAACCATTTTGTTTTGATGCAACATGAAAGTGTAGGTGAGAATTAAAAAAGTAGAGAGCATAGCCACTTGCAATTGAGTTGCAATTCATTTCTCCTTCAACTGAGAAAGAAATAAATGACACTTTCAGTTGTAATGAAATGTTATATCACAACCACTTGCAATGGAGTTTCAAGAGAGATCCAAACACTGAAACTACCTCCAACTGACCGGTAAATTGCAATGAAAGTGACAGTTTCAAGCCACTTTCAATGCACTCTCACCTATCCAAACAGGTCCTTAGTGAAGACTTGGTTAAGTAACTTCCAGAGAGGGCTTTTATCTTGTGTGCGACATGCTATTGCTCCCTGTGACTATGTAGTGAATAAAACTTTCCTTTAGTATTGCATGTCAAGAGAATGTTAGAATTGTTCAGATGTATTCTAGTGATGTTCTGAGAAACAAGAAAAATACTAGAACTTAATTTAGAGCAGTGACTTACTATGAATGGCATTTGTATTTAAAATTCTTTTAGATGAAGTGAGAATGAGCTCCCTTTGGCTTGACGTGCAGGTGGTTTATGCCAGTCAATATACTTCTCACTTATATTTTTGGTTCTGCTTTTGGATGGGTTGTTATCCAAGTTACCAAAACTCCTCCTCGCTTCAGGGGCCTCATGTTGGGTTGTTGCTCAGCTGGTAAGTGTAGAATAATATCCGGCATTATTAAATAGAACTACAAAAGCAGCAAAATCTTGTTATGAAATTCTTTATATAGCAACAAAGAAAGTCTTCATGTAAATTGATTGATATATTTCCTTGCTGATGTCGGAGTTCACAAGCTTATCATGTTAAAGTCCCTTACCAAAACTTCAAGTTGTGATGAGGGCCGAGGGTTAAATAATTATATTATTCTAACTCGCTCTTCCAGGTCGAAGGCTGATTTATGGGCTGGGAGCTGAATTTGCAAAGCAATATAATACTTTAAGATCCGCCTAAAATACGCACCAGAGGAGATTCGAACATGGAGTTTTCTGATACCAAGTTAAATTTTTTGCGAGGACACCAAAACTCTAGATTGTGATGAGGCTTGAGGATTAAATATTTATATTTTCCAACATCTCTCTTCATAACTTTAATCCATGTTTGAAATACATTACTTGCCAGAAACATAATACTCCACTAACTAAGATGCTCCGTCAGTTTGTTATTGGCAAGGGCTCCACTGATAGTTTTTGATTTGTGAAGCTATTGAAAGTCATATTTGTGGACTTTATAACTGATGATACTGACCACCATCCAGATTTGTTCACATAGAAACTGATGAGAAAGATAGGAAAACAGATAAATACTCCCATTTCATGCCACCCGCTTCAAATGGGTATAATTAGACATGAAAATTGTAGAAAGAAAGTAATTAATTGATTATTTCTCAAGAGGGAGTACATATATATAGGAGCAGGCTAGCCGCCTCCTTATTTTCTATCCGATGTGGGATTAAATAAGTCCCTATAACTCAACACTCCCCTTAAGATGGGCGATAGATATCAATCATCTCCATCTTGTTACAAAAACTATCAAACTCTCTAGGACCTAAACCTTTAGTTAAACAATCAGCTAACTGCTCCGCTGATTTTACATAGCTCAAAGTCAAAATTCCTCTATTTAGCTTCTTCTTGATGAAGAACCGATCAATCTCCACATGTTTGGTGTGATCATGCTGAACTAGATTGTTTGCAATATCAATTGTTGATTTGTTGTCACACCAAAGTTGCAGGAATTCTCTTCTAAACAAACACATCTCAGACAACAAGCTCTTCACCCACATCATCTCGCACAGGCTAACTGCCATGGCCCTGTACTCGGCCTCAGTTGTAGACCTAGCCACTACACCTTACTTCTTGCTACGCCAAGATACAAGATCGCCTCAGTTAAGTTTGGAGATAGAGAGGAGAAGGGAAAGTAGGAGAAGAGAGAATATGAGAAATGAGATTGCAAGGGCCTTAAACCCTAGATTGCATCTCATGTCTATTTATATTGATATGCAATACACCCACAATTACTATTATACCCTCATATGATAAATAACAAAATAAAATAACTCTAACACCCTCCCTCAAGCAGGAGCATATAGATCAGACATGCCCAGCTTGCTACATAAATCAGAAAATGGACCACGAGCAAGTGGTTTGGTGAGGATATCACCTAATTGATCCTTTGACCGAACATAAGGAATGACAATCTGTTTCTTCAGCAACAAATCACGAACAAAATGACAATCCACCTCGATATGCTTCGTGCACTCATGAAACACCGGATTACTTGCGATAAACATTACCGACTGATTATCACAATACATCTCCATCGGAATAGGAATCATAATTCCCACTTCATAAAGAAGAGACTGCACCCACATCATCTCAAAAGCTGTATGAGCCATCGCATGGTACTCGACCTCTGCACTAGAACGAGCCACAACATTCTGCTTCTTACTACGCCACGTGACAAGATTGCCACCCATAAACGTACAATAGCCAGAAGTAGACCTCCTATCACTGCGACTGCCTGCCCAATCAGCATCACTGAACCCAGTCACCGTAAGCAACTGGGAAGGTTTGTACAACAAACCCTTTCCAGGTGCACCCTTCAAGTATCGAAGAATGCGAGAGATAGCCTCCCAATGTGGTTGCCGAGGGGCATGCATAAACTGACTAACTACTCCAACTGCATATGTGATGTCTGGTCGAGTAACAGTAAGATATATAAGTTTGCCAACCAAACGTCTATAATATCCAAGATCCTCAAATAAATCTTCCCTGGCAGCATCAAGCTTGTCATGATAATTCATAGGAGTCTCAACTGGCCGACACTCCAACATCCCAGTCTCGGAGAGCAAGTCTAGAACATACTTGCGTTGTGACAGATACACACCCTTCTTAGATCGAGCAACCTCGATTCCAAAAAAATATCGAAGAAGACCCAAATCCTTAGTATGAAACTGACGACTAAGGTAGGCCTTTAAGTCTACAATTCCAACATGATCACTCCCAGATATAATGATATCATCAACATAAACAATCAACACGATAATACCTGCTGAGGAAGAATGGCAAAATACTGAATGATCTGATGTGGTACGCCGAAAGCCATACTGAATGAGAACTGAACTGAACTTGTCAAACCAAGCACGAGGTGACTGTTTCAGTCCATATAATGCTTCCTTCAATCGACATACGAGTTTTTTATTTTCTGCTACAACATATCCCGGTGGTTGATCCATATACACCTCCTCCTGTAAGTCACCATGCAAGAAAGCATTCTTTATGTCCAGCTGATATATAGGCCATTGGTGATTAACCGCCACCGAAATAAGAATCCGAATTGAATTCAGCGGAGCCACTGGAGAGAAAGTCTCCATATAATCCACGCCATATGTCTGAGTATACCCTTTGGCAACCAACCGTGCCTTGAGGCGCTCAACAGAACCATCAGGGTGATACTTAACAGTGTACACCCATCTATAACCCACTGTTTGCTTTCCAACAGGAAGTGATGTAAGCTCCCAAGTCTGATTTTGATGTAAAGCATACATCTTCTCATCCATTGCACTTTTCCAACCAAAAGATGACATAGCCTGCTTGTAAGTTTTGGGAATAAAAATAGAAGACAATGAAACAGCAAATGCATGAAAAGATGATGAAGCACGGTGTAATGAAACATAGTTAGAAATGGGATGCTTATTCTTTGTGGTACAAAGGCGTCTTTTTCTGAGAGCAATAGGAAGATCATCTGGATCTGTGGTGATGGGAGCAGAAACCTCAGGCACGGAAGATGATTGGTTGAAGGCTGAATTCTGCAGAACCACTGGCCTGTCCTTGGATCTCTGATAAACCTGTAAATGGGGAATGGAGACAGAAATTGATTCAGGAATGACCGAAAGTGGTATGGAAGATATCAAATCTGTTGTAAAAGGAATACAACGGTCTCCTGAAGGAAAGAAAGGGGTAGACTCAAAGAATGTAACATCCGTACTGACATAATATTTGCGTGACTGTGGACTGTAATAACGATAACCTTTTTGAGTACGGGGATAACCAAGAAAGACACACTTCAGAGATCTAGGAGCCAACTTATCTCGATTAGGTTCCAAGTTATGAATAAAAGCGACACACCCAAACACTCGAGGAGATAAGAAAAAAATGTGCGACATCTGTATGTAATATGGTAAATGGAACTTTGTTATTTAATACAGATGATGTCATACGATTAATAAGATAATATGCAGTAAGAACGACATCTGCCCAATACTGTTTAGGGACATGCATATTGAACATGAGAGTTCGAGCCACATCTAAAATGTGTCAATGTTTGCGTTCGGCTATACCATTTTGTTGAGAGGTGTGGACACAACTGGTTTGATGAATCATACTACGATCAACATAGAAACTGTTCACAGAAGATTGAGTATACTCCAAATCATTATCAGAACGCAGAATTTTGATACGTTTATCAAACTGAACATAGACTTCATTATAAAAGGCAGATAACACATTTGGAAACTCAGATCTTTCTTTCATTAAATAACACCAAGTCATTCTGGAATAATCATCATTAAAAATAACAAAATACTGAAATCCTTTTGGACTTTTGACTCTAGACGGATCCCAAATATCAGAATGAACAAGATCAAAAGACTCTAATTGACGACTCTCACTACGACGAGGAAAGTAACTACTGTGATGCTTGCCTAACTGACAAGCCTCACATTCAAGACTAGAAACATGACTCAAACTAGGAACAACTTGACGCAACTTAGCCAAAGACGGATGTCCCAAACGATAATGCCAAGGCAACGGAGAAGTAGAAACAGAAGTGAAGGCCTTTCCAGGTAGATCCAAGTAGTACAGTCCATCTTTTTCATGTCCCGAACCAATCATCTTCTTCGTCATGAGGTCCTAAAAATACACGAATTGGGAGAAAATGTCACAGAACATTGAAGAGATTTGGTTAACTGGCTCACAGATAACAAATTAAATGAAAAATTAGGCACATATAATGAATCAAATAATGATAGTGATTGAGTAGGGTGAATGACACATTTTCCAAGCACAGGACGAGTAGACCCATCAGCCAAGATAATATTATGTTTCATGGAACTACGATTATGAAAGATAGATGTTATACCAGACATGTGAGGGCTTGCTCCTGAGTCGATGACCCAAGAGGTGGATGGTGACTGGGTTGCCACAAAAGCAGGATTACCTATATGTGCCATGGTTGCAGTAGATTTGGAGTTGGTACTAGCAAGCGCGTTCAATTTCTGGAGTATCTGTTGAAATGGAGATGAGGTATTGGACGTTGAAGTCTGATTGAAATCCGAACTATCAACTCTGGGAGCAGAAGTGGTGACCTGGGACTGCATATTTTTATCATGCACTTGATGTGCATATTCTGGTTTGCCCCACTTGTCCCAACAATAGTCTTCTACATGACCGAGCATTCCACAATAGTTACACTTTCGTGGTTGACCACGGCCACCACCACCACCACCACCGCGGCCACCACCACCATCGCGGCCTCCGCGGCCAACACCACCACCATTGTCTCTACCACAACGGTTTCCTCCTCGACCAAAACTACGACCACCATCTCTACTGTCACGTCCAATACCACGTCCACCACCACGACCAACAGCACTAGAAACTAGGGCACTAGAAACTAGGGCAGAAGAGTCAGTACTCGGCACCACAAAACTCTGTCCTAGAAAGGAACGATTGAGACGGGAGAAAGTATCTGCCACCGTAGGTAACTGCTCTCCAGCAAGGATTTGAGCTTTATAAGGTTCGAGCGCAGGATCCAAACCGGCTAGGATAAGTGAAACATGAAACTCTTCCTTCTGTCTCTGAGCTTCCTTCAAATCAGTAGTAACATGATGATATTGAAGCAGTTCCTCCCACAAAGCCTTCTTTGAAGCCAGATATTCATTCACAGGCTTCCCATTTTGCTTTGTATTGAACAATAACTCGTACAACTCATAGATACGGGCAACGTTTCGCTTCTGCGAATATGATTCTTCCAGAGATGACCAAATCTGTTTGCTTGATTCAAACCACTGAACATTAGCAGCGATATGTGGTTCCATACTATGCCACAACTACGACATAACGTATGCATCTGCACTCATCCAATCTTCATACTCAGCGGACGTTTCAGGCAGGGGTTCTTCCGTCAAAAACTTCAACTTCTTCTTCTCCCTTAACACCATTTTGATAGACTTGGACCAGGCAAGGTAGTTCGCACCATTGAGTTTCACCGCTGTAATCGACTTTCCCAATTCATCATTATGAATAACAGTAAAATGAGAACCACCTCCGCTACCACCACCACTATTAACCTCGCTAAAAGATTCGGTTCCCACCATACTTGCAGATGCAACAGAAAGACGAGATCTTTAAAACCCTAGATCTCACAACGAATCTCAACCGACGACGAATAACCAACGGAGATCTGTAGAAACCCTAGATCTCATAAACGAACCACGAATGACCATGAACAATGATCCCGAACCCTGCAATCAGGGGCTACCGCTCCCGAACCCTTGTCGAACTCACGGCCGAGTTCGATCGGCCCTGTCGTGGATGGGATGTACAATACTTACAAATATATGCTCTGATACCAAGTTAAGTTTGGAGATAGAGAGGAGAAGGGAAAGTAGGAGAAGAGAGAATATGAGAAAGGAGATTGCAAGGGCCTTAAATTCTAGATTGCATCTCATGTCTATTTATATTGATATGCAATACACCCACAATTACTATTATACCATCATATGATAAATAACAAAATAAAATAACTCTTAACACCAACAAAAACACAGTAACCTGTAGTGGACCTGCGATCGTCCATACAATCCGCCCAATCGGCATCACAATAGCCTTCAACTCTACTCGGCCTCAGCTATAGACCTAGCCACTACTCCTTACTTCTTGCTACGCCACGATTCAAGATTGCCTCCAACAAAAACACAGTAACCTGTAGTGGACCTGCGATCATTCATACAACCCGCCCAATCGGCATCACAATAGCCTTCAACTCTCAGATGTCCAGAACTTTTGAACCATAACCCCTTTCCTGGGCTTCCTTCAATATACCTGAGAATTCTGTGACCTGCCTCTATATGCTGCTCTCTAGGATCATGCATATATCTACTCACCACACTCACGGCCTGAGAAATATCATGTCTCGTATGACATAGATATATAAGCCGACCAACTAATCTTTGATATTGCTTCTTACTCACCGGATCACCACCCTCGGCACACAACTTGTGATTCTGCTCGATAAGAGTAGAAGAAACTCTGCAACCCAGCATCCCAGTCTCTGAAAGAAGGTCCAGAGCATACTTTCGCTGAGAAAGCACTATACCATTTCGTGACCTTGCAATTTCAATTCCGAGGAAGTACTTCAACTGTCCCAGATCCTTGACTTCAAATTTTTCTCCAAGTTTTTTCTTCAACCGTAGGATCTTGTTAGTATCATATCCAGTAATAACAATATCATCAACATAGACTACAAGAACAGTAATATAAGTCTTGGAGTGTGTAGATATGGTTGGGGCCTTGCTCAGTTTGTTTCATATAATCTCTTCTTCTCATGGAGCATTCATTTCATCTTTGGATAGTATTACTGTACCTAACAATTGGCAGGTTGCCAAGAACGATCCAAAGTGGAAAGCGGCGATGCACGAGGAGTTAGGGGCTCTTGAGAAGAACCACACTTGGGAACTGATAAAACTGCCAGAGGGGAAGAGGGCAGTCGGATGCAAGTGGGTCTTTACTGTGAAGCAGAACCCAGATGGAAAAGTAGAGCGCTACAAGGCTCGACTGGTGGAAAAATGATACAGTCATACGTACGATATTGACTATGATGAGACCTTTGCACCAGTGGCGAAGATGAGCACCGTCAGGACCCTGATTTCTTTGGCAACGAATGGTGGATAGAAGATACACCAACTGGATGTGAAGAATGTGTTTCTTCATGGGAATTTAGTAGAGGAAGTGTAAATGGAGGTACCACCAGGATTCTGCACCGATAAGACAGTGGGCAAGGTCTGCAGGTTGAAGAAGTCCCTCTATGGATTGAAGCAGTTTTCTCGAGCGTGGTTTGACAGATTCAGGGGGGCGATGATAGGGATGAGATATCAGCAGATCAATGTTGATTACTGTGTTCTTCCGTCGGAGTGGAGACCACATCACCATGCTTGCGGTGTATGTGGACGTTATGATATCACATGAGATGATGAGCAGGAGATTGTCTGACTCAAGGGGAAGCTTGGCAAGGAGTTCGAGCTGATGGACCTTGGCCTTCTTCGGTACTTCCTTGGGATTGAGACTGCTCGAAAAGTAGAGGGAATTGTTCTTTCTCAGAGGATGTATGTGCTGGACCTTCTCATAGAGATATGGATGTTGGGATGCAGAACTGCAGCGACGCCGATCAACCAGGAGTTCAATCTGGGTACTGAGACTGGAGAACTAGTTGACCGAGACAGATACCAGAGACTGGTGGGCAAGTTGATCTATTAGAGCCACACACGTCCTGATATCTGCTTTGCAGCGAGTGTGGTGAGCCGCTACATGCATGACCCAAGGAAGGGTCATATGGATGCAGTGTACCCGATTCTGAGATACTTGAAGGGTGCCCCCGGAAAGGGGTTGATATTCAGGAAGAATAATCACTTGAGCATCGAGGGCTACTGTGACTCTGACTGGGCTAGCTGTACTGATGATATGATGTCTACCTCGGACTATTGCATATTTGTAGGAGGTAACTTGGTCTCTTGGAGGAGTAAGAAACAGTCGGTGGTGGCCAGATCGACAGCTGAAGTGAAGTACAGAGCTATGGCCTTGAGAGTTGCAGAGCTGCTATAGCTGAAGAGCATGCTGGTGGAACTGAAGCTGGATCAATGAGCCAAGATGAAGCTGTGGTGTGACAACCAGTCAGCCATCAGTATCGCCAACAATCAGTACAGCATGACAGGACTAAACACATCGAGATCGACAGGTTCTTCATCAAGGAGAAGTTGGACTGTGGATTATTGGAGCTAGGTCATGTTCCAACCAAGGAGCAGGTAGCAGACAGTATGACAAAAGGATTTAGCTCTGCAGATATGATTAGAGGATCTGACAAGATGGGCTTAGTGAATATCTTTTGCCCATCTTGAGGAGTGTTGGTATATTAGAATATTCTTGGTATATTTGTTGGGATATTAGAATATTCTACAGGGTTTTTTAATAGGGTATTAATGTAAGATGAAGGGTTGTAAGGCTATAAATAGCCAAAAGATTATCAATAAAAAAATATAACAATTACTCTAAAATATTCTACACGGTCCCATTATATGTTCGAAGAATCTTCACATGTACTCTAAACTGGGTTTCACATATGCCGAGAAGTCTTGAAAACATTTCTACACCTCATATTTCTGCTTCATCATGTAGGTCCAGGTCATACATGAGTAGTAATCAATGAAGGTAACAAACCATCTGAATCCACTAATAGAAGTAGTAGGACACGGTTCCCAAACATCAGAATGAACAAGTGCAAATGGCTCAAAACTTTGAAGACCAACCATTTTATAAGTAGAACGTGTATGTTTTCCAAGTTCACAAGCATTACAAAATAACTTTTTTGTCTACTTTATTCATTATCTCAGGTTCTAACTTATTCAAACTATCAAAAGATAAATGTCCAAATCTGCAGTGTTGAAGCATTGCTTATGTCTCTGGCCCTCCACTAATAGTAGCAGCAAGCATTGCAGCCTCCATGTCCAGTTACCAAAGGCCATCATGCTTGATGCCAGTGCCAAGCCATTCCCGTGGCCTTCTCCTGGAAAGAACACATATCCCGATCAAAAAGAACATTATAATTCAATTGATCAATGAGAGAGCTAACAGAAAGTAAGTTGACTGGAAACGAAGAAACATGTAATACAGATAGGATAACAGATGAAGTACAATGGATCGAGCTAGTACCCCTGATGGATTGGGATATCCCATCAGCAGGCTGAACTGTCTCGGAATGCGTATGCTTGCTCGGATAATATAATGCAGACTCACTAGATGCACTTGTGATATGCCTAGATGCACCTGAGTCTATGATTCAATCAGTATGAGATTTAGTGGATGCAAGTGCCTGAACTGGGATACCTTTGCCCATATGAACAACATAACCAGTAAATTTACCAAGGTAGATTGTGTCATCCAGATCCTGAGTGGCCTATCTCTTGCCCTTAGAACTCTCAACCTGAAGCTTGAACTGACGTAGTTCCTCCAGCTTTGTCATCTCAGCTCTAGTCATATCAGTAGTGGTCTCCTATGCCACAGCTAGGTGAGCAACTCCCCGGCCTCCACGTCCCCTGTCTTATTGACCTGCACGTTCACCTCTCTGTCCTCTGGTTCCTCGGCCACGACCAGAATTGCGGGGTTGAGGGTAGTTGTAGCTGATGTGCCATTTCTTTCTGCAATTGTAGCACTCCTGTCATCGTTGATAGGAGCACTAGGAATCACCCATACGGAGCGGACAGCGGGTGAGGTCTCGCCTTTCATCACCTTCTGTCTGATCTCCACTTGTTCCATCGATGCAACAGTCTCATCCAGGGATGGAAAGGATGGCAAATGACACATTGCTGCCCTCCTAGCGTCAAACTACGGGTTCAGACCCTTGAAAAAATGAGCCACACACCTACGCTCAATGTACTGCTTCCCAAGAAGAACATTTGCCGGTTTTTCAATGATAGCGGATCATAGTGGTCCAAGTCCGTCTATAAGCGACGTAACTCCGTTGCATACTGGAGTACTGTCTTCTCCCCCTGTGTGGTAGTATCAGTCTTTTCCTCAACTTCCATCATCAACATGGCACTCCCAGCTCCAGAGTACTTCCCAGTCAATGTCTTCCAGACATCAGCTGTACTGCAGATCGACTCCACCATCCCAGCTATGTATGGAGATACAGAAGTCAGCACCCAAGAAACCACCAGAGAATTAAGGTGACTCCATGTGCTCCACTCAGCACTCGTCTTATCCTCTGACTCAGTGCACTCTAAATTCACATATTTTTCAAGTTCCTTGGTCCGAAGGTTCAACAGCGCCCTCCGAGACCAACTTAGGTAGTTTCTCGTCCCCTCAAGTTTGATGTCATTAGACAGCAACTCTATCTTCTTAATCGCCTACGACGTTTCTGGTGCGGCACGACTTCCCTACTAGATGAGGTCTCCTCCAATTTGGCCTGAAACATCCTGGTCATTCCCTCAAGTATCTCCTTCAGCTCCTGACTAGTCACAGGTGTTCCCATCTTCACAGTTGCACGAGATCAAACGCAACTTAAATGCGGGCCGTGCGCCTACACGCGATCACGGTTTTCTCTATTTATCTATACACCTCAAAGTTCATGCAACAAGAGAGGTGCATGATGGGTAGAACTTGCCTACACCAGCATATGACGAGGACAAGATCGGCAACAAATACCCTGCCTCCCGACGGGTTTGACGACACCCGAGGGTGGGGAGGGGAGGGGCCTTCCACTTACAGAGGGAGGCCGGGGGGGGGCTTTCACTCACCGAGGGAGGCGGGGGGGGGGGGGGGGGGGTCGGGTCGGGTGAGAGACATGAGGAAAGGGAAAAGAAATTGTGGAGAAATGATTCAGAGCTTTGGCTGTCATAAGCTCGATACCATGTAGAAAGAAAGTAATTGATTGATTATTTCTCAAAAGTGAGTACATATATATAGGAGGAGGCTAGCCGCCTCCTTATTTTCTATCCGATGTGGGACTAAATAAGTCCCTATAACTCAACAAAAATAAATCTTGTTGATCCTTTCATGTCACATGATGCTTTATGGATGTAAAAACATGTCTAAAAATGAGAAGTCGAAGTGAGGGTTCTAAGATAGACAAGTTGCCATACATTGGAAGATATAATAAGTTTATTCACAGGAAGTTGGAGGTGTCACCAAAAGGTGAGAAAAAAAATCATCCAAGTTTGTTGGGCATGTGCAATGGAGTCCAATAGATGCAGCATTTAGTGGAGTGATAAGATATATCTTAGTTAAAGAAGCTGCTAGAACTAGCAATAGGTCTAAACGAACTTGGATTTAGATCTATAAAGGCTCAGATTTTTTTTAATGTTGCAAGGAGTCAGGACGTTGTCCTATACAGAGTTGAATGGAAAAAAAAAAGATTCAAATAGAAGACATGAAAATTTTGGGATAAAAGCTTTGTTGTTGTTGTTTTGGTAATTGGAAAAGGGTAATTATTTTATTCACTAAATAATTTTATTCTTGTACTTCTCGTGGAATTTCTGCCTTTTATCTATATTAAGGAGATACCTATTGAGAAGATAAATATTCAATTTCCCTAAGCAACTCTTTTCGGGCCAGTGTGGCTACACTTAGGTTTCATCCAGGACTCTATTTGGTGCCAAATGGAAGGAGCGAGCCAAGCAGTTTCCATTTTGGATGGGCGTTTTTCAAACGTGCCATTCATTTCGGGACTGAAATGAGCATTTCCGAAACGCTAGCCCAACGAGCGTTCTGCCGTAAATCGGGTGAAACGTAACTACAATCCAATCTAGGCCTTTATCTCTATCAAAATTCAACTTTAACGGGATGCATACTTTTCAAGATGGGAACTTACAGAGCATGTTACTTTTCACATCCTCTCCATGATAAAATCACATGCAAAGTTTATCAAAATAATGCTCATGTTGTTACATTGAGAATTTTCACCTACACCATGCATTATTTTTTAGTGAAATAATAGATTTTTTTATGATTATCACTTTAACCATTTGTTAAATTGGTGCAACAGGAAATATGGGCAATATGCTTCTGATTCTCATCCCTGCTGTTTGTAAAGAAAGAGGCAGTCCCTTTGGTGCTCCTGATGTATGCCACACATATGGATTAGAGTATGCCTCTCTCTCTTTGGCTGTAAGTTATCATCTTTCTTCATATAGTGCGAGGAATTATGAAATTAATAGATATGCTGACTATCACAGTATAATCTGCTAATCCTTCTGAGCAATATTGCAATTGAGAAATTGCTGATGTTGATCTTCGTTGTTAAGCCACTTTTACATTTCCCTACTTACCACAAGTAACACTTTTGGTAAGTTTTCTAAAATAAAAAAGAAACAGTTTAATGAAGTTCTAATACGATGGGAAACTTTTTATAATGAACATTTACTAGATGAATTATGTTGATATGAACGGTGTAGTAGGATTGAGACTACTGAGCCAACTATGTTTAAGCTTGATTCAATATACTTTTATCCATCCAAACCAAGATCCACTATAATATCAACTCAATTTCAAGTTCAACTCCAGCTCGGTTTAGTATTAAACTGGATTAGGAACATTCATAATGAATCTTTTAATTTTCCTGTTCCTTTGGCAGGAGACAATCATAAATGAGTCTTTAGTTTTATCCATCGATACCAAGATCCACTATAATGTCAATTCGATTTCAAGTTCAATTCAAGCTTGATTTAGTATTAAACTGGATTAGGGATGTTCATAAATGAATGTTTTAATTTCCTATTCCTTGGGTAGAAGACGATCATAAACTAGTCTTTACTTTTACAATTCGTTGTAGCTTATGAGGTCCCTTCATATGTAGTCTTGGCCATCTTGATAGAAATATAGTTGTTATTTCTTGTGGAAACACCTCAATTTCTAGACTGAAATCTAATGACTAGAATATTAATGCATTATTAGTCAATTTGATTTTCTTATACTGTATTAGAGATACTCGTTTTCTGGACATTGAACGTTATCAAGGTAGCTAATGGTTATAGTACGTTATCGAGGTAGGTCAGGGTTATAGTCTGTCCAATTAACAATTTTTCCCTAACCACATGGTTATATTCTAAGCTTGTCCAAGTGATCTGGCTTCGATTGAGCTGAAGGTCAAGCTGCAAAGAGCCTTAAGAATATCTAGTTAGATTCTGCCCTATAACTTTTAGAGGTCTGGATTTTTATGCTTATTCTGACCTTCTCTACAGATAGGTGCATTTTATCTCTGGTTGTATGTATACAATATCATGCGGCTGTCTACAAATGCCATAAAAGACAAAGGCAACTTGAGCGGCAATTATCAAACTAGCACTATGGAAATTCCAGATGAACGTAGGAAGCTACTTCCAGGGAGCAGCAAAAACTCTTCGATGTCTGTCCATTCTGCAACTGAAAGTGAATTACCACTCTCTGTATCTGAAGGATCTACAGAAACAAAGGTTTTTTACTTTATTAATTATTCCTCATTATTATATAAAAGCCCCTTATGATGTGAATATAGTTATTTTCCTTGTCTATGAATCATACTAAGTATATAACATTTCCTTTGATTCCTGTAACTTTAGTTGAAGAAATTATCTTTTACATCTATTAAACATCTAATGAAGAACTTAGTAGTTTAGATTCATTAGTAAAATGGGTCTTGTATTTCCTCTAGTTGGACTTGCATGAGCTCCTGCCATCTCACTACATTCTATAAATTCTATTTCTCAATGATTCGGTCAACATTAGATAAACTAATACGTAAACTATAACTCAAAGATTCAATAATGTCTTTTTTATTTATCTACGCAGCTGGATCTTTTTTACTCTCCTACTTACATTTTTTCGGTATCAATTCCATTCATCATTAACAATCCATTCATAGGTTCTTAGCAAAGTATCAAGTTTACTTGCAATCTTCTTTATAGGTTCCGTAATAGTTATTTTATGCTCATTCACTACTTCCATTATTTTAAGTTCAAGAATCCCTTTCCATTTTTCAAAGTAAAGTAAAAAATCTGACATTCTCAAATTTTGTATTTCCATTATTATTCTAAGATGGAGCAAATAAGACATCTTTCTAAGAGAAATCAGTAACATACCAGAAACATACCACTAGTCTTTATCTCTTTAGATTAAGGTATCTAACATAAGGAGGGGACGAGAGAGAGAGGGGTTCGACCACCCACGTGCTTGATGAAATGCCTAAGGATCACGTCGAAAATATCTCTCATAAAACAAGTCCATCTGTCTTTGTCCTTCCGCAGTGGTTCGCCTCTTTACTTCGCACGAGCCTTCTATTATGCAAAGTCCTTCCTCTCCCTCTCTAAAAAGTAATGGAATAGAATGGTGGAGTAAAGAATGAATGAGGGGGAGGGTTTCTTATATATGTCACGCCCCGATCCCGAAGGTCCCGACAATGCCCCCGTCGGGCGCGAATCACCGCGTCCCGGCGCTCCCGCGGGACGTATATCGTTTTCCATCGAGGCGTGATGTCGTACGAGCTTGGGGTTGCGCTCGCACAAGGCAACATCGTTAAAGTTGTGGCTATCATCGAACCGATCAAGTACGCAGCGGAGGGACACTGTTACAAACAATAATTCATGTGAGTATGCGGGACAAAGCTCAAAGCACGAGGTTCTCTGAATACAATGGCATCGTCCCATACATTATGTCCCTCTATACAAAAGCAGCTCAAAACATCACGATACGGCTCAAGGCATAGACACCAGATTTTCGGGTCCTGGGGATGAGGCACGGCTATCGCTTTCTCGGACGATCCAACACCTGCGAATAAGCAAACTGTTGGTGGTTCAGCACTTTGGAGAAAGTACTGGTAAGTATAAAATCAACGAACATAAGAAACATTCACGAAAACCAACACTAAGTAATTATGTTCTAAAATATTACATTACTAGTGATCTTTCTAGTTTTATCTAGGTTCGTCACATGCAGTACGAGAATGGAGTCATATTACTTCTTTTTGGAAACATCTTGAAATCAAAATTCAGTTCAATACAACAAAGCATACAAGGCAAACAGTCCAAGCACGATGTACCAATGAGGGTGTGCGCAGCGTGTCTCGTGAGCTATACTCAAAGACTCCAGGGACAAAGCAGCATCTAGTGGACTATCATTCTATCAAGCAAACAAGATGAACTATATATAAGATGTCGGTCCCCGAGAAACTCAGGATCAGTAGCGGTAATCCAGATGTTGCTCTTCACTAAAATACGCTCAAAATAGCAGCCGGGACCAAGGTTCAGCTCTACACTAATATCTATTGTCCGACTGATGCGTATGCATGAAACACTATCAGATAAACTCTATGATGCTGACGAAATAAACAAGCAGACCATCTATCTCTTCTCTTCTATCTCTGGGCGGACAAGCCGCCATCTCTCTGATCAAGTTCAAGCACGAAGTAGTTCTATCAATACACAAGCGATAAGGAAACATGCTCAAGCGATCTCTTACTCTTCTTATTAGCATGACAAGGTTCTTCTATTGACAAGCATTCAAGTTCTGGCTAAGCATGCAGTTCCATTATTCATGCAACGGAAACAATAATCTTCTTAACAACATGCATTATAAAACTCAGATTCATTATTAAGGCATGCAAGAATCAAAGAATGAAGTTCTGCCTACTCACCTAGATCAGTCATCTTCTGGTTCAACAAGGAGCACTTCAAGAAGGTTTTCTTTTTGAGTCAGCAAATCGATATCTCTTAAACATAGTGCCAATGTGAAGCGGGGCACTACGTACTTACCCATCAAGAAAAAGTTTCGTCCTCGAAACTTCAAGGAGAAACTTTCGATATCCAGAGCAGCGATAGTCCTCATCCCTCACCATCCTCAATCGAAAACACTAGCAATCAACAAGCACGAAATCACAACTCTCAAGCAATAAATTAAATCCAGAAAACTTTTGTGCACATCGTTGAGAATATTTATAGACTTATTATATGGAATGCTCAACTCAGCAACGATATCAATGTACAAGGAATCATGATCTAAGAACAACAGCAAAATAGGTAAGGCCAGAGGATCGAGTTGCTCTGATACTATTCTGTCACGTCCCGATCCTGAAGGTCCCGACAACGCCCCTGCCGGGCCCGAATCACCTCGTCCCGGCGCTTCCGCGGGACGTAAGTCATTTGCCATCGAGATGTGATGTCGTGCGAGCCTGGGGTTGCGTCCGCACAAGGCAACATCATTAAAGTTGTGGCTATCATCGAACCGATCGACTACGCAGCGGAGGGATAGTGTTACAAACAATAATCCATGTGAGTTTGCGGGGCAAAGCTCAAGGCACGAGGTTCTCTGAATACAATGGTATTGTTCCATACATTATGTCCCTCTATACAAAAGCAGCTCAAAACATCACAATACGGCTCAAGACATCGACACTAGATTTTTGGGTCCTCAAGATGAGGTGCAGCTATCGGTTTCTCGGATGATCCAGCACCTGCGAACAAACAAACTGTTGGTGGGTCAGCACTTTGGAGAAAGTACTGGTGAGTATAAATCAATGAACATAAGCAACATTCACTAAAATCAATACTAAGTAATTATGTTATAAAACATTACATTACTAGTAATCTTTTTAGTTTTACCTAGATTCGTTACATGCAGTACGAGAACGGAGTCATACTACTTCTTTTTGGAAACATCTTGAAATTAGAATTCAGTTCAATACAACCAAGCATACAAGACAAACAGTTCAAGCACGATGTACCAATCAGGGTGTGCGCAGCGTGTCTCATGAGCTATACTCAAAGACTCTAGGGACAAAGTAGCATATAGTGGACTATCATTCTATCAAGCAAACAAGATGAACTATATATAAGATGTCGGTCCCCGAGAAACTCAGGATCAGTAGCGGTAATCCAGCTAACTAATGACTTTTTTATCTGATGATATTAGCAGCTGTGACCCTCATGGTTGCTCTTCACTAAAATACGCTCAAAATAGCAGTCGGGACCAAGGTTCAGCTCTGCACTAATATCCATTGTCCGACCGATGCGAATGTATGAAATACTATCAGATAAACCCTATGATGCTGACGAAATGAACAAGCAGACCATCTATCTCTTCTCTTCTATCTCTGTGCGGACAAGCCGCCATCTCTCTGATCAAGTTCAAGCACGAAGTAGTTTTATCAATACACTAACGATAAGGAAACATGCTCAAGCGATCTCTTACTCTTCTTATTAGCATGGCAAGGTTCTTCTATTGACAAGCACTCAAGTTCTAGCTAAGCATGTAGTTCTATTATTCATGCAACGAAAACAATAATCTTCTTAGCAACATGCATTATAAAACTCAGATTCATTATTAAGACGTGCAAGAATCAGAGAATGAAGTTCTGCCTACTAACCTAGATCAGTCATCTTTTGGTTCAACAAGGAGCTCTTCAAGAAGGTTTTCTTTATGAGTCAGCAAACCGATATCTCTTGTACATAGTGCCAACGCGAAGCGGAGCACTACAATATAGGCTTTTAGGAGTAATTATACCCTTAGCCAAAATGTATTCATAGGATAAAGCTAACATCTTCAAATAAACCGATCTCATCCAACTAGTCCAAATAGATTGAATCTAGTCACAATTCCATTATAAAAGACAAAACATAATATGCCAAACTGATCTCATCTTTTAAACCCAATTACATCTTGGTAAGTTTTATATTAGTAATAGGCTTTAGTCCCACATCGGGTAGAATAATAGAGAGGGATTAGCCTCTCCTATATATATGTAGTCTTTTCATCAATAAAGAACAATCCATTATTTTTACTTTACATGGTATCAGAGCCATAACTCTGACTCTCTCTCCCCTCCCACTTCTCTCTCAAACCCTAGCCCTACCCCGTCTCCATCTCCTGGCCGCCACCCACCCCTGCCTCCGCCTTCTGCCCCCCCTCTGCCAGAGCCCCCCCTCTCTGTCCGCCAGCCCCCTCCCCCCCATTGCCGACCCCCACTGCCAGCCGACCCCCCCCGCCGGCCGACCCCCCTCAAGACCTCCAGCCCAAAACCCTAACCCTAATATGCAGCTGCCGCTCCTCTTTTATGGCTAAACCCTAATTCCAAAAAAAATAGAAAATAGAAAAAAGAAAGTACAATATCGGCGGTCAGAGGGTAGACAATAATTTGTTTGCAGAACCTCTGTTCCTATATTACGACTTCAGGAGTTAACAAACAGTAAACAAGTTACTTGTTTACGTGGATCTTTGTTTCTTTTCTGCCCCGATATCGCCATCAGGATCTATATAGTCACTTGGGTTGCTTCTCTGTTCTGGCTTGTGTGATCCCCATACGATCTCTACTTTCCATGCGCGTGTCGGTTCTGGCCACGTTGATAGCGCACCAGTAAAGTTGATATGATTATTGGGGTTGTAAAGATCTAGCGACGGTCGAAACAAGTACATTTGCAGGATGACAAACACTGAGGCGGCTAGTAGTGCTACTACTACCGTTATCGGGAACGCCTTGGCGGGACCAACGGGTACTGGCACGACGATTTCTTCGATTCGACTCGTCGATCGACGATTGGACGGACCAGATAATTACTTAACATGGCGGAATAAGGTTGAGAAAATACTTCAGGGAATGTGGTTGTCCAAGCATCTGACTGACTACCCTCCGGAGACGACTGATCCTATATTTGAGCAGTAGGAGACGGATGATACTCGACTGTTTACACAGTTGATGAACTCAATGGAACCATCGGTGGAGGACATGGTTCAGAACACAGACACGGTAAAGGAGTTATGGGAGGTCCTAGCAACGGTGATTGATGGAAAACACTTGTCTCGTATCTATAACTCGGTCATCGGCGTCTACCGGGTAGAACAGGATGACAAGTCTCATAAGGACCACTTTCGGACTTTTAAGGATATGGTCAATGAAGTTGACCGTGTATTATCTCTGACGACGGATATCAATGAAGTGAGAGCTCAACGTGAGCAGCTTCATGTTATGGCATATCTTGCCTCTCTCCGTCCTGACGCAGACTTAGTTCGCTTTCAGATCATTGCTGGAGCCGAGGTTCCATCTCTAATGGAAGCTTATTTTCGTGTCCTACGGGCAGCAAAGGTCGTCAAGACCTCTCCAAGTGATGCTCCTACTGATCGATCTGCTCTTGGTGTCGTTCGTACTGAATTTCATGGTGGTCGTAGTAGACGACATGGTGGACGAAATATTGGTCGTGATGGTGGACGAGGCATTGGCAGTCGTGATGGAGGTCGACTGCGCACCTGCTTCAACTGTGGTCTACATGGTCATTTCCAGTGGCAGTGTACTAAAGCTCCTGCCGCCAATGTTACCTCATATACTCCTTATTTTGGCGTCCGATCCGTACAACTGACTGATGAAGCATATGCAGACTTTATTGACTTGCAAGCTCAACATCGAGGTGAAGTGTCTACTTCTGGGTCCACCGCAGGGTACTCAGCGGCATGTGTGATACAGTTGAAGCAGTGGGTCCTTGATTCTGGTGCGTCTGCTCACTTGACAGGCGATGTAGGTATGATACGAAATTATGTACCGGTTGGTCGGATGTCTAATATTACATGTGCCAATGGTGGTTCGCTGATAGTCTGTGGAAAGGGATTTGTCCCTCTTTTTTTGGGACTGTCACTACATTTTGTATTACATACACCCGGAAACCCATTCAGCTTATTCTCAATTAGTCGGATTACTCGCGATATGCATTGCTCGGTAATATTCTTTCCTGATGGTTGTGTTTTCAGGACCTAAAGACTAGAAAGACTATCGGTAGGGAGCATGTGGCTGGAGACTTGTACATGTTTAACGAAACTTCCTCTGTTGCCTATGCTGATGTGAAACTTAATCCTTTTGAGTTACACTACCGGTTAGGACATCCATTTGTCCAAACACTCCAGAAAATGTACCCATCTTTAGATGTTTCATGTTCTTTTCATTGTGAGTCATGTAGTTTGGCTAAGCATCACCGGGTTTTCTATTCGGTCAGTCCGAATAAAATTGTTTCCGCTCATTTCGAGTTGGTGCATTCCGATATATGGGGACCTTGTTCGGTTGAATCTATAATGGGATTCAAGTACTTTGTTACCTTTGTTGATGACTACTCACGTGTCACTTTTGTTTATCTAATGAAAAATTGCTCTGAATTATTTAACATTTGGTGCAATTTTTATGCGGAAATCAAAAGACATTTGGTGTTATGATTAAATGCGTTCGCAGTGACAATGGTCGTGAGTATATGTCTCGTGAGTTTGTTTCACATCTGTCTCGGAATGACATCATCCACTAAACTTCATGTTCTTACACACCATAACAGAATGGTATGGCTGATCGCAAGAATCGTCATCTCTTAGAAACAACGCGTGCTCTTAATGTTCCAAGCACGTACTCCAAAAAGATTTTGGTCGGATGTCGTTCTTACGACTTGCTATCTAATTAATCGCATGTCATCGTCTGTTCTCAATGGCGATACTCCCTTCTCTCGATTATATACCAAACGAGAGCCGTTTCCTCTACCTCCCCGAATCTTTGGTTGCTTGTGTTATGTTAGGGATACCCGACCAACTCTTTCTAAATTAGATCCAAAAGCTATCCAATGTATTTTCCTTGGATATCCTAAGGATTAGAAAGGGTATTGGTATTTTTTTCCAGTCTTGAAGATATATTTTTTCTCTCGGGATGTTACCTTTGTTGAAACCGAGTTTCCTCTACTTCCACAACTATTGACCCGGCTTCGCAAGTTTATCCAAAAGAGGATTTCTTGTTGTTTCCTGTTCAAACACAACCCTAGTAAGGGTGCCCTCTCCTACCGAGATAATTTTTTGGTCCGACGGTCCGCAGCACCGGTTCCGTCAGCACCGTCGTCGCCCGAACGAGTGTCACGGATGGTGCCTCCACCTACAGTCACAGAGACATCCTCCTCCTCTAGCTCCACTGAGTTGCCTCCACCTGTTCCTCCAACTCGACCTCGTCGTGCCTGTCATGATCATCCCTTGTACGTTGAAAACTACAAAGGGCTTGCGAGCCACACTCAGTCCTTGATAATTACTATTAGTGTGATTCAGATTTCCTATTCTGCCGAGGAGGGTATCAAACATCCCGGTTGGCGTGCTGTTATGGACGAGGAGATGAAAGCGCTTCGGGAGAACAATACTTGGGACTTGGTAGATTTATCGCCTGGTACACAGGCTGTCGGTTGCAAATGGGTGTTCACGATCAAAGTGAAACCGAATGGCACCCTTGATCGACTGAAGGCTCGTCTGGTGGCTAAAGGATATTCTCAGATTTATGATGAGGATTATTTTGAGACATTTTTCCCAATTTCCAGGATGACCTCTGTACGCGTAACTCTTGGCCTTAGCTGTTCGCTATAACTGGCCACTACTTCAGTTGGACGAAGAAGTATCCTCCACGGGGATCTTGACGAAGAAGTATATGTGGTGCAACCTCCCGGGTTCGTTGCAAGGGAGGGTAAAGTGTGTCATCTGCGGAACGCTCTCTGTAGTCTCAAACAATCACCCTGTGCATGGTTTGGTCAGTTTACAGATATTGTTACTCAGTTTGGCATGTGTCAATCGAAGAAGGATCATTCCGTATTATACCGACAGATATCGGCGGGAAGGATACTACTTGGTGTTTATATTGATGATATTGTGATCACAGGAGACGACAGTCAGGACATTGCAGGACTAAAGAAGTTTCTGGGAGAACAGTTTCAGACAAAGGATATGGGATCGTTAAACTACTTCTTGGGTGTTGAAGTCGTACGGAAAAGGAAGCATATTGTCATGTCTTAAAGGAAATATGTACTAGACATACTAAATGATGCAGGAATGATACAAGCCAAGGGAGCAATGTCGCCAATGGATCCAGGAGAAAAGTTACTCCCTGACGAGGGGGTATTGATGACTAATCCGGATCAACATCGTCGAGTGGTTGGAAAACTCAACTACTTGATAGTTATGACTCGTCCAGATATTTTTTTTGCAGTCAGTGTCCGAGTAGATTTATGATTTCTCCACAAGTTCTACATTTGCAGGCAGTTCTCAGAATTCTGCGCTATCTAGTCCAGAATCCTGGAAAAATAATTCGTATGGAGAGCCAGGGACATACAAATGTTGAGTTCTTTACCGATGTTGACTGGGGTGCCTATCTACATATAGACGATCTACATCGGGTTACTCAGTATTTATTGGCAGAAACTTGGTATCGTGGAAGAGAAAGAAGCATAGTGTGATCGCACGATCAAGTTCCAAAGCTGAATATCGAGCCATTGCTCATGGTACGACTGAAGTGTTATATCTGCAGCATCTTCTACAAGAAGCAGGATCTAAAGCAGCAGATATGTGATGCGATAACCAATCTGCTATCCATATTGCTACCAATCATGTATTTCATGAAAGGACGAAGCACATTGAAATTGATGTCCACTTCGTCCGTGATGAGTATAAAAAGGGGATGAAAAAGTTTCATCAGGTGAGGATAAGTGATCAGATAACCGATATCTTCACGAAATCTCTTTTGGGTTCTCGAGTATAATTTGTATGTAACAAGCTGGACATGATTGACATATATGTTCCAACTTGAGGGAGGGTGTTAAATGTTATATTAGTAATAGACTTCAGTCCCACATCGGGTAGAATAATAGAGTGAGGGGTTAGCCTCTTCTATATATATGTAGTCTTTTCATCAATAAAGAGCAATTCATTATTTTCACTCTACACATCTATAAAGTATGGTACATTGAATCTAGCCACAATATTAATCCAACAAGATAGAATGAATAATAACCTAAAGATCATCCACTATATCAAATATAAGCAATTAATATCCTCTAAGATATCACAAGATTCCCAAAGATACTAAAAGATCTCAAAAGAATCTAGAAGTTCTCCTAAGATATCGAGAGAGATGATTTTTAACAGGTACATATCTCAAAGTAGGTCCATCCGATAACCAATTTCAGCCTATTAAGCTAACCCAATAAATCATAATATTCAAATCCATTAGAGACAAAAGGAATCAAGTCCAAACCAACATAAAAGGTCAGCTATTTCCAAACCCAAGGTCTAAGTAGCTAAGACCGAACTCAAACGTTGTTCAAGGGATAAACAAATTCCAATGCATTAGGGTCTAACCAGCTAAAGACCAATCCAAATCCAGTGCAAGGGGCTAAGCTGGACCACAATTCACAACACGAAGGGTCAAACCCACAAGTCCAAGGGTCAAGCCACAATCAACAATTTAATTCCAAGAAAGCAAAACCCAATTGGAAGTCTAATAACCAAGACTAGCTAAGCCATAAACTAACTCATTCAGGAGCCAAACCATAAATCTAACAAATTCAAGTCTTTATTCATCATAGTTAAATCCATCATGATAATTGTTGGTCGAACCAAACCAAAGCTAACCTTAAAGGAAGACTAAAACCAAGTACAACAAGACATAAAACCAAAGTATGGTCAGGATTGATATCATCATCTGGACAAAACTTAACATTCACACCAGTAGGCAGTAATCTAGGAAATTTTTGAGTCTGTCAACTCGAGGTGATAAAGAGTATTGGAGTGCCCCAGAGTATTGGATATAGCTGCTGTATGACATAATGTAGCCGCGAAGAGAATGCTCAGTCTCCAATCCCTCAAAAGGTACCCAGGTGACCGAGATCTCTTTCCTCTAAATTATTTTATGTAAGCAATGCTTGGAAATTTAGTTGTGATTAAACAAGAATATGAGAGAACTAGTAGAAATGGGATCAACCTTATCTATTGCAATATATATATATATATATATATATATATATATATATATATATATATATATATATATATATGTTGTCCCTCTCCTTGTGAGAGTTGATCCATTTATATAGAAGTTGCCAGGCTAAATACAAAGCTGAAAATCAGCCATTACATTGGACTATGCAAGGTAAGAATAAATACCTATCAATTATATGCCTATATACAATATACTCTTCTATATATAACTAGACTAAATAAGGTAGAATATATGCTGCCTTAATAGTCTGGATAAACACACATCCAGCTGTAAATTCTACTAACATTCCCCCTCAAATTGATGTTGGGCGATCGAGCAGCATCAATTTGTCAACCAGGAACTGATGGCGAGGACGAGAGAGAGCCTTGGTGAAGACATCAGCAGTTTGATGTTCAGTAGAGATGTGTGGAAGAGTAATCTCCTGGCGAACAATGGCTTTACGAATGGAATGACAGTCCATTTCAATATGTTTTGTGCGCTCATGAAAAACTGGATTGGTACCAATCTGAATAGCACTGGTATTGTCAGCATGAAGAGGAGTAGGAGTAAGCTATGGAACATTAAGTTCACCTAACCACCCGCGAAGCCATACAATATCAGAACAAGCAGACGACATAGCCCGATATTCAGACTCGATAGATGACTTCGAGACACGAGCTTGCTTCTTACTCTTCCAAGAAATGAGGGCATCGCCAAGAAAGATACACCAACATGTAACAGAACGACGAGTATCCACACAACTAGCCCAGTCGGCATCACTAAATCCCTCCAATTGCAAAGAATTCCCAAAGGGGAAAACAAGCCGCGACCAGATGTCCATTTAAGATATCGAAGAAGACGACGGACGGCGGCCAAATGTGTCTGGCACGGAGCCTGCATAAACTGACTGACCTGCTGAACAGAAAACGAGATATCCGGTCAAGTAATGGTCAAATTATTCAAACTGCCAACCATCTGCCGATACACCGAAGGATCAGCTAAGGGATCACCGCCTGATGCAGCTTCAAATTGACCTCCATAGGTGTAAGAACCGAATTACCATCTTGAAGGTCTGCTAAAGAAAGAAGTTCTTGGGTATACTTATGCTGATGTAAGAGCATGCCATTCGGACAATGTTGAACCTCAAGTCCAAGAAAATATTGTAGTGAACCAAGATCTTTCATATGAAACGAAAATTTGAGGCGCTGTTGGAGTTGCTCAATTAATGGAGATCAGATCCAGTACTCACAATATCATCGACATACATAAGAAGTATAACGATTCCATGGGCAATCTTGCAAAAGTAGAGAGGAGTCATACTGACTCTGGGTAAATGTAAAATCCAGTAGTGTAGTACGAAACTTCTCAAACCATGTCTACGGTGCCTGCTTCAAACTATACAATGACCGTTTCAAGCGACAAACCTCAACAGAAGAGGAAGGAAACAAGCCAGAAGGAGGAGACAAAAATATTTTTTCCTTTAAATTATCGTGTAAAAATGCATTCTTCACATCCATCTGACGAAGCAACCATCCTTTTGAAACAACAATGGCATAACAGTGCATGTCACCTCCCGATTTCGAAGAATCGCTAACCGTCCCCCGGGCGTGATGCCGTGCGAGCGTAAGGCGCGCCTGCACAAGGTCTAGCATAATGATATATATTTAGAAACACATCAGCAGAGTTCGGAAGCTAAATATTTAAAGTTGACACGAAGGAAAGTTATCTTTATTGATAATGTACATCTTTGATACAGACTCTTAACTCAAAAGTAAGGAGTGCCGCGCGGGCTTACAAGATGGACGCAAAATGAGAAAGTCATTCCATACATTACATCCTTTACTAGAACTTCAAAATATAATAGACACCTTCGGACAAAGCTATCGCCTTTCCTCGGAGCTGCACAAAAGGTGTACACGAGCTCCAGATGTTTTATATAAGTTCCAAAAGGCACGAACGGAGTGAGCCGAGTACTGGACTGGTTAGGGGGGGAAGAAGTTTCAGCTCCTCGCCGCGTCGCCTTGGCTCGGGGAACCTGCTGCAACGAGGGTCAGTACTTTGAAAAGTACCGGTGAGGGCGAGCTAACCCAACTAACCAAATCGACACAATATTCAGGTGAGGCAAACAAATTATTAATGTGGACTTTCTATCTTGCCTTAGTTCAAGATACAACATGCAATGCATATATATATGACTGAATAATTGTGCCACCGTTCGGTGACTTTTTACCTGCGGCGTTATACCCACCTGCACAAGACTTACCATGTTCTTCCCTGTCAAGAAGACATCATTAGCTTGAACAAATAATGCAGTAATATGTTGGGTTATGGCACACATTGCCACCGTGGATAATAGCTACAGTAAGACGGTAATCCTTGCAGCGCGGGTAGCAAGCCCCGCTACAAGACCCCGTGTTACCCGTGCTAGTCTTGCTAGCGTAGCTATCCGAGTTTCGTCCGGAACGAATCGGCCCCAGTGCCTCGGAGACCGTTCGCAGGAACCTAACCTTGTGCACAAGTTGTCCGACCAAACGACGTCTCAATACCAAGTTACTAAATGAAGCATTTCAAGCCAATAGAATGAGCATAACTACTTTAGCACAGTGCAATTGGCATAGTCTACCTGCTCAAGTGATCACATTTCAAATATTTTGCACTAAGTTCTAGCTATAACTGAAGCATAAATAGATGCATAACGGACAAGCACGCATACAATGTGATCGTACTGAAATTTGTATGAAGAGCATCAGTGTTTCAAGTTACTTCTTGTTATCTTGACTCATTTATTATTATTCTTATGGTATCGTTGATCGGAACGCACAAACGAGTCAGATTGTTAAGAATGAAGACTTGAAAGAAGGGAGTTAATCGAAAGTAAAGCCCTCACAAGAACTAGAATCGGGGGAGAGAAAGGAGATCTTCAAGACTCCGCTCGCGCGTCGCCTACACGATCACCTGCACGTACCAACATATGATCAATATCTTCTGCCTCGATCTCCCAAATTTCGATACAAAATGCGAAGTTCAAGGAACGAAGACAATAAAATTCATCGAAACCGTTCAAGAAAACTTAAGTCACAAAACCAACAAGAAAGCAACCAAGCGGCATCGAAAACAGACAAGGAAACAAAATACAACGGAAAGGCCCCTCGCGACTCTGCCGCCGAGTCCTTCCTTGAGGCACGATCCGCTGAATGTGAGACTTAATTCCGAAGAAATCTATACATAACGAGAAAAATGATCTTGATTCAATCTATCCCGATCAAGCGATACCAAGTATTTCTTAGCCGCGCTTCCCGAATAGGGGGAACGGGGAACTACATCTTAACCAACTAATAAAAAATTTCGTCCTCGAAACTTAGGAATGGAACCTACCCCTAAGAAAACAATGTGGGAAATTTCTCTTTTATGTCTGATTTGAGTTCCCAGGTCGATTCCTCGACCGCGTGGTTTCGCTAGAGTACGCTCACGAGCGGAACTGAACGATTCCGTAGCTGCTTATCCTTTCGATCGATGATCTGCATAGGTTCTACCTTATAGGACAAGTCTGCTTGCAAACCCAACTGGCCAAAATCTACCATGTGACTCGGATCATGCATGTACTTCCGCAACTGTGATACTTGAAAGACATCATGCACATCTGATAGGCTCGGTGGTAGCGCAATTTGATATGCAACTGGGGCGACTCGCCTGAGAATTTCAAACGGACCAAATCGAGGACTTAGCTTCCCTTTTACTCCAAATCTCGTAACTCCACGCATCGGCGTGACCTTGAGAAACACGTGATCACCAGCTGTAAATTCAAGGGGTCGTCTATGGATATCCGCATAACTCTTTTGTCTGCTTTGTGCCACCTTTAATCGCTCTCGGATCAGCCGAATCTTCTGAACGGTCTGCTCTATTAGCTCCGGGCCAAGGGTCTGTCACTCGCCAACTTTGTTCCAACAGATAGGTGATCTGCACTTCCGCCCATATAAAGCCTCGTACAGGGCCATCTGAATGCTGGGCTGGTAACTATTGTTATATGCAAATTCTGCCAACGGTAGATGGACGTCCCAACTTGACTTCGAGTCGATCGAACAGAGGCGTAGCATATCTTCAAGGACCTGGTTCACCCGCTCTGTTTGGCCGTCTGTCTGAGGATTGTATGCTGAACTGAACTTCAACTTGGTCCCCATAGCTGACTGAAGGCTTTCCCAGAAACGTGATAAGAACCGTCTGTCCCGATCCGAAACAATAGACACTGGCACGCCGTGTAGTCGAACTATCTCATCAAGGTATATCTGTGCCAGGCGATCGATGCTCTAAGTAACTTTGATGGCAATGAAGTGCGCTGACTTGGTTAATCGGTCGACGATAACCCAGATGGCGTCGTTTCTCCGTTGCGTCTTTCGCAAGCTAACAATAAAGTCCATCGTGATATGGTTCCATTTCCACTCCGGGAAAGCAAGGTTCTGCATCTCTCCGCTCGTCTTCTGATGCTCGGCCTTTACTCTCTGACAAGACAAGCATTGTGACACGAAGAGCGCCACATCTTTCTTTATGTCGTGCCACCAGAAGATCGAGCGGAGGTCTTGATACATTTTCGTACTTCCTGGATGTGATACATAGGCCGCATAATGAGCTTCCGTGAGGATCTCCTTTCTGAGTTCTGCATCGTTGGGCACGCACAGTCCTCCTCTTACCCGCAACGTTCCGCTTTCATCCGCTGCAAAATCAGTCGCCTTTCCTGCTGATTCTGCTCGCGCGTCTTCAAAAAGAATGGGTCGTTCACCTGAGCGGACTTGACCTTTTCTTTTAAGTTCGGTTCAAGGAGTAACTGAGCTAGCGATCCCCCAATCGGTCCGCTTCGATATCGAATTCGCAGCTCGATGCTCATACTCTCCAATTCCTTCTTTAACTTGCAGTTGACGGATAGAGATCCTGCAAATACTCGACTTAGTGCGTCCGCTACAACGTTCCCTTTGCCTGGGGTGTTGTTGATCGACAAGTCATAGTCTTTGATCAGTTCTAGCCAACGCCTTTGCCGTAGGTTTAGGTCCGACTGAGTGAAAAGATACTTGAGGCTCTGGTGATCAGTGAAAATTTGGCATGCCACACCATAAAGTTAGTGTTGCCATAATTTCAGTGCGAACACAATCGCAGCTAGTTCTAGATCGTGGGTCGGATAGTTGCGCTCATATGGCTTCAATTGTCTTGAAGCAAAAGTTATCACCTTATTTTGTTGCATGAGCACAGCTCCTAAGCCTTGGCCTGAGACGTCACTAAAGATTTGGAATCCCATATTCTCGTTTGGCAGTACAAGTACAGGAGCAGAGACGAGACGCTGCTTTAATTCCAGAAATGAACCTTCACATTTGGCAGACCACTCGAATGCGACTCCTTTCTGAGTGAGGCGAGTCGAGGGCAAAGCAATTTTTGAAAAGTCTTTCACAAACCGTCTGTAGTAGCCCGCTAACCCGAGAAAGCTTCAAATTTCACTGACTGATGCAGGTTGTTTCCATTCGACGATTGCTTCAACTTTCTTTGGATCGACTGTGATGCCTCCCGCAGAGATGATATGCCCGAGAAAGGATACACTGCTTTGCCAGAATTTGCACTTGCTCAGTTTTGCGTATAGCTAAGTCCCAAAGAGTCTGAAGCATGGTCCGCAAGTGCTCCCTATGTTCCTCATTGTTCTTTGAATACACAAAGATATCATCAATGAACACTACTACAAACTTGTCGAGGCACGATCGGAACACTCGATTCATCAAATCCATGAAGGCGGCAGAGGCATTGGTCAATCCGAACGGCATAACCAAGAATTCATAGTGGCTATAGCGAGTGAGAAAGGCTGACTTCGACACGTCGTCTGGCTTGATCTTTAATTGATGGTAGCCTAAACGAAGATTAATTTTCTAGAATACTGAGGCGCCTTGCAGTTGATCGAAGAGGTCATCAATTCTGGGAAGTTGGTACTTGTTTCGGATGGTGGATTTATTCCACTCTCGATAGTCGATGCAGAGCCTCATCGAACCATCATTTTTCTTCACAAATAGCACGGATGCTCCCCATAGAGATACACTCGAACGGATATACCCACGATCGAGCAGTTCTTGTAGTTGAACCTTCTGCTCCTTCAGTTTGGCAGGGGCCATTCAATACAGAGCTTTGAAAATCGATCGAGTATCTGGAAATGTGTCTATAGTGAACTCTATCTCTCGGTCGGGCAGCATGTCTGACAACTCATCTGGAAACACATCAGGAAAATCCGCCACAACGGAAGTAGACTCAACGTTTGCTCAATCTTGCTGAGTCTCGAACGGACGTCAAGTACCCTTCACTGCCGAAATGTATCATCCGCCGAGCAGATATTGCAGAAATCACCATATAGGCTTTCGATGCTCTCGACGATGGACTGCACGTATAGCAAAATTCGGTCTCGCCTGGTAGATGAAACACGATTTTCTTTTCTGCACAATCAATGGTCGCCGAGCAAGCGCCGAGTCCATCCCAAGAATAAGATCGTAGTCCCTGATGTCTAGAACTATCGCATCAACAATTTTCTTCCTCCGATGCAAATGCAGCCGTCGCGACAAACTGAGTCAGCATGCAAGTCCATGCCCGACGGGGTATTGGCGCTAAGCCTTAGGCCTAACTGTGTCTGAATAAATTCGTGCTCCTTAGTGAAGTTTGCCGATACAAAATTATGCGTCGCACCAGAATCAAATAGTCTCGTGCAGGAACATTATTGAATAGCAATATACCTGTCACTATGGTGTTCGAGACGAACGCCTCGTCCCGCGTCAATGCATAAACCCGGTCCATACTGTTCGGACGACGCTCTTGTTGTTGCGCAGGCCGATTTGCTTGTGCTACTTGAGCGGAATTTTGCTGCTCTGGACGACGCGGAGGGACCCGATTTGGGCGATCAGGACAGTCACGAGTATAATGGCCCAGCCGACCACAATTGAAGCATCCCTGATTTCGACATTCGCTAGCCTGGTGTCCTGTACGGTTGCATTTGGCACAATGCAGCCCATGATTTTCCCAAGTATAATTGCCCTGATGATCGCCATTGTTTGGACGCTTATTAAGGTTGTTTCCTCCCGTATTACTAGGACGCTTTTGATGAGAATGCTGCACAGCTCCGACAGTAGTAGAAGGATATTGCGGTTCTAGGACGAGGACATGGTTAAGGACTTCCCTCATCGTCTCGTACTGTGGAGCGACTACGTGTGCGTGAATGGAAGGTCGCATGCCGCCTTCAAATCGTCTTGCTCGGCTCGCCGCATTGGACAGATAAGAGCTAGCAAACTTGGCCAGCCAGTTGAATTCTGCAGCATACTGCTTCACCGACATGCTCCCTTGTTGCAGACGTACGAAATCGTTCTCCTTTTGACGACGAAATAGGTGGGAGAATAAACTCTTCTTTGAATGCGCTACGGAAGGTAGCCCACGGGATCGTCTCGCCTTCACTATCTGTAGAGAGAGATTTTTGGTGCACATCCCACCAATCATGCGCGTTCATACGAAGCTGGAGCCGGACACAGGCGACTTGCTTGTCATCAGGTACTTCCAGGAGTTTAAAGTGATCTTCAAGCTCGGCCAACCAATCTAGAGCCACAACAGGGTACTTGGTCCTACGGAAGGACGTGTTGCAAACCTTTTTGAAGTCGGCAAAGTCGAAGGTAGTCACATCCTTCTTCTTTGGGGTTTAGGGCATCTCGACTTCATTTATAGGTTGCTCCATCGGTGCCGCTATTGTTGTTGCGGAATGGTTGGAGGCTAAGGTCTGAACAATCTGTTGCAGGACATCTACCTGCTTCTGTTGGACCGCAAATCGGGTTTCTAATTTTTTCTCGAACTTGTCCTGTCAAGCCTCATCCCTTCGTTGTTGCGCCTCTAGCATTTGCATCATTCGGTCAACTGGATCGATGGGAGGCGCATGTCGTTGGCTCTCGGAGCTTGCCGAAGTTCCTGAAGTACTTGCTTGCACTTGCCCTTTTCCTTGCGTTTGAGTCATTCCTTCAAAAACAAAGAACTTACATCTGTCTCATAGAGTATTACAGACTCATTGTATGTAACGCATCTCATTTTGTCCAACGGTTTCAAGAGTTCAACTGGGAGGGACATGGTCTTCTTATGAAAATTTTTCTGACACGAGACTAAAGGATCTAAAGCTGTGCTCTGATACCAATATGTCACGCCCCGATTTTGAAGAATCGCTAACCGTCCCCCGAGCGTGATGTCGTGCGAGCGTAAGGCGCGTCCTTACAAGGCCTTGCATAATGATATATATTTAGAAACACATCAGCAGAGTTCGGAAGCTAAATATTTAAAGTTGACACGAAGGAAAGTTCTCTTTATTGATAATGTACATCTTTGATACAGACTCTTAACTCAAAAGTAAGTGGTGCCGCGCGGACTTACAAGATGGACGCAAAATGAGATAGTCATTCCATACATTGCATCCTTTACTAGAACTTCAAAATATAATAGACACCTTCGGGCAAAGTATCACCTTTTCTCGGAGCTGCATAAAAGGTGTGCACGAGCTCCGGATGTTTTATACAAGTTCCAAAATGCATGAACAGTGCGCCGAGTACTGGACTGGTTGGGGGGGGGAGAAGCTTCAGCTCCTCGCCGCGTCGCCTTGGCTCGGGGAACCTACTACAATGAGGGTCAGTACTTTGAAAAGTACCGGTGAGGACGAGCTAACCCAACTAACCAAATCGACACAATATTTAGGTGAGGAAAACAAATTATTAATATGGACTTTGCCACTGGTGCAAAGGTCTCATCATAGTCAATGTCGTATGTCTGACTGTATCCTTTTGCCACCAGTCGAGCCTTATAGCGCTTTACTTTTCCATCTGGGTTCTGCTTTACAGTAAATACCCACTTGCATCCGACTGCCCTCTTCCCCTCTGTTAGTTTTACCAGTTCCCAAGTGTGGTTCTTCTCAAGAGCGTCTAACTCATGCATCGCCGCTTTCCACTTTGGATCGTTCTTGGCAACCTGTCAATTGTTAGGTACAGTAATATTATCCAAAGATGCAATGAATGCTTCATGAGAATAAGAGATATTATATGAAACAAACTGAGCAAGGTCCCAACCATATCTATCAGGAGGATTTTTCGTATTGCTGCGAGTGGTCCTCCGTACTGATAGTAGTGTGGGAGAAAAAGGAAGAATAATATCACCTGAAGGGGAATCTGGTGGTGGTGGTGTAGATGTCTCCCGGGTTAAGACGGACGCAGATAAGTGTCACGCCCCGATCTCACGCCGGAACCGGCCGTCCCCGCTAGGCGCGAATCACCGCGCCAGCGCTCCCGCGGGACGTACGTTTCCATCGGGACGCGATGCCGCGCGGGCCTGGGGTTGCTCCCGCGCAAGGCAAATACCGAAACGGCCGTTGATAACTAGTTCACAGAGTCGACAAAACGGAAACATAAAATGAACACAAGTATTGAATCCAAAATAAGCTCTTTATTGATATGAAGTGAAGATTACAAGTGGCGCTAGGCCGAGATTACAAATCGCTCATGCTCTCTCTCTCTCTTTTACAATGTATATGCCCTTAGGCTTAGAACCAACACAAATGATCTGGATGATGATGTTCCCATACATTATGTCTCATATATGCGAGCTCCAGGTCCGTGCACCATGCTCCAAGACGCCAAGTGCGGTCCGACGTCTCATTGCGCTAAGCGATCTCCGAAACCGTACGAGTTCCCCCTGCACCCTGCATGCAGACTGGTTGGGTATCAGTACATTGAATGCACTGGTGGGGAGGCCTCTCGCCCACGCCACAAAACAAGCACGTTTATTAGTTATGTGCACCGACTGGTTTCGTTGTCTTTCTATTCTTTTGCCTTGGGATCAGTTACATGGCAATATAAAGAAAGTAATCTCCGTGTCAACTCAATGGTGTCATAATAATGAACAATTGAGTTTACCTTACCATTTCTTACCATTCGGCCTTCCCTGTCATAAGCAGCAATATAAACAATAATCTACGGAATATCAAGAAGCAACTGTGAAACCCAAGTGTTATGCCGTGCCTCTGCCTCACAAGACCCATTTTACTAGAACTATGTGTGATACCGTGCATCCATTCTACTTCTGCAAATTATCGTGCAAACGCACTCCTTCCCGTTTCTCCTTTTCTCAATGCGGATAGCCGCTATGCAAACATGACTTATCTATATGAAGGTCACTGGCTCTGCTAGCCATATTGGACATAATCTACGATGGACGGCCGTCTTTCCAGCTCGGTTGCTAGCCTTGCTGGGCCTCCTAGCCGTCTAACGAGTCGACGCCCATCCAGGTCGGTAGAAAGCCTTGCTGGATGTCTCGCCCTCGCCCGCTAGTCATCAGCTAGCGTATTGCCAGGACTACACTGGCACTGTCCTCCCGGGCCGACACGATTCGGATGCCTCAGCAATCGTGTCGAGGACTCTCTCAACCTGGTGCGCAACCAGTTGTCCGTGACCATGCAACTACTCCCCCACATTCCATTCCTAGCCGAGGACAACTCTCGGATCTATCTTAGCCGAGGACTACACTCGGATCTTTTCTTCCTTGCGCAGCTCTCAGATTTGAGACTGCCTCGGTGATCTGCATATCCCGAGTACCTTCCTTTCCTTCCATCTCCTGACTCGGAACGACTACTTGATAGCCTTCCTCGTCTATGCATGCAACATGTTTTTACTCCATCCCGTGTTGTGTTCCGTACGGTGCAACGCCTCAGTATAAACTCACACTACTTTATAGCATATATGAAGGAAATTACTACATTCCAACTCAACAATCCCGACTACGCAAATAGCAAGTAAAATCTCCATGTTCTATACAATGATAAGGCAGGGTTATCCCCTTAGCTATGTGCGTTCATCTCTTTTATTAGCATGCAAAGGTTATCGCCTGTAAACTAGCATGTAACATTCATTTTCTTAGTGTGCAGCTAAGTAGAGACAGGTTCACCGGGGCCACCCACCTTAGCGATGTATCACATCGGTCGAGCGAGACTCCGGACGCGCCTCTGATAGCCTAAGTCTGACTCCATTGAAGATTCCAGCATGAATGCCTTTGCATCGAACGAGCCATCTCGCTGAGCAAGGCGGGTTGAATAGCTACATTTGTGCCGTTTGAATCGGCCCTCCGGGTTGAGCGGAGCGGGTCGTTACAATAAGGGACTTGGAACTGACACTATAAGTACCGGACCTGCAGTTTGCTTCCCTTTCCTGCTATAGGTAAGTAACTCCCCCTGAGCCGTGGGCCTAACACCTCTCATCGCCTTCCCCTGTTCTTCACTCTCCTGCTCCTCCTCAAACGTTCCTCCATGCCATACTCCTAAATCGGTCACCACACTCTCACCAATCTCCCTCTCTCGTCTTATACTCTCAGTATCAGGTGAGTTGCTCATGGTTGGGGTTCCCTCCTGATGGTAGTATGGCTCAAACTCCCTGAAGTGAACATCCATGCTCACAAACTTCTTCTCTACTGGGCTCTAGCACACGTACCCCTTCTGAGTCGCCGAATAGTCCACGAATACACACTTGACTGCTCTGGGGTCAAGTTTCCCAACAGACGGTCTGTTGTCCTTCACAAAACGTACGCAGCCAAACACCTTTAGTGGGAGTATCCCACTATTATTTTCTTGCAATATCTTATATGGAGACTTCCATCCCAGTACCTTCAAGGGCATCCTAATGATCAATCGAGTTGCTGTCAACACTGCATGCCCCCATAGACTCTGGGGGACATTCATGGCGATCAACACGCTCCTTGCCACCTCAAGAATGTGTTCGTTGTTCCTTTCTTCCACTCCATTCTTTGCTGGTGTGTATGCACAGGTGGTCTGATGTTGTATCCCTTGGGCTTACAGGTATTCCTCAAGTGCTTTGTTAGTATACTCTGTTCCATTGTCAGACCTTAGTACCTTCACCACTGCTCTGTACTGAGTCTGGATATGTTTATGAAAGTCCCAAAAACAGGCAAAGGCCTCACTCTTATTTTTCATCAAATACAGCCAGGTGACACGAGAGGAACAATCAATAAAATAGACGAAATATGTGTAACCATTCATAGTAGTTGTGGCGTCACGGCCCCCAGACATCATAATGTATAATATTAAAAACAGAAGAGCTCCTATGACCCACACCAACATATGAGTTCCTAGTAAGTTTGCCTAAATCACATGCATCATATACTAGTTTTTCCTTATTTGCCTTCTTATAAATAGATGGATAGAAGCTACTCAAAATACCAAAAGGAGTGTCCCAACCGCCTGTGATGGAGTATCAGTGTGTCATCGACACTCATCTTCGATGACACACTCATCTTTGGTCCTCCCATTCCTGCCCTTTCTGCCACAGGCACCAATGCCAAATCCACTCCTTCCCTATCCAGGTACCACAGTCCATCATACTAAGTGCCAGTCCCAAGTCTTCGTCTCGTCTCCTTCTCTTGGAAGATCACCTTAGGAATATCAAAAGAGACAATGTATTTTAGTTGGAGGATTATAAAACTAATGGACAAAAGACTGACCGGAAAAGGAGCATGTAAAATATTGGATAATCTTACTGAACCTGTACAATCGACAACACCCTTACCGACTACTGGCTGGAAAGTACCATCGTTTGTTTGAATGATGTCTGCAGATGCTAGGTGAGTGTAGGAAGAGAACTCACTAGCATTCTCTGTCACGTGTCGAGACCTTAGAAGCCAGAAACTCCTAGGAGGTCAACGAATCTCAGTAAGAACCTTCGATTCGGCATTTCTTACTTGGGAGCTCGTTTGGAGCTCGTTTTCCCGATGACGGAAACTTCGTTTCTCCGGGGACGGAAGCTCGTTTCCCCGACGACATGATCGCTTCCCATAATATGACCATAATTTTAGAAGATGACATAAATTTTGTGAGAGAAATTGAAATATTTTCAATACAAATTTATCAAAGTACCAATAAACTAAAGATTTTTTACTTTGACGTCATAAAAAATTAACATGCGAAAGATCTCTCTGTAACTTTGAACTAAACTTTATAAATTCTAATAAATTTTAAGATATTTATAAGTTTTGATAACAATAATTAATAACATTAAAAGTTTATTAGCGCACGCTCCCATCACGCTCCCAAATTTAGAATCTTCTAAGTAGTCGTGCTTCTCCGCCCCCGCTCCTGCCCCCGCTTCCGTCCCCGCTCCCGCTTCTGGCTTCTAAGGTCGAGACGCACCCGAATCGACAATCCAGTCCGACGATCTAAGGGAAGACATAGATGCAAGGGCAAGTGAGTCATCAGTACCTTCCGATAGATGGGTATACATGGCAGCATTGCCTCTGGCGAAGACTGACGTGGACGCATCCTCAGTCCCACTCCTCCTGTCTCCATCGCTTGATGCTCTCTGCTTTCTCCTGAGTACTTCCAAAATGTCCAGTAGTGCCTGATCCTCCTCAGTATAGGCACCATTAGCTCCCTCATCGTCTTCTGCTACCAGCAGGTTCGTCCGATAACCTCCTCGATCACCTCGTCGACCCCCACGACCACGACCACGTCCTCCAAACTGTCCATGTCCGCTACCTGAATCTTCCTCCTTGGGTGGTTTGGTGCAAGCATACCTCAGATGGCCCACCTTTCCGCAGTTGTAACACTGTCGGGGGTCTTCCGTAGATCCTGTGCCGCCTGAATTGGCAACCGTCAGTACTGTCTTCACTTCAGGATGACCACATGTCTCTGCCTGTAGCTTGATACGAGTCTCCTCCTGGATCATGGCCGAGATTGTAATGCCCCGCAACCGCACGGTGCATTACGCTGAGTCGGATTGAATAACGCAATAGCTGATTACATTTTGATTTGTTGGATTTGGGCAAGGTAGTCAAAGGCGCAAGACGCACTCAAGGCGCAAAGGGTCAAAATCGCCCGAGGCGCAAGACGCACTTAAGGCGCGCGCCCGAGCGACACGAGGCACAAAAATTATATATATATATATATATATATATATTCATATCGGATTTCTACATTGATAAACATGTGCTTTAAATTCTCCTATGTCTAGGTTTCAATCACTTTGAATTGAGTGAGTGAGAGAGAAAACAATAATAAAAAAAGTACATCAGTTCAAAAAACAGTCTAAAAATAATACAACAGTTAAAAAAATAGTCTAAACATGTTATTTTTTCACAAGATTTTCAAGGCGCGCCTAGGCGCGCCTTAGCTATTCCAAGGCGCTCGAAAAAGGCGCACCTAGGCGCGCCTTAGGTGCGCCTTAAGAATTGCGCCTCGCCTGGAGTGCCCTGAGGCGCTGCCCCTGCGCCTAGGAGCAAGGCGCGCCTTTGACTACACTGGATTTGGGAACAAGTATTGATTGAGTTGGTTTCATGTGCAGATCGCAAACGGAGTTCGATGGAATCAGATGTTCGTTCAGAACAGTACTGGGATAACAGGATTGGAGCGATAATGCCGTCTTCCTTAGTCCGATCGGTCGGATGATTTGGAGAGCACGACCTGCTCGCACGGTCATACCAATTGAGTAGATCGTGCTTTGCATCTGACCACGGGTTCAAGGGATCGGCCACATCGGCAAGACATGGTGTTTAACGGAATCAGACTTGGTGAGTGGACTCTATCCCTTCTCCTCTACTCCTTCATGCCTAATAATATTGAACACACGTAAAGGCTTGAACACTTGGACTGGAACTTGGAAATTACTACACTGTGGCGTGCATAGAGTGTACGTCGTTTGGTTGGAATCGATTTGTGGCTTGAGTTGGTTTTCGCGTTGGGTAGTTGGAGCTTGAGTAGGCAGTTGGAATGATACATCTTGGTTGGAACATCGGGCAATTCGGACGGGCGAGCGAGCGTGCATCCGTGCACGAGTATCAGTTAGGCGCTTTGTCATGCAAAGCGTGTAGTTGTGGTTCAAAACCGGACAACTGCATCGGTGAGGACATTGTGCCATTGTTGGGGTATTGTGCCACGGAATTATTCTGAGCGCGGGGTGTTGCACCAATTGGAACACTGTGCCGAGAAGCGGCATAGTGCCTATGGGGATAACTTGAGATGGTGCCTTGGGCTATAGTTGGAGAATGGTTATGGATAGTTGGTTGGATTGAGGCTAGATAGTTTGGTGGGGCGAGAATGCTCGATTCTCTCGTCATATCTATTTGGAGTTTGCATCGGTCACGGACAACCTGTTGCGTACAGGGTTTGGTTTCCTTGAACGGGAAGGCTCCGGAGCACCGGGACCGTTCGGCCATGGATGAAGCAAATTGGTAACATGCCTTGGGCGCGGTGCCGGCAGTTCGTTGCGACCAGGCATGCTAGCTACTCAGCGCTGGATCGAGTAGAACTGCAGTTGAACAGTCCTTTATGGCTTGGCCAGTGACTTCATATAGATAAGAGTTGCTTTGCTTTGCTTTGGTTTGGTTTGTGCTTTTTGTGTAGGCGGCGGCCACCTTGCCTCGGCAAGAATGTGCATATCGAAGATTGGATTATAAGGCTTGGATTGAGGATGGATATTGAGGCTTGGATTGTGGTTCGATAGGTTTCCGTGTTGCTTGGGTTTGAGTAGGACGGTTTGCATGCTAGTTTCCTTTTGAGTTGGATATATATTTGCTTGTATATTGGCTTGAGTTGAATGCTTGCATGTTTAACCTGCTTTACAGTTTTTTTTTAACATGTCATACCTATGCCATGAAATGAATCTAGGATTCAAGTAGAAAGATCACCATATAACTATTTGCATCCACTATTTACTTAGTGTCGGCTTAGACGAGTGGGTTACCCCGCTCACCAGTACGGCTGTGTACTGACCCACGTTTGTGGGCTTTTTTTCATGTACGCAGGTGTAGTGGCGCTGCTTGGATATACGGGACATAATGTATGAACGGTAAGTACCTTTGTGGGCTAAAGAAAGAGCAAGAGTATTACATCGCCTTTGTGGCAATCTCCCTTGTGGCAATTTTATTTGGACCCTATCGAGAGCTTCGCTGCGTATACTCTGATGTGTGCTTGGCACACAATACTTGACTTTCGCTGCAACTTGGTCGTTTCGATGATAACTTTGATGTTTGACAACATCGCCTTGTACGAGCGCAACTCCAGGCTCGTACGACATCACGTCCCGATGAGAACGATTGTCCTGCGGGAGCGCTGCAACGTGGTGATTCACGTTCAGCGGGGACGATTGAGCTTGCGGGAGATTGGGGTGTGACGGAGAGAGCCTCCTCAAGTGTAGGAATCTTCGGTTGGGCTAGAAGTAGTTTTGTCCTCTGAGCAAAAACTGCGGCCAGCCCCTTAAGAAACTTTATCGTCCTCTCCTGCAGACATACCTATCTCTCCTTACACTTCGGGTCCTCGCAGCTCGTGCGATCTGAGAAGTGATCATAATCCAACCATAGACGCTTAAACTCCGTGGCATACTCCTGTACCGTCTTCTCTCCCTGTACGATGTCGTCGATCTCCCCCTTGATTTAGAAAACCCTCAAGTTATTTTTCACATCATCATTGGTTCTCCTCAACTTCTCCTACACGTCTTTCACCATCTCAAGGTCATCCACTGTGGCGGCGATCGACTGGACTAAAAAATTGAGAAGCCAAATGTATACCACCATATAAGTGGACTTTCACTCGTCGCGTCCTGCCGAGCCCTCATCTGGCTCTGTCTTCTTTCCTGACAAGAAACCCTCCAGGTTCTTCCCTGCGAGGGTTCTCCTCACCTGTCGTGACCAACTCAGGTAGGTGGCCGGTCCATCAAGCTTCAGATCGATGGATGGAAGCTCCAACTTTGCCAATGTTCGTGTCGCGCTCTCACCAGCCGACAGTTTCATCAGCTTCATTAATGTTGCAACCTCCGCAGTGTCCAACTTCTTGATAATCTCCTCCATTGATCCTCCTATTCTCCGACCACCTCACACCCGTCTCACGATTCACGTTCGCCCTCTTCCTCCTCTCCTAGACCCGATCATGTTTCTCCCCCATCAGATCTAGGCCTTCGATGTCAACGTCTGGAACGACCTGCTGGAGATGCCAGGAACCACGGCAGAAGGCTCCGCGGGAGTCGGGCTTCGCGGTGGTGGTGGCGGACGAGCGGCGACGGTGGTGGCGGACGAGCGGTGCGGCAGCGGTGGTGGCGGGCGAGCGGTGCGGCAACGGTGGTGGCGGCGCGGCAGCGGTGTGGCAGCGGTGGAGGTGGTGGCGGCTAGGGTTTGGGAGGTGGTGGCTTGGATTTGGGCTCTGATACCATGTAGAATATTTTTGAGTAATTGTTATATTTTTTATTGATAATCTCTTGGTTATTTATAGCCATACAACCTTTCATCTTACATTAATACCCTATTAAAACCCCCTGTAGAATATTCTATATACCAACAAATATATCAAGAATATTCTAATATACCAACAAGTACGCTCGCGAGTGCCCTTGCGGAGAGCAATAAACAGATCAAGATCAATGACAAGTATATTCGAGTCAAGTTGGGCAGCCGTTGCTGAAGGTTTTTTCAGGGGTGCATCTTTGACTCTTCTGTCGAGGTCATCTTATGTATACTCGCACCGGCTTTTCCATTGGGACAATCGCCTCAGACAAAGGTACAGAGAAACTCTTAACACTTAAGAACTAGACTCACCAAAGAAATGAGTAGACACAAAGAAGGTTGCTTCGGCAGACACAAATGCATGATTAAGCTATGGAGAATAACACCTATAGCCCTTCTAGAGTTGAGAATAGCCTAAGAAAACACCTGGAACCAAAGACAATTTGTCCCTACCAGGAGACAATATAAACAAAACACATGGAACTAAAAACATGAGAGGAAAGACAAAATGCAGAAAGGGATATGTTGATGCAACACAGAAGATGGCATACGATTAATAAGATAATAAGTAGTGAGAACTGCATCGTCACAAAATTTATTTGGAACTTGTATGTGAAGTAAAGTGCGAGCAGTGTCAATCTAGTGTCCATTTTTTTCTTTTAGCAACTCCATTTTGCTGAGTGTGTGGACAAGAGGAGTGATGAAGCATACTCTGATCATACATAAAAGATTGAAATACAGTAGAGAACTACTCGTGTGCATTATCACTATGCAAAAATCTGAACTGTTGTACCTTATTGGATCCTGATTTCAGCACAAAAGAATTTAAGGAGTGAATAATTCAGATGTGTTTCATAAGAATCAACCATGACATTCTCATAGTTTGCAGTATCGGCCGATACCTATCCGATACAGCCGATAGCAATACGGTTTGGCATGTTCCTATCAAATACCGATACCAACTTTGGGGGTTTCTTTCCTACTCAATTCGGCTAAGAAAACTGAACAAAAAAAACTAATCGGCAAGGATGTAAAATCATAGTAAGGTTGTAAAAGCATGTAAATGAAAAAAAAAAACTTATTTATCGCATGTAAACCAATCAGGAAGGGTGACTATTTTTTCATTTCATTTTAAAACTATTATTAAATGACACATAAAATACTTAAAAGTATGCCTCAAATGTCTAAAATACTTTTTTCTAAATTTTTAATAATTTAATAATTATTATTTACTTTCCGATACCAAAACAATCTGATACTCCTATCTGAAACCGTCGATATTGTCCATAGCGCTAATCCGTTACTCATAGGAAGGCTCATTGTGAACCTTGGTCATTCTATAATAATCATAAAGAAAGTAACAAAATACTTAGACCCAAGTTTAGAAGTGATACGACTTGGACTCCATGCATCATAATGAACTAAAAATAAAGGTGTTGAAGCACGTCTTTTGACACACTACTAGGAAACGAAGAAAGGTAGTGTTTTTTCCGTTGACATGACACAGACTCAAGATTCCTAAGACCAGACAAACTCGGAACCATCTTCTGTAGAATAGGGAGACCGGAGACCTGAATGACCCAAACGACTATGAACCTGCGATTGTGTTACTTCGATAGTGGGAGCAAACAATGTTGAATTAGTCAAATGGTAGACACCCCTAGATTCGCATCTGATACTTATCATCCTTTTTGTCCTCGACTCCTGGATACAAACGTAATCAGAGGTAAATATAACGGAACAATCAAGAGCCTTAGTGATTTTGTTGATAAATATAACGCTAAATGGAAAAGTAGGAAGATGAAGTATTGATGAGATAAGTAACAAAGTAGGAGATGCATTGTCAATGCCCTTTACTGGTGACCTAAATCCATCAGCAGGAATATCATTGGCAGCCACTCGAGGTTCTTCAATATGAGTGAAAAAGAATACATTATTGGACGTGATTGGAGGCACCTGAATTCAGAGTCCGGGGTGATAAAGACGAGTTCTGCATGAGGAAAGCACTGGATGAAGCTCTATGGTCCAGGGTGATAAAGATTGAGAACCTGATACTAGAGGAACTTTTAGTACTCGATCGAAACAACTGTAGATCCTTGAGAGTGTCCAATACGAGCCGAATTATTCAATGTTCTAAATTTCACTATACGGATTCGGTGCGGAGGAGGGCGCCTAGCGCCTAGGTGCCGAATAGGTATCGGGCTTTTTATTTTTCTCCTACTCCCTTGTAACAGCTTATATATTGTTATATCATAATGAAACACATTTAATAAAGAAATCATCAACATGTATTCTATCATTATCATGATTTATGAAGACATCATCAACATTATTTCATAATGAAACACACTTAATAAAGAAATCACCATTTCCATAATCAAATTTGAAATATTAATGTTCTAAATCCAAATCCAATGGCAAATCCTCGAAATCAATAGCAAGGCCTGGAAATGACTGAAATGGGTGGTGATGTCCCCATCTGACGACCATCACAACTAGAACAAGTTGCTGATGACCTCATAAGAGCGTGTGTTGTCATCAGTGTAAAGATCTCTAGCCTGAGTCCACGTCTCATGTCAACATGAGAGACGAGTCGATGGATCTCCATAATAGAGCAAGTAGTTGGGCATCTATCTTTTTCCACATAGCTCGACCAGCTTCAGGGACTTCGTGCACTCTCTTCACTAGATATTCTTCTTGTCCTTGTCCCAAAAACCAGACCTTCAGCGGACCGAGAACTATAGTTGTTGCCATTTAACTTTTCTATGGTGATGGTATGGTTACCATGATGAGAAGTGACAAGCTACCATTAGATATCGTAGATGAGGCTGCAGAAGTAGTGGATGATGAGGATGACGACATGATATGAATACCTCTTTGATTGATGTGGGGTTGTCGTTGATGAAGAAGTCGACATCAGACTTCAGCGAACTCGAGGCTGCAGGGATCAAATTGGTGCTGATGCAGAGCAAGTTTCTGAACCAGCAAAGATTTCTGGAAGCCTACAGGGAGCAAGTTGGCTGTCAGGAGGGTTCTGGACAGAAAAAAGAGGGGGGAGATAATCTCCGATCTTCTCTCGGATCAATTCTGACGCTCTAATTACGGTTAGGGCAACGTCGACTCTGATAACATAAACATGAATATAACAGAATTATTAGAGATTGGACCAGCCCTCTCTATCACACTATATATTTTCTTTTTTCTCGAAGAAGGTACATATTATAGAATGAGAAAGAGTCACAACCAATATCTAAGACCCCGTGACCAGGTCATAGACATATCTCAATACACAAATAACTATGATACTCAACCATTACAACCACAACTAACTATAAATAATTCTTCGGTAGTGATGTCCTTTGTTTTTCCGCAGACTAGGGGGCCTAGTCGCTAACATCTTCTTCAGATTACTCTCCTTCCCTTGCTCATTCTTTTGTTTCCTCTTGGCCTGCTCATTCTTTTGTTTCCTCTTGGCCTCTCATGCTGGATTGATCATGACAAGCTGCCCTTTTAACAAGTTGGAAATATTTTGCAGCGGCATTGTTTTCAAAAGATATTGGACCAAAGTAAAATTAGATTTATTTCTGATAAAGAGGGTATAAATACCCCTTGGTCCTTACCACTTAACACTCTTCCAAGATGGACTATTATAGTTTAGTCATTGATTCTCAACACTCTCTCTCAAGATGGACGATAGATATCAATCATCCCCATCTTGTTACATAGTTTAGAAAGACTCAAGGAACTAAGACCCTTAGTAAGACAATCTGCGACTTTTTTTTTCTCAGCGAACATGATCGAGCTTCAATATCTCGTTCTCTTAACTTCTCTTTGATGAAGAACCGATCGATCTCGATATGCTTCGTTCTGTCATGTTGAACTGGATTGTTAGCTATACTTAGTGTAGCTTGACTGTCACTCAGAAGGCGCAATCGTGCTCCTTGGTCTAATTTCAACTCTGTCAGCAGTGCTTTTACCCACAGCATCTCTGACACTCCTAGAGTCATAGCTCTATACTTTGCTCCAGCGGTCGATCGTACTACCACAGACTGTTTATTGCTTCTCCAAGAGACTAGGCTACCCCCTACAAAGACACAGTACCCTAAGGTAGACCTTTTGTCGTCCATGCAGTTTGTTCAATCTGTATTGCAGTATCCCTCAACACCCAGGTGTCCGTTGTTCTTGAACCATAGCCCTCTTCCAGGGCCCCTCTTCAGATATCTCAGAATGTAAAAAACTGCATCCATGTGGTCCTTCCTCGAATCATGCATGTAGCGACTTACTACATTCACAACAAATAAAATATCAGGGCGAGTGTAGCCTAGATAAATCAATAGGCCTAGTCTTTGATATCTCTCACGATCAACAGGCTCTATGTCTTTGCACCCAACTTATATCTTTGATCGATTGGAGTGACTGCCGATCGACACCCCAGCATATCCGTCTCTGTGAGAAAGTCTAGTACATACTTTCTCTGAGAGGACGATCTCATCTCTTCCTCGAGCCACCTCGATCCCGATAAAATACCTCATCATTTTCAAGTCATTCACTTCAAATTCTTTGGCAAGTTTTGACTTTAGCTAGTGATCTCCTCATCACCTGTGATCACTACTACATATACTGCAAGTATGGTAACGTGGCCGCTCGCATGCCAGAAGAAGACCGTGTGATCTACATTGGTCTGGCTGTACCCCATGCCTGTGTAGCCTTTCTGAATCTCTCAAACCAGGGCCGAAGAGATTGCTTGAGTCCATACAGTGATTTCTTCAGTTTGCACACCTTTCCTGTCGATTGCTTCGTATAAAACCCGAGGGCGTCTCCATGTATACTTTCTCTTGCACATCCCCATGAAGAAAGGCATTCTTCACATCCAATTGATGAAGCTGCCACATATGATTTGCTGCAAGAGAGACCAGGGTTCTCACAATGCTCATCTTTGCTACCGGAGCAAATGTCTCATCATAGTCGATGCCATAGGACTGAGCGAATCCCTTTGCAACCAATCTTGCCTTGTATCACTACACATTTCCTTCTGGCGTCTCATTTACTGTGAAGACTCATTTGCATCAAACTGCTCTCTTTCCTTTAGGTAATGGAACAAGCTCTTATGTTTCATTTCTTTCGAGTGTCCCAAGTTCCTCTAACATTGCAGCTTTCCATCTCGGATCTTTCTTCGCTTCCTGCCAACATTTAGGCAAAGAGGTGGTGTCTAAGATGCAATAAATGCTAAGTAGGGGATAGATTAGAGTATGATAAGAAATGGGCAATGTCATGTTCAACACCATAATGATTAGGGGATCTTCTCGCATTGCTGCGAAAGATCTCCTTAAGGGAATATGAGATAGTGAAGGGGGGACTATACCATCCGAGTCAAAGGGATTCGCATCCGAATCAGAGGGATCCAGTACGGGTGCATCTTCAGGAGTTGGGGCAGGCTTAGTCGAGGGACATGGTACAGTAGGGATATTAGGCACAGTAGTAGTGGACCGCTGCTTTCTCCTCTTGTAGACCTGGAGCTCTCCTTGAGCTATAGGTTGTTCTGAAGGTTGTTCCTCCCCCTGCACTGGAGCATACTGTTCCTCCCTTGCATTGGAGCATCACTTTATTCCTCCTGATTGTGTGCATCATCATCGCTTTCCTCACTCTCGCTATCTCCTCCTTGTTCCCTTGGACCAACTTCCATCATCGGGCATGGAATTGTCCCGACAATTACGTTCGGGCCAATCTCCTCCTCACTCCTAACACCTCTTGTGTTAGGTGTGTCATCAAATGCGGAGCCTTCACCGAAATCATTGTGGTAGTATGGTTCCATCTCTCTGAATCGTCCATACTCACAAAGAGCCTTCGCTTCACAGGACTCCAGCAAGAATATTCCTTCTGAGTAGCCGACAAAGACGCACTTCACGGCCCGTGGGTCCAACTTTTCTACATCAGGCCTATTATCATTCACAAAGCATACACATCCAAACACCTTTGGGAAAACAATGTACTTGTTCTCACCTGTAAGCATCTCAAAAGGTGTCTTCCATCCTAACACCTGAGAGGGCATCATGTTGATGAGATATGCAGCCGTCAACACGGCATGTCCCCACAAGTGTTTAGGGACATTCATAACAAACTTCATTCGATCAAACCACTTCCAACAGGTGCATGTTCTTCCACTATGCCACGCCATTCTGTGCTGGTGTGTAGGCGGATGAAGTCTGATGATGTATCACATGGGCTGACAAGTACTCTTCAAGAGCCTTGTTGGTGTATTATGTCCCATTATTAGACCTCAAAATCTTCACATTAGCACTGTACTGCGTTGTGATCCTGCGATAAAAATCTTGAAAGCATGCAAACACATCACTCTTACTCTTTATTAGGTACACCCAGGTGACACGAGTGTAGCAATCAATAAATGTGACAAACTACTTAAAGCCATTAACAACAGTTGTAGGACAAGGTCCCGATACATCAAAATGTATCATATCAAAGGAGGACAAACTTCTATTTCCAGAACTCACATAAGAGCTTCTGGTATGTTTTCCTAATTCACAAGCATCACAAGCTAACTTCTATTTATCAGCCTTCTGATACATAGAGGGATACATCCGACTCAGTAGACTAAATGAAGAGTGTCCCATGCGCTTATGTTGGAGTAGTAGTTCTGCTTCTATAGTCCTTCGCGGCTCCTCTGGTTGTGCTTCATCCACCAGTGATCCCAGTGCTGCATCCAGTCCACCCCTGTCCAAGTACCATAGCCCTTTATGCAAGTGTCAGTCCCCAACCGTCTCCCCGTTCCCTTCTCCTAAAAAATTATCGTAGGAATGTCAAAGAAAACAATGTAATTAAGTTGAAGAACAATGATACTAATTGACAATAGATTAACATGAAAAGATGGAGCATGCAAGACATCAGTAAGAGTCATATAATGGGTGCATTTAACCGTGCATGTAACCACAATGGGTCTAGCAATACCATCAGCATTCTGAATGCTTTCAGGTGTCGCCAGGTGAGTGTAATCATGGAACTCATTATGGGCCCCCATGACATGGTAGGATGTCCCAGGGTCAACTATCCAATTTAGACTTTCCGGTATGTGGGTAGATGCAAGGGCATGAGCAGGTATACATGTGCTTGTATGGGCATAGTAGGTGATGTTACCCCCGGATGTGGTTGGAGTCGATTCCCCAGCGGTGTTGGCTCGACTGTCGCTGGTTCTAAGCTTCATGCTTCTCCACATCTCTAGCATTTCCCTCTCACTAGGGGTCACATCAGATGATGGACTCATTTTTCTCTTATGCAAAATTTGCCTTGTGCCCCCCAGAATAATCACCTTCCACCGGCATAGCCTTCTTTGCCACCCCTACGCCCTCTACGGCTGCGTCAGCGGCCGCTGGACTGGCCTCTCAGAGATTTCGTATAAAATCTGATGAAGTGTCCAGGGTCTCCACAGTTGTGACACTCTCCCCTGGAGGGAATTCTGGTTAAAAACTGCTAAAGCTGATTTTATCTCCGGAGAACTAGTGGTGATTGGCATCAGCTTCAGCCGTGCCTCTTCTTGTGCCATAACAGTTATGACATCCTCCAGTGATGGCAGTCTGGCTGTGCAAGTAAGGCATTCCTCCTCTACTCGAATGTTGGGTTGAGCCCCTTCAGGAACTTTATCATCCTCTATCGCGAGACATACTTCATGAACTTCTAATAATGTTTCATAAATGCCGGTTCCACTTGATCATCCTCTACGCCTATGGGATCATAGTGGTCGAGATCTGACAAATACTTATTTAGCAAAGCCGCATACTCAGAGATGGTGTGGTCTTCTTGGACCACTTTGTCAAGTTCGTCCTGCAGTTGGAAGACCCTCATGGGGTTATCCGACCCCGAGTACATGTCTCTCAGCGTCATCCAAATGTCACTATCACCCTCCATCACTTCCACGTTGCCTGACACTTGGTCGGTCAATGAGGCTGTCAACCATCCAGCTACTACATTGTTGATGGTTTTCCACACGGCAAACTCCCATGAGGAGTGATCTTCAGGTGCCTTGGTTTGGCCATTCACATAGCCCACAAAGCCCTTTGCCTTCAGGGTCCCCATAGCCTGACGCGGCTACTTCAAGTAGGTAGTACCCTCCAACTTCACCTCCAGTTTCTCCAACTATCCCATTTTGTATGGTGAATGATCCACATCTGCCTGTGCAGCACGGGAGCTAGTCTCGGTCAGCCTCCTGGACAAGAGAACGTCCACCAAAGTCTTTATCTCCTTGGTCGTTAGTTTACCGTAGATCGTCTACCAAAGCCTTCATCTCCTTAGCGGCGGGAAAGGAGGGTAGTGGTGGTGTTTAGGGTGGATGGCGACGGTGAGGGTGGACGGCAGGTGAAAGTGGTGGCGGCGGCTGTGGTGAAGTGGGGTTAGGCTTAGGGTGGCTTTGATACCTAAAAGATATTTGACCAAAGTAAAATTATGTTTATTTCTGATAAAGAGGATATAAATACCCCTTGGTCCTTTTACACTTAACACCTTTCTAAGATGGACTATTATAGTTTAGTCATTGGTTCTCAACATTTTCTCTAACACCAACTCTTCGGTATTAGATTCCTCATGAGTTTTGGACTCGTGAATAATTTTTCCGTTGCCCCTCTTTTGCAGGCCCAGCACCTTTCGGATCCTGCCCGAGTCAATTCACGTAGCACAAGTGGCTGAGTTTGGAGCGGAGTTCGATTCCCACTCTGGACCTTACATTACCATATATATATGATTATGGTTATAGGTATTTACACATATACCCTCTACATAATAATATACAACAGTACATCGGTTCTAACAGTGATTATAATTCTGTTAGTACTGACATTGTCATCCACAAAAGGAAGAAGAATAGTATAGATTTGTAGGTGAACTTGGGAGAACAATTTTGACTTGAAATAAATCATGCTTCTTTCATGACAACGATTCCATCTGAGTGCTCGGTGTTAGTCTCGGAGCTTAATCAAAAGATAAAGGAACGGGCCACAAACAGAGCTTCAGGCAAACTTTACAGTCTGTCCTTTGTTTGATCTAGAAGTTGTAGTCGAGACACAGATGCTTCAGCAAACAAGTTTGCCCTCTGATGAACTTGATTCCAACGAACTAATATATCCAATATATCTCTGATTACAACTTGCAAAAGAATACAATAATCAGAAAATAATTTATGTTCTTCCTTGCAATCGCAGTTGCAGACGGACAAAACGAGTTACAATTAGAAGAGAAGAGAAGAGAAGAGAAAGGAGAAGATGAATCTCTGCTTGCTGGGGTGATAAAGATCACCGTTGCTCAAAGCAAGATTCGTCCAACACGATCTGCTCCCAGGAAACAGAAGTTCTTGGAGAACTTCTGGAACGCTTGCGTCACCTCCTTCCTGGACTCGCATGAACTCCTGAACTCCAATGGCGTAGCAGCCGAACCTCTATTCGTCTCTCCCCTTTCTCAAGTAAGTTCTGAAAGGGGGCTACGAAGAGAGTATTTATAGAGAAACCTGGCCGCCTACTGTTATTAGAAAGATAGGAACGAATTTAATTCAAATTCCAAAAAAAACGGATATGAATTAAAGACTTAATCTTTCTATAATAGACTATCTCGTAACATGTTGTCCGCGCACAGCAGCGCAGCGGCCCAACGTGCAGTAGCACAACAGCCCAATACAGCCGCGCATGGCAGGGCATATCAGCGCATCGACTGAGCATCCGCCCGCTCAGCACCCGGCTCATGCGCTCGCGCATCCACCCGCGCATGCACCCATGCTAGCAACAACGCATCCAACGCGTGCATAAAACGAGCACACGAGCGCAACTAATGCACACAAGCGCCATGCATCGACTGCGCATCCGCCCGCACAACGCAGCTCAACACCCGCTCAGCACCCGGATCATGCGCCCGCGCATGCACCCACGCTAGCAACAACTCATTTAACTCGCACATAAAACGAGCCACGAGAGCAACTAATGCGCACAAGCGCCATGTTGTGCCGATGCTGACATGCTAAATACAAAGTGCGCCAACAAAGTGCCACTTTGCACCATATTGTGGTGTAGCCAACGTGGGACTATCTTTACTAGTCCAAAGGCAAAAACACTAACAATCCCCCACATATCTCAATATATGGGTTGAGCGTTCCCCACAGTGACTGTCCATCATGCATTAGGATAGATGTCCCTTCGACTTGAATCTTCCTGCATGGGTCAAATAACAGTATGATACAAGAATAGACTAACCCTTGAATTCTGCACCATAGTTGCAATTCTTCTCACACACACAATTACATCAGTTGTGCTTCCGGTTGCACATTAAAGACCCTCTGCATGCCTGGTTTCGGTGTATGTATATTGGGTGTCTACAAGCTTACCCTCAAGAGACGGCGTATATCTCTTTCATACATTCTAGGTGAGTTCTTTTAAAGAGTCATGGCATGAAGCCTTGCGCTTTCTTGCGGTGCTATGCCGCTATGACATGGCCTAAAGCCGAGGCCCCACCACACCGTGGTGTCATCCACTGTAGCATGAGGTCCCAGCCTCTTTGTAGTGTCAAACTACCCAACATGAAGCCTTGTGCTTCCATGCAGTATTACGCCGCTGTGACATGGCTCGCGTAGCCGATGATTTACATATTTTCTCTCTGTGGTGTCACACCACTGTAACAGGAGGTCATCGGCCTCTTGTAGTGCTGCATACCACTCTTCATTCTATAGTATTAGGCTACATGCCTATGTGCGGCGCTACGCCGCTGTGACATGGCTCGCAAAGCCGAGGCATTACCCTATCGAGGAACCTCATCGTAGTGTAACCCACTGTAGCATGGAGTCCTTACGCTCCTTTGTAGAGGTGCGCTACTGTGCTTCCTGTAAAGTACACCAGACATTCAAAATGCTTGAGAACTCATTAAGGCGTCTAAGCCATCCTCCCACATGACTTGTTCTACCCAAAGAACAAAGTAGACAACAATGGTTCTGGGTTTGTAACCTCTCAATGTCTCAAAGGACTATCCACTGTTCCTGATATTCTCTCAGTCAATGATCTTTCTTTGAACCAAAAGCTAGATGTCTAGTAGATTTTTTTTGAACTAATAGCATAAAACTTTATGGTAGAATTACAAAGACACAATATCAAAATATCTTCAAGCCCATTTTGATTGTTTTGTCTTGGACCAGCTGACGCTTGAGATCCCTAGTGAACGGATCTGCCAGATTCTCCTGGCTCCGAACATCAATCACGACAATGGTTCCAGTCTTTATCAAATCATTCACTACCATGTGCCTCAACCGCATAGTCCTCTTCTTACCAATGAAGAGGTCATTTGATATCACCGCTGCAATCGCCTGGTTGTCACAGTATATCGGTACCGCCGGAATCTATGCACCAACCAATGGAAGATTCTACATGAGCTCTCGAAGCCATTCTGCTTCATCCGCTGTAGCCGCCAGTGCATAAAACTCAGATTCCATCGAAGAATGAGAGAGAATTGTCTACTTCTTCGACTTCCACAATATAGCAGCTCCATCCATGGAGAATATGTATCCTCTTGTGGACCTTTCGCTCTCTACTTCTGAATACCAGCTTGTATCACTGAAGCCTTCTACCACTGTCAGATACCCGCTGTAGTGTAATACATACTTCTGAGTCCTCTTGAGATATCTCATCACACTCTTCACAGATTTTCAATGCTCCATACCTGGGTTGCTCGTGAATCGACTCAGCATCCCCATGGCGAAAGCTATGTCAAGCCTTGTGGCAGTTGTTACATATATCAAACTCCCGATGACGCTTGAATACTCCAGCTGCCTGACGTTTTTTCCTAGGATTTGGCTTCAGTTTCTTGTCACCTCTGTATGGAATATCGATCCCTGGAAGGTCCTGATATCCATAACGTGTGAGCATCTTCTTAAAATAATGAGACAGTGACAGTGCCACTCCAGTGTCCGTCTGGATGACCTTTATCCCCAGGATAACATCAGCTTTTCCCAGGTCCTTCATACTAAACTTGGATGAGAGAAACTTCTTTGTCTCGGTGACACGTGTTAGATCCGTACCCATGATCAACATGTCATCCACGTATAGACAAACAATGACTCATCTTCCGTTAGCGAACTGTATAAACACACTTGTCCGTCTCACTGACCCTGTAGCAGTTTGATCTTATGACTTTGTCAAACTTCTCATGCCACATCTTGGGAGCTTGCTTAAGACCGTATAATGATTTTCCCAACTTGCAGACTTTGTCTTCAAGCCCTTTGACGACAAATTCTTCTGGTTGTTGTATGTAAATCTCTTCGGTCAACTATCCATTCAGGAATGTTGTTTTAACATCTATCTGATAAATAACTATCTTGTGAATTGCACTTAGAGCAATCAACATCCTGATGGTCGTCATCCGCACTACTGGAGCATATGTGTCGAAGTAGTCGATCGCCTGCTTCTGAGAAAACCCTTTGGCTACCATCCTTGCCTTGAACTTGTCAACAGTTCCATCGGCCTTCATCTTCTTCTTGAAGATCTACTTGTATCCGATTGGTTTAGTTCCTTCAGGAAGATCAACCAACACTTAAGTGTTGTTGGAGGTTATTGAGTCGTACTCATCATTGATAGTCTCCCTCCAGAAGACGTCTCTGGTCTTCATCATAGGTAAGCGGATATGCTTCCACATTATTGGTGACGAAGTCATCTCCGAAGTCATTTTGTCTCCTTACTCGTTTAGACACCGGTTACGCGAGTTATGGTTCGAACGTTGTCTCAGGAATGACAACTTCTTCTTGGACTACTTCATTGAAAGCGTTAGTCTCCTGTGCACTCACACTGTTCTCCGAAATATCCGCAATAATAATATTCTTGTGCCTTGCAAATTTATCTTTAAAGAATTCAGCGTCGCGAGATTTGATAATATGATTTGACTCTATATCAAGAAACCTTCGAGCATCACTCTTTTCAGCATAACCCAGAAAGATGGTCTTCGTAGTCCTCATATCCATCTTCTGAATCTTCAAGTCCGGAAGCTTCACATACGCCAGACACCCCCACACTCGAATGACATCCAAGTTGTGTTTGACTTTAAACCAGAGTTTATGAGGAGTGACTTCGAAAATTGCGTTCGTCACTCTGTTCAGAATGAATGTAGCCATTAGCACAGCTTCTCCCCAAAAGTAGTTTGGAAGACCCGCAGTCAACAGCATTGAGTTCATCATCTCTGTCAACGTCAAGTTCTTCTTTTCTGCTACTCTATTCGATTGAGGAGAATACGGAGCAGTCGTCTTATTGACTATTCTATGTTCCTTGCAGAACGATACGAATTCTATAGACCTATACTCTCCGTCTCGATCACTTCTGAGTCTCTTGAGTTGTCATGTTTGATGTTCAACCACAGCCCTGAACTCTTTGAACTTCTCGAACGCTTCGTCTTTTGACTTGAGCATATATGCGAACGCGTATTATGTGTAGTCGTCGATGAAAGTAATGAAGTACTTTATCTTGGCCTTTGTGGAGAACTGCTTAAAGTCACAGATATCTGAGTGCACTAACTCCAAAAGATATGTGCTTCGGTTAACCCGCTTGAACGGTTTTCTTGTGATCTTTGTCTGCGCACAGACCTCACACTTCTCCATCTCCTTATCCCCATATTTGGAGATAGCCCTAGACTAGACATTTTGTTTATTTTTTTACAATGAACATGTCCTAGTCTATTATGTCATAACTCAAGAGAATAACCAGAAGAAGATATTACATTTATGATCTTAGCAGGAGTTACAAGTTGAAGTTTGAACATCCCTTCGGTACAAAATATTTTTTCGAAGTATTTTCCTTTGTAAGATATCATCATCTGTCCAGCATTGATGTCCATCCTCAAGCCTGCGTTGTAGAACAGACTTTCCGAGACCAGGTTCTTGGCTATCATCGATACATGCTTCACATCCTGAAGCGTCAGCAACTTCTCTGAAGTCAGGTTCAGTACCATCATTCCGGTCCTAAGTACTTCAACTTGTGCCTGGTTCGCCACCATAACCTTCTCAGATGTAGGCTTGTATGTGGTGAGCAACTCCCTCTTTGAGCAAACATGGCAGGATGTGCCAGTGTCCACCCACCAGTTAGTGTCGACACCAGCCGTCACAACATGCGCAATCATAGCAACCTTGTTAGGCCCACCTTGCTATGTGTGTTTGGACTTGGATCTGCAGTCTTTTCGGTAGTGGCACTTCTTGCTACAGTTAAAGCAAGTCACATCTGACTTTGACTTTGACTTGAACGAAGCCGACTTCACCTTCAGATGGTTGAAGTCTTTGTTGTAAGAAGCCTTCTGCTTCCCCTTGGAGTCACCCATATGCACCAAGTTGACCTTTGCCAACTGTTTGGACAGCGTGTCTACTTTGTTTTGAGCCCTCAACTCATCTTCAACATGGATGTTGTGTTGTAGTTGATCAAGGCTGACCTGCATCTTCTTCCGGTGAATATCCGAGATAGAGTTGCTCCATCCAAACGGGAGCTTGGCAACAATACCTTCTACGACGAGAGCGTCGACCATGGGCATGCCATAATCCTCAAGTTTTTGACGTAACTTGAAAATTTTCTTGACTTGAGGCAACATCGTCTTGTCGTCCTCAAATCGCATCTTTCAGACTTTTTCAGTCACATGTATCTTGTTGCGGTTCTCATCCGCCTTGTAAAACTTTTTCAGTGACTCCCAGACGGCTTTTGCATGGTCCGTCTTGTTGTATGACTCCGTCAGAGTATCCTCCATGGAGTTCAGAATCAGCAATTTGCAAAGGTTGTCTCTCCTTCATTTGTTCTACACAGCAGTTGCAGTAGCAATCACCCGAACAGTAGCATCATCAGCATTCAGAATTTCTGGCTCTTAATTTTTCAACGCGTAGTCTACGTTTACGAGTTAAAGATTAAGGCTGACATTTCTCTTCCAGACGTTGTAATGCTTCTCGTCGAACTTCTCAAGTTTGTTAAAACTTGTGTCGACAAAGTTTGCATGGGAGTTCTCCATATTTTCTTCAGATCTTGCTTTGAGATTGTTAGTCTCGGAGCTTAATCAAAAGATGAATGAGGGCCACAGACAGAGCTTCAGGCAAACTTTACAGTCTGCCCTATGTTTGATCTAGAAGTTATAGTCGAGACACAGAGGCTTCAGCAAACAAGTTTGCCCTCTGATGAACTCGATTCCAACGAACTACTATATCTAATATATATCTTATTACAACTTGCAAAAGAATATAATAATCAGAAAACAATCATTGTTCTTCCTTGCAATCGCAGTTGCAGGCGGACAGAATGAGTTACAATTAGAAGAGAAGAGAAAGGAGAAGATGGATATCTGCTTGCTGGGGTGATAAATATCACCATTGCTCAAAGAAAGATTCGTCCCACACGATCTGTTCCTAGCAAGTTTTCGACGAACTTCTGTAACGCTCGCGTCACCTCCTTCCTGGACTCGCACGAACTCCTGGACTCCAATGGCGCAACAGCCGAACCTCTCTTCGTCTCTCTCCTTTTCTCAAGTAAGTTATGAAAGGGGGCTACGAAGAGAGTATTTATCGAGGAACATGGCCGCCTACTGTTATTGGAAAGATAGGAACGAATTTAATTCAAATCCCACAAAAAACGGATCTGAATTAAAGACTTAATCTTTCCATAACAGACTTATCTCGTAACACGTTGTCCGCGCACAGGAGCGCTGCAGCGCAGCGGCTAGCGCATAGCCGCGCATCGACTGCACACCCGCCCGCTCAGCACCCGCTCACCATCCGGCTTATGCGCCCGCGCATGTACCCACGCTACCAAAAGCGCATGCAACTCGCGCATAAAACGAGTGCAACTAATGCGCACAAGCACCATGCATCGACTGTGCACCCGCCCGCTTAGCGCCCACTCAGCACCCGGCTCATGCGCCCGCGCATGCACCTACGCTTGCAACAACACATGCAACTCGCGTATAAAACGAGCGCACGAGCGCCATCCGCCGATGCTGACGTGCTAAGTGTTAAGTGCGCCAACAAAGCCCCACTTTGCGCCCTAGAACCCGAGTCCGAGTTGCTAAGTCCCTTTGGGACTTAGCTCCCAAGAAAAGTTTCCCACAAGAATGACAAAAAGCATATGCTTTCATAGAGGAGTTAATTATTTTTTCTCCAAGAAAAACACCCCCACATGACACCCATGTGCCCCACCACACCCCATGTGCATACCTCAACACCAGCAAAGCATTATATTGAGATACCCACTTGGTGGTGTAGCCAATGTAGGACTATCTTTACTAGTCCAAATGCAAAAACACCAACGCTCAGCGAAGATGAAATGCATGTCCTGGGTGGTGAGTAGGACCATAAGGACACAAAGTCTAGAACTCTCGGAAATATCACTGTGTAAGAATGCATTCTTCATATACATTTGAAGAATGACAAATGTCAAAAAAAATGCCATTTCTGTAAGAGTACGGACTTCAATCATCTTGACAACTTGAAGAGATGTCTTTCTAGTTGTTGTAAACGACAAGCAACAAGATGAGCATCATACCTCTCTATGGTCCCATTTGCCAATGTTTATCACATTCAGGAGGGATGAGTACAGAAAATGTGCATCCAAAGACCTAAAGACAAGAATAATCAGGTGCATATCCATAAGTCTTTGTTAAGGAGTTGGATCATGAAAGGAATAAGTTATGAATTAGATAATACTAGTTAGGAGAGATTTAACCCAAAATTGGACATGAACCAAAGCATATAGAAGAAGATAGGAAGTGTTTCTACAATACGGTTGTGATATCTTTTAGTAACCCCATAGTTTGGTGAGCATAGAGATATCAGAATTGAGAGAGTCACTGGAAGAAAGGAAATTAGGAAATATATGAGAATTGAATTCCCCACACCCCGAATTTCAGCAAATAATTTTTTTTTTCTCGAAATTGAATTTCAATCTTTTTTCGTGAATTCCTGGTATCTGACAAATCATCAGACTTTTGTGATGATAGGTAAACTCAGATATAAGTGAGGTGCAATTGTGTACTGAGGATGATCATCATCAAGTGAAGTGACCTAATACCTACCATCTCGTTGGAAATTTTCATAGAGGACTCCAAACATTAGAGTGGATTGTTTCAAATGGTGATGAATATATGTGATTGTTCGCATTGTTCTAAGAGAACTACTAGCAACTGGTGGTGATCAATTGCCCTAAGTTGGACAATGGACTACAAAATTTTGAAAGAATGAAGTTGATGGTCAATGGAGTTATGCTGATATGGGTCAATAAAGGTGACCATGTTGATCAAGGTTGTGATTGGAAATGTTGATCAAGGTTGTTACTAGAGGAAGAGATCACAGGAACTTGAATATGGTAGCATCTTCAATATCAGTTCTTCTTTCTGCACCTATTACTCTCCACTTCGTGTGTAAGCCATGTTTAGACATCCTCCCACCGCCACCATCCTCGATTGAACTCCTAATTTCTACCCTCGCTCATGTAGCCTAGGTTACGTTGCTTCTCATCCATTTACACTTTCTCAGTCAGATGCACTCAAATTTGTGTTTAAATGTTCTCTTTGTGTGTGTGCGTCCATTTCATATGGGAGAAAGGGGTGTAGAATATGGTGTCCAATCATTTTCAAATCCCCGATGCTACTTTCAAACAAGTCAATCCCATGAAGGTGCCAATAGAACACTTGAATTCAATTAAAGCCACATGTACTGACATACATAACCCCAGATGAACAAATTCGAACTTTTCTTCTAGTCTTATTAATGTGATTAAGAGGTGGGAGTAGTCAACCATTTGCCCACACACTTGAGTACAATTGAAGCCACGTGTTCTGACATACATAGCCCCAGATGAATAAAGAACGACTTATAAAAAACTTAGAAATATATCAATATTCTACTTTACTTTTGTTGCTCCAAATAAGTGCTAGTTTTGTTTTTGTTATTGCAAATATGTAACTAGCCTCTAGTAGAATATGGGATGTTGTGTTAAAATTCTCTTTAATGAAACAAAAGGGGAGATTTTTCTCCCACTGATTCTCTCAAAAAATATATTCTACTTTACTATCACTTGTGTTGTAAGCTTATATCAAGCGTCGCTCTATGGGTTACTATTCCCAACAGTACATAACCCGTGTTGCGATCTTGTCTTTTATCTTTTTTAAGAAGCATCATTCGAAGAAAGTTACGTGATTGTTTCAGATTAAATCAACATATGGACAAGGGCATTATGCATATTTGACTGTTTTGAGTTTTTTGTACAGGTAACAGTTTCAGGTCGACTAAGAGAAATACTGTCACTGTTCTCATCACTGATTAACTTCAGAAAGTTGTTTGCACCATCAACTATTGCCGTGGTATGGTATTATTCTTTCCATCTTTTGTATATGCTAATAGATAAATTAGATACCTAAGGCTGTTACACATGCTATATTAGCAGTGTCATTATCTCCACTACATAACTTGGACCCAAACTCTGCATCATACAGATACTAAGAATCTAATATAGATGCTAAGAATCTAATCTTGCTGATGACACAGTGGACCAGAATCAAATGTATTAGTTTGGTATATTGTATCCTCTTTTTTATGTATAAGGTTTATTAACTCTGAAAAGTTTAAAAAAGTTAAAAAAAAAATAAAAATCTGAAAAGCAATAGTCGCCAGAGAAGGAAATATGTGATTCCTTTTTCTGAGAAATAAGAACATTGAGCCCACCACCTCCCCCTTCCAAACCCATACCAGAAAGAAACAAAAGCTGCAATGTTTTATCTTACCTATATGGAAATGGGACCCTACTTAAGCAGCCTCTACCATGCAACTATGTGATTAAGATATTTGCATGATTGTGTTGTTAACCTTGATTAACTCATCTAGCACCAGACAAATTGTCCATAAAGATGCAGATTATCATATGATTTAAATTAAAGTTGCAACCAAGGTTCAAAAACTCGGGATCAGACCCTTCTTATGAGTGTCGGTTTCGGAAACCTTGTTTTTAACAGAAGTTAAAATGTTTTGTTAGTTTTACTGTGTACTATCTCCCAAATGCGCAGAAATG